>VWPW01016129.1:0-16200 GCA_013389825.1 Crypturellus undulatus | reverse complement strand
GCTGTCCCCACCGTGTCCGTGTCCGTGCGCAGCTCTGTGCCTCGCGGCCGCTTCTCCCTCCTGCTCCACACGGGCTGACACAGCCCCGGCTCTGAGCTGACACCTGCAGCGTGGGGACGGCACCACCGGAGCCTGGAAGCTCGGCGGGAGCCTGCTCACAGCCTTCCCTCTGGAAAACCTCCCAGACATCCTAAACGCAGCCCCGGGGCCACCTCCGGCAGAGCCGGATCCATCCCTCCCAACGGCTTCCCTACCGGTGGCTTCCCTGGGTTGCCGGCAGCTCCGGCCTTGCTTCCCAGGTTCCGGAATCGCAGGGCTGGACAGGGCTGCTGGCTCCTGTCCAGCCTTCGGGCACATCCCGCATGGAAGAGGCTTCGGCACGCGGAGCCCAGCAGGAAGGAGCAGCGAGGCCAGCGCGTCCCTGCGGAGACCAGCTCGGGGGGACACCCCTTCATCCCCTGGTGTCCCCAGGGCCTGGTGACAGAGTCAGTCCCTCCTGGAGCTGCGTGCACTGCCCAAGTGCCCAACGTGCCACAACCAGGGCAAAGCAGAGCGGCACAACCCGAGCGCGGGGCCGCAGCTCCCTGCCGAGCGGCTTCTTGGCTCCCCTCCCGGTCCCGATTCAACTTCTCCCGATGAAAGTTTCACCAAAATGAACATGCTTCCATGAAAATTCTGGTTTTCATGAATTGGCAGTTTCCAGGAAAGAAAGAAAATATATAAGAAAACAACTTGCCAAGAATTTCCTAATGAGCTTTAATCCCGAGTCGTTACCATGGGCCAAACAAGGGGTGATAAAGATCTATGCAAAACATGGGGAAACAAAGAAGAGATGTTTTTAAAGCCTCCAAAAAAGAAAACTCCAGCTGGAAGGAGCAGCACGGGGTTTACTCCAAGCGCTCTGAGGAGGGAAATTCATTCCCTTTGACTCACAGGCAGCTCTTTCTACTTGATTTCAAAGGAAGTTGGATGTGGTCATTAGTGTGGCCTCAATTTTGTGGCTGGTGCCTAGATCTATCCATGGAAATGCCGCGGAGGGGGCTCTTTCCCTGCGCGGCCATGGATCCTGTGCTGCTCCTGCTCCAGGATGGAGCCTTTCGGCATGGAGATGCCCGAATCCCAGGACGGTGCCGAGGCTGCGGGGCCGGCAGAGCCCTCGGGGGCAGCCCCAGAGCTGGGAAGATCCCACCTCCGTGTGCTCCGTTGGCATTCCCAGCTTGTCCTTTGCCCAACAAGGAGGGATCGAGGGCGGCGTTGCAGCGTTTATGCCTCCTGCCGCATCCCTGAGCCGCAGGGGAGCCACCAGGTAGATTTTATTCCTGGAAATCATGCCAAGCGCAGCCCTAACCAGCTAAAAGCCAAGCGTGGCTTCCCGCTTTGGGAGAGCACAGGAGCATTTAGAGCGCAGGGCAGCACGGGTTGGTGTGTGGAGCCTCCTGGAAAAGGAAGTATCCCTTATGAGACAGGAGAACCGGCACAGGGAGNCTTGTCCTTTGCCCAACAAGGAGGGATCGAGGGCGGCGTTGCAGCGTTTATGCCTCCTGCCGCATCCCTGAGCCGCAGGGGAGCCGCCAGGTAGATTTTATTCCTGGAAATCATGCCAAGCGCAGCCCTAACCAGCTAAAAGCCAAGCGTGGCTTCCCGCTTTGGGAGAGCACAGGAGCATTTAGAGCGCAGGGCAGCGCAGGTTGGTGTGTGGAACCATCGCAACCTGCCTGGAAAAGGAAGTATTCCTTATGGGACAGGAGAACCGACACAGGGAGAGGTGGGCATCTCTGGGAACCCCTGGAGGCGGCTGGGCTGGCGCAGGAGGTGGGAGGGATTTATCCCATGGTGGGAAGGGATGAGCCGGCTGCTTCTGCAGGGTCTGTCCCAGAGTCCGGGGGTCCCACAGTGTCCAACACCTTCATGGTTTCTTTACTGGTTAATCCAGGAGTGCCCCGGCTGTATTGGTGAGTGTTTCTGGTGTGATCTGAGTGCCGTAAGGCAGCCCCTGTTGTCCTCGTACCCAGCTCTGCCGCGCTCCAGCCGCACCGGCATCTCCGCGCTGACGTGTCCCTCTCGTGCCTCCCCTAGGCTGTCTACAAGGCCTGGCTGTGCTCCGAGTATTTCAACGTGACGCAACAACAGTGCCGACACCGGATCCCATGCAAGCAATACTGCCTGGAGGTGCAGACCAGGTGCCCATTCGTGTTGCCGGACAACGACGAGCTGATCTACGGCGGCTTGCCGGGCTTCATCTGCGCTGGTGAGGGCCGCGGCACGGCGAGGATGAGGAGGGCTGGGGGAGGCTGCCCGCGTGTCCCTGCTGCCCGCATGGCGCATGGGGTGAAATCCACGCGTTGGATGGGGAGGTTGGTGGCGCGACGGGGACATCCCGGCCTCTGGTCACAGCTAGAGGGAGCGTTAACGCGTGGCCGGGGTGCTGAACCTGCTGAGCTCACCCGTGGCACCAGGGTCTCCCTTGGCGGGACCACATGCGGGAGGTGACTCTGTGCCCATCGCCCTGTCCCCGTGTCTCCCCCTCGCTGACGCCCTCCCCGCCGCTTCTCTTGCCAGGGCTGCTAGACACGCAGCTGCCCGAGGAGGAGGCCAAGTGCTGCGAAGTGCAATGGGACTCCTGCGCGCCCCCGGCAGACGGCGCCGACGACGCAGCCCCCCGGGCCCCGGCGCACGAGTCGCTCCATTCCCACCTCCATCACCAGCGGCAGAACCACCACCACCTCTACCACCACCACCTCCACCACCACCACCACCACCACCACCAGTACCACCAGCCGCCCCCGTCATCGCTGCTGCCCGTCTCCGCGGGCTCCCGCCTCGGCCACAGCCGGCTCCGCCTGTGCGTCCTGGTCCTCATGCTTCTGCACACCATGGTGTCCTTGTCGAGCGTGCACGGCGGCGGCGCGGAGGCCCTGCCCGCCGTGGAGGAGAGCGTCGCGCGGGACGAGTGACGCGGAGGCGAAGGGAGGTCTCCGAGAGCAAGGCCAGATCCGTTTCCACGAAGGGGGGCACATGCTATTCCTCCAATGGGAGGCGCGGGATTGGGGGTGACGCACACACACACACCCCCGCACATCCCCCCAAGAGCTGCTCGCGCGGGGCATCCCCGCCACGAAGAGTCTCTAATGCGCACAGGGCTGCGGGACTCGGCGCTGAGAAGGGTTCGGTCAGCAGCAGCCCCGGCCCCGCGGCGGCGCACGCAGGTAGGGCCGCGGGGCGGGAGGACGGAGCGCGCGGAGGCGGCTTTGCCCAGGGGCAAAAACCAGCCTGGCCCCGGGTTCTTTCCCTGCTCGGTCCCTAAACGCAGCAGGCCGCGATGCCCAGGTGCCGGGAGGCAGCTCCTCTCTCCAAACCCTCTCCTGGCTGGGGAAAACGGGTCGGCTCAGCCAGCCAGAAGGGCCCTTCTGCTGCGAGCGGCTGTGCAGAACGCGCTGGGCGGGCGCGCGGTCACCTCGCGCGGCTCCCCGAGGAGAGGGCGGGAGGCCGGGGTGTTCCCAACGTTCCCCTTTGCAAGGGATCCTGCTTTCATTTACCTCTTTTTGTTTGCTTTTCCGTTTTCTTTCCCCAGTGGAAGGGGACAAGCCTCAGAGGAGCCGGGGAGATGTGACTGTAGCAGCGCGCGGGCTAGGCGGAGGGGCATTGCGAGTCTGTCCTTGGCTCAAGAATAATAACAATTGGATAAAAGGCTTCAGAATGCATCTTTCCATCCGCTCGTACAAATCATGTAGTAGATGGCATAAGGGCTGGGCAAAAGGGCTGGAGAAATCTGGCTTGTGGAGATCTGGGCTCCCACGCAGAGAGCAGGCGCTAATGAAGTCCAGCTGGGGAGCAGGGTATTTACGAGCACTTTTTTTTTTTTTTTATCAAAAGCTGCTTCCCAGATCAGAGCGTTTCCAGGAGCCCTGCTGGGACAGCTGGAGTCGGGCGGGCAAGGTGCTCTCTGGTGCAACCCGAACGGGCTCCCTGTTTTGCCTGAGCTTGGCAGGTGTTCGGCCCCAAACAGGTATTCGATCCAACTCTGATATGGGACTTCCAAATCCCCCATTCGCTCCCTAGGAACTGCACTCGGAAGTGTTGGAAGGTGGCATGTGCTGGGAGTGGAGAAGGAACTAAAGGATCAGCACAAAAAAAAGCAAAGTTTGTTCTGGATCCGGGGTAAAGCAGGGGGTGAATACGTGTTTTAACGCTGTGCTGCGAGGTGAAGAGCGTGGAGACGGGAAGCAGGGGGTCTGCATCGGGATATGGGTATAAACGTGGCCACTGCCTGGAGAGGGGACGGTGACTCTCCCTCGCCCTAGAGACAGGTTGGTGCCCTCAGAGTCCTGCTCGTGGGCAAGGACCAAGCAAAGAAAAAATACTTTGCTGCATCTCAAACCAATCGCAGATCCCTGTGAGGGTACAAGAAGTCACCAAGTTCAGGACTGTAAATGTTTTGGGTTTTCTGGTCTGCCGAGGTGAAGCAGAAGTAAGCGAAGCACCATGAGAAAAGCTACTTCCTACGTGGCTGGAAGGGAAGTACCAGGGCTCTCATGGAAAGACGGGTTTCCTGACACTTCCAGCCCATTTCCAGACCAAAGAGGCTCTGAAAAGCAGCTGAGTGTTTGACTTCTGCTTTGACTTGAATCTCAGAGCTTTGCGGGGATGTTTACACATAATCAGTCGCGCGTTACCAAAGTCCTGCAGATGCACGGCCTGTGCACTCATTGTCCCTTGGCTGTGAGACGTGGTGTCGCAAGGTTAATGTCACTAGTTTTCAAGGAAAATGCAGAGAGTGTTTCCCGAGCAGATCGTATTGTTGTTGCTACCCAGGATAGGTAGGACCATTCTTGTTTGAATATTCATAACAGCATCCATGTATTTTCAGGCTAGTTTACACAGATCTGAGAACCAGTGTCTGCGGCGGGTTGGCAAACAGGAATCTGACTTTTTCTGTTTGCTCTTGCTAAAAAATCATCAGTTGCTGCTTTGACGAATAGCAAAAGCGTAGAGCTAGACCAAAGGGGGAGCACAGTTGTGTTCCCGTCTCAAGACAACCAGATCCAGCCCATTCTTAAGGAAATTAGATTTTTCATGTACTGCCAAGAGTTAAGCTAATTCCAGGCGCCTCTCTCGGAGATAGGCTGAATCCAATCTTTGAACAGCTCATCTAGAGAGAGAAGAATAGCCCAGTGTGGTGCGTCAGCAAGTGGCCCTGAGTCACTGGCCCTGCTCATTGTCTGCTCCGATGAGACAGAGCAGGACCCGGCTCTGCCCCCCGGCTCTGCCGCATCGTGGGGACCCAGCGAGTGCCACCGCCGTCCCCGAGGGACGAGCGCGGCTGCGCCCTCCGCGAGCGTGCCCGGTGCGGCTGGGGACGCGTGCGCGGTGCCGAGGAGCATCCCGGCGCGCACGGTCGCCCGTGACGCCGAGTGCGGCGGCACCGGGAGGTTCTGTGCGTGGGGTCGGAGAGGAGCAGGGGCTGCAGAGCGGGGAGGAGTGAGGCCGAGTGCGAGTAGCCCCGGTGCTCCCAGCTGGGCACCCCGAGGGGCTCAGGGAGGCTGCCAGGGGGAGCGCAATAACCTGGGAGCTGGGAATGTGTCTGCCGTGGCCGAGGTAGATGAGGAGCTCCCGGGAGGAGGCCGAAGGCCTCGCTGCACCCCAGCGAGTGACCAGGTGGCTGAACCGGGGCCAAGATGGGGGCTTTGGGGTGAACCCCGCGGGGCTCGATGTGGGCGCACAGGGAGGCTCTGCAGGGCACTTGTGGGTCCTAAAGGAGCCCCAGATGCAGGCGCTTCCCAAGCTGCAGCCCCGCGGGTGCGCACGGATCATCCCGCACCATGCCGGAGTGCAGGGCTCCGGGTCCCGGAGCAGAGGGCTCCATGTGCTGGAGTGGAGCCGAGCAGGACTGCACTGCACGCCTAGGGCTGTGCCGAGGGAAGCGCTGGGTCCGAGCAGGGCCTTGGGAAGGAGTCCTCTCCTTGGCGAGTCTCGGCTGCTGTCAATAAGTTCTGTGGTTTTAGGGCACCATATGCTGCATTCAACACTTTGCCAATGGAGTTAAATGAATCCAGAGGCTGCTCGCAGAGCAGGGCTGAGCAGCTGCGCGCGGGCTCTGTTGCAGCCCGTCATTATAAGGCCATCGGATAAAAATCTCCTCTCCGGTCTGACATTACAACCTTAATAATCCTCTATCTATATTAGCTCCCTCTTTGCTGTACAAGGGAAAAGCCCAGACCGGAGACTCTGACACACTCCGCGTTATTAGCACCGACATTATTTTTATTAAAACAATGCTGCTCTTAGCCCTGCACTGACTTAGCCGGGATAAGGAGGGAAAGGAGGGTTTGTTTGCGCAGTGCGTGCGGGTGGGCAGCGCCATCCGCTCCCCAGCGCCCACGTGGATGCAGGAGCGGGGCCTTTTCCAGAGCAGCTCGTGGTGCAGCCACCGACGCCTCTGGAAAACACCAAATCCAAGAGGATTTATCACATGGCTAATGTAAAACCCAGGTGCTGTTTGCTTGCTTGATCAGTTGGGTGATCCGGATTCTTCTCCCCAGAGGAAGACGCGTTCGGGTAGGTTTGGGAAGTGAAACGTTCCCTTCGGTTCTGTCACCCCATGCAGGCGCTGGCACCTTCCCTGCTCGGCATCGGCGCTGCCAGTTGCACGGAGCGGCCGCAGCCTCGTTGGGATCCGCAGGGAATCCCGGCCGGGCCGAGCGGAGCTGCGAGAGGAAAGGTGGCCGTGTCCTGTCTGCAGCGCTTGGGCTTTGCACTTTAATGTCACTGCCAGTTGTACAAATTAATTAAAAATAACTGAAGAAAAAAAAAACCCAAAGAAAGGCCCTGCTTCCTCTGGCGAAGATTAATTATTAGTTGAGCCTTTTTCTTATGAAAATACAGATCCATGGTAGCCCCAGGCAAAAGATTCCCAGGGAGAGCCCTCACCATTCGTGCTCTGAGTTAGGGAAATCACTTTGAAAGCATCTGACAACTAAAGCAGAACATGTTGAGTAACTTGGCAACACTCAGAAAACATCTTGAAATGGTTTTTGTTCAACACATTTCGCTCTGCTTCAATAGGAGATGTCAGGGCAGCTCATTCACTGCCGCTCAGGACTCCGGGCAGCGCTGGGAGACTGTTCGTTCGCGCACGGTCTGGGGCAGCGGGTGTAGGAAAGAGGGGAATTTCGGGCTCTCTGCTCGTTGCAAGGCACCGTTCCCGGCGGGAGGTGGGATGGCGCTTCCCGACCCTCGGGTCGGTTGGTCGGAGGCAGGAGAGCGGAGCCGGGAGCCCCTCCTGGGTCCCTGCCCGGGACAGTCGTGCCCGCGCGCTCCCCGGCTGCCGCCCCGCGCGGGAACCCTGCGGGAATCCATGCAGAGAAATCCAGGGAAGCTGCACGGAAACAGACTCCCGGCTTCTCGAAAACCACCGCTACAATCTATGCAATATGTCAGACAATTTTTTATAGCCTATTTGGACTGCCTTGTGGATTGCTGTCCACAGGAGGATAAATCTCTATTAAATCGTATGGGAAAGGTTAAGAAGGGCAAGTTGTAACGTTTCCCCGGGATGTTGATAACAACTCCCTGCAGCCTGGCAAGCAGAGCCGGTCTGTAGCGCTGCAGGGGGTGGAGGTACCTCCATGGCCCCGGCGCATTCTGCGTTGTGTTTCGGGGAGAGGTTTTTGGCATCTCTCTGCGCTTGCTGCAGGTGCTGCGGGATTCATTGTTGTTATTGAAGGGATTCATGCTGGAGACGGGTGTTGCAGAAGGGTGTTGGGAGCTGCAGGGAGCTGTGTGGCCGCGGCACAGGTTGGGGCACCCGCACGCGGCACCGTTGTCCCCTTTGCTCTGCGCTGGAACCATCGGGACGGAGCAGGATGTCCCCAAGTGCCGCAAGTTTAAACTTTTCCCACTGTTCCACAAACCCCAAGAGGCAGCAGCCTCTAAACGTGCAACAGCGGAGCCGGTGCCCTCGGCCCTGCTCGGGGCTCCCTTCTGGGATGGAGAAGCGCAGGGGGTTCTGTGGCCGAGCGCGGGGGATAAAGCAGTGCCAAACGGGGAGGTGTTTCTGAAGGTGCTGGATTCTCCACAGCCCTCCCGGCAACGCGCGGGCCGGTTTGCCAGCCCGGAGCGGGGAGGCCGCAGGGAGCGGGCAGATGCGCAGGGACACACAGGGTGACGCTTGGGGACCCATTTGTCCCCGTTCTGAAGGTGAAGAGGCTCCGCGCGGCCCGGGGCAAGGGGCCCTCTGCTCCCCGCGGCTCGCGCTGCCTGCGCCGTAGCGGCCGGGCAAGGAAACCCTCGCGCTGCAGGTCCTCTCCAAGGCTGGTAGCTGTGTTTCCTTTCCATTTATTCGTTTTTAGTTTATTTTTGTACTCTACGAGCATCTCCTGCTTTCGCTCCGTCTGCCCCATTGCGGTTACGTCCATGCTCTGTGTCAGGACGGTGCCGGACGGCAGTTTTATTTGCTGTATTTCTAGTTTATTTATTCAAAGCGAGGTCAAGGGTACCTGGCTGTCTCCGTAACATTTGGGGCTATGGAGTTTTATGGTGATCCTCTCCTTTCAGACCAGGAAATCTACAAATGTGCTTGATGTAAACTGAAACTCCAAAACACACACACGTTAAAACAGGTTGGTTTAAGAAATTTGGGGGTGTTTTTACCATTTCTAAGTGTATTTATTTGGGAACTGTACATGCTTAATTTGCAAAACAAAAAGCCACTTCAAGCCTTTCTTTTTTCACTTTGAACCTTGTCAAAACGAGCCATATTGATAATTATGACCCATATTTTTTTTTTTTTCCAAATTGGGAAGTGTATCAGGAAGAAGCGTTTCCCTCCAAACCTTTCCATGTCAAAATGGAAAACGAAGCGGTCGGTGGCGCTCCCTGCCCCGGCTGCAGCTGGCGGCTCCATCGGGAGAGCAGCGGTTGGGGAGGAATCGCCCGGAGCCGCCGGTCCCCTGGGTGGCTCCGGGGGTCCCCGGGGTCTCCGTCTCCACGAGGACCCCGGCGCTCGCAGAGGGAATGTTGCGTTTTCCTGGGAACCAGGTGCCCTCCTACCCCATCCCTCTTTTCCAGCCCCAATGAATCCATCTCCTGCCTTCCAGCACGTTCGGGCATCGCGGCCTGGGAAGCCGTCGGACCCGGAGACGTCCCCACGCGTTGGCAGGGGTTGAAACCGGAGCGGATCCGACGCGCTGGTGCGACGGGGACCCGCGAGGGGAGCGCGGAGGAGCAGGGCGCCCCGACAAAGTGTCCTTGTCCTCGTGCCGTCCCCGGGGGCAGGACGAGCCCCGGGGCGGCCCCGGCGCGTGGGGAAAAGGCTGCTGGTGACCGAACCCTTCTCAAGTGCTCCCGAAACGTCGGTGGTTACAGAGCTCCGACCCACAGAGGGTCCTTTTACAGTACGTGGTGGCGAGGTGAAAAACAGACAAAAAACCAACAACGAGAACATACTGCTGAAGTCAAAATATTCTTTCTAATCCCCCTGCCCAGGTTCTCTTTCTTTCCAGCTTTCTTCCTCCTCTGCCTTCCGACCCTTCCCTCTCTATTCCCTGCCCTCCTTCTGTTTCTCTCTTTCTCCCCTCTGTCATAAGAAAGTGACTGTGTCCTTGAGGGGACAGTTTTCTTATGCCATTTTATACACTGTGCTTCATGTTTAGAACTTTTTTGCACTAGTTCCTATTACATTTATTTTCCAAACTGGTTTGACAAAAAACAAAACAAAACCAACAAAAAAAAAAGAAACAAACACAAAACCATGCTATAATTCAGTTGTATTGAAATATTATCCTACTACTCTCTGTGTTCAATAGTCTCTGTACCTGTAATGCTTTCAGTTCTGTTGTATTTTGGGGCCGAGGTTTTCTCCGCTCCTTGTTTAACCCAGTAAAGAAATAAAATGTTAAGAATTGATGATAACTTCCTCCTCCCGTGTCTGCTGCTTCCCGGGATGCCCGTGCTCGTGTTCCAGGGATTCCCTGACCCCACGCTCCGATCCCGCTCCTGGTTCCGACCCAGCTCAGCCGGTACCACAGAGCGGGCCACAGAACCGGGACCTGGGGCCAGTGCAGCTGCTCCGCGTGTCCTGCGGGATTCCTGCAAAATCCCATCGCACATGGAGGACAGAAGAGGCGGAATGGCGGGACAATAACCCTGCCTTGCTGAATCCGATTTCGTAACCTTTCTTTATATTCTTTTGTTTCTTCCCTTCACATTTTTTGCCATGGGGCTCACCTCAGAACAATAGGGGCAAAGACTGTCACCAAGAGATTCATCAGAGAATAATGACTCAACCAGGGTATCCAAATTTTGCCCAGCTGAAGTCCGCACCCACATGTAATCTGGAATTAATTCCTCCGGACAACAGATCTCGGCATGCGACGGAGCGAGGACACTCCGCTCCAAATTGAATGCTGCATGCCGGGCTGCAAAAGGCCAGGGAATAAAAACCCTGCAGTTACAGCCCGGCCATTCCTGCCCCGAGCTGGAAAACTCGCAGTTTGGAAGGACGAGGAGGAAAAGGGAGCAAAAATGGGGTGAAACTGGACAAAGAGAGAACAAAAACAATGCAGATTGATCTGGGGGGGTTCTGCTCTTTAGAAGGAACCTGGGTGGCTGCAGGTGGAAACTTCAGTGCCGAACGGGGTGAGATGGGATCAGGGCTCCCAGCTGCTGCTGCGGGGGAGCCGGTGGAAGCCAGAACTCTCCATCCCTCATCTAGCCCCAAAATCGGGTAAGGATTTTGCCAACAAGCATCTATGCAACCGCTGAGACCTGCAGCTCATTGCAGCACTTGAAGACTTTTGCATTAACGCTCTGAGGTACCTGAACCCGAGGAGCTGCTGGGAAAGGGAGGCGCCTTTCACCCTGGGTTACGAGTTTATTATAACGGCGTTTACAGCCCTTCTTAAAAGCTTCTTCCTCCATGGGGGAAAAAAAGTGTAATAGAGATAAAGTCTGGGGACCCTGAAGTGCAAAAATAAGGTAAATTCAAGGTGGTTTCCAGGAGGAAGAAACATGAAGCCCCAGTGTGAAGTCTGACTATTGCTCGGCAGAAGCAGGGATCTTCGCCTCTCATTTGGGTACCGGGGACCGTGCTCGGACACCGAAAAGCCTAAACCAGGGGCTACAACCAGGCTGCCCCGCGGGGGTCTCAGTGTTTTAATAAATCCTGTTGCAGCCCGACCCTGTGGGCAGTGTCCCCCAATGTCCCCAGGCACCTCTGTGCCAGTCCCTAAGGTCCCCGATGACTCCTGCTCCCTCCCGTGCCCATCTGAGACCTGACACAGGGACCTGGGCCGTGCCGAGGGCTGCTGCGCTATCCGCGTGCTGGGAATCAGCCTCCTCGGAGATGCGTTTGGGATCATTTCTCCCTTCCGGGGCGTTGGCAGGTCCCGCGCGGGCCACGTGCGGCACCGTTGGCACCGGGTGCTCATCGCCGCCTTCCAGCCCAACGGAGCAGTGACAAGACGCAGGCCTCCTGGCACGGGCACGGAGCTGCTGCCGGCCGCAGGGCCCGGCAGGGAGCGGGATGAGCCCGGCGCCCAGGGACGCGGATGGAGCCGCAGGGATCGGGATGAGCCCAGCGGGTAAGCACAGAGCAGCCTCCTGCCTGCTCTCTCGTTACGCGTTGGTGCTGGATGGGTGTCTCACCGCCGCATCTGCAGCCGTGTCCCCGGACCCCGGTATTTGCTCTTTGCTGCATTTGCTGTTTGCCCTCCCGCAGCAGCGAGCGCTGCAGTTAGCGCCGCGTCCCCGAGCGGCCCTTTGCTCCAGGTGACCCCGTTCGATGTCCCTGCTCCGAGGCCTGAGAACCGTCGCCCTCCTCGGGGTCGGAGGGACCCGGCCGCCTCGGGCACCATTTTCTTCGGATTCCGGCACCGCCATCGTCTCCGTCCCCGTCCCAGCAGCTCCTGTGGGGACGGGAAGGATGGAGGATGTATGGGGCAAGGAGCAACGCGACGGCGCAGCCCGGTGAGTAGCCGATATTGTCTCTAGCGCGCGATGGACCGGTCATCGCAGGAAGCGCAGGGAACGGCCGTAACGGCTGCAAGAGGAGCGCTGGCCTGGGGCTGGGTGCACCAGAACGCTAGCACTTAATAATAATAATAATAATAATAATGATGATGATGATGATGATGATGATAAAGCCGCTTTCTGAAGTGAGAATCTCGTGCTCGTGCTCCCAGAGGAAGCGGGGAGCATCATGGGGACCAGCCCCGCCGGAGCCGGCCCGCAAGGTGCTGGGGAGCCCCGCGGCCGCCCCTCAACGGGGCGGCAGGGGCGGCCCGCGAGAGCCGGGACCGAGACCGGCACCGGGACCGGCACCGGGACCAGGACCGGGGCCGCTTCTACTCCCGGACCCGACTCGACTGGACCCGGTGCCGCCGGGCGCTCCTGCGCTCCCCGCGGCGCCCGCCAGGGGGCAGCGCCGCCGCTGCGCGCGCGGGGAGGGAGGCGGGAGCGGGGCCAGAAGCCGCGTGGAGCCGGGGCTGCAGCGCGGGGGCTGCGAGGGCCCTAAACGCGAATCCATCAGAGCTGGAAGCGGCACCGGCGGGAATTCTCGGCCGTAAACCCTCAGGGCTCCATAAACACTGCTGTGAGTGATACATGTGTATTTCGGCTGCAGATGATACGTATTTCTGCTCTAAGGATCGCGGGAAGCGCTGCATCCCGGAGAGAAGAGCGAGGATTGCTGCGGGCCCCGGGCAAACCCCAGGCGTCGACAAGGTGGGAGAAGGGAACCTGGAACCAGGATCGTTTAGTTGGGAAAGACCCTCAAGACTGTCAGGTCCAACCCTAAACCCGGCACCAGCTTTGCGGTTAATCCATGTCCCAAAGTGTCTCCTCGTGATTGAGGATTGTGAGGCCTGGAGCTTCCTGTTATTTATTTGTCGATTTGACTAGACTGCACGCAGGTCAATGCTTCCTATCTTATATATGTATATATATTAAAAAAATGAAGACTTCATGCATGTGCATGTAAAAATCATGCAATCTGTTTAATTAGCACCCAAAAAATTGGATGGCCCTAAAGCCAGTGCCCTGCAGCTCAGCGAGGACCCGAGGGCTCCCTGGCACCACGGCTGAGTCCAGCCAAGAGCCCTGGAGAGAGGCTGAGCGCGTTTCTTGTCCATCCTGCATCATTTTGGGCCATGTTGTCCATGTAAAGGCANGTGCCCTGCAGCTCAGCGAGGACCCGAGGGCTCCCTGGCACCACGGCTGAGTCCAGCCAAGAGCCCCGGCAAGAGGCTGAGCGCGTTTCTTGTGCATCCTGCGACGTCGTTTCGGGACGTGTTGTCCACGTAAAGGCACCTGCAGGTCCTTCCAGGCCTCCGGAATGCTGTGCAGGCGGGAACACGGGCGCTGAGCTCCATCCGTTCGCTCCCATCAAGCAGGTACCCTTTGGAGATGGATCTCGTGCCTGCACAGTCCATTTCTCCTCGGGAAACAGATGAAAATCGTAAAGTTTGAGCTGNAGGCGGGAACACGGGCGCTGAGCTCCATCCGTTCGCTCCCATCAAGCAGGTACCCTTTGGAGATGGGTCTCGTGCCTGCACAGTCCGTGTGTTGTCTCCTCGGGAAGCAGATAAAAGTCGCGAAATTTGAGCTGAAGAAATTATTAATGATGGTCATTTTCCACAGTTCTGGCCTGGAGGACTCCTTTGTTCTGCTCTTCTTGTCTAAAGCTCGCGTTAAGAAAGAGCTTGCGATGTATTCTGCATTAGCAGCCCCCTCGCCATCGCGGAGCAGGGGCTGCCGTGGTGGACGGCTCCACGGGATGTGCGGAGCTCTCCTTCCGTTTCTTCCATGGAAACCGGTGTCTTTGAGACACGGATATTTCAAGGAGGGGGTAGCACAGGAGCAAGGGATGTTCCTGGGTCTGATGGAGACTCCGATGGGCACGTGCTCCCCTTGGCATCACCGTAGGGCTGAGCGGCCTTTCCATGGAAAAGCACATCCTGGGTGTGATGAAACTGCAGGTCTCGGTGTGTGGGACCTGCTTGGTTATTATTAGCTATTTCCAGTCCAATTTTGTCACTGTCCAACAACATGGATGTTTTCACAGGTGCTCCACGGGTTTCCTACTCCTTCCCAAATCCTGGACACCGGGAGTGCTCTCCCCTTGCAGCCGAGTCCAGCGAGAAGCTCCGGGATCGGTTCCCTTCCGTCTCCCGCAGATATCTCACTCCGGTCCAGGAATCTGCACTGGGAAGAGCTGCTGCTGGTGGGAGCAGGCGAGTCTTGGATCCAGTGGAGCCAGAAGAGTGTGGAATTAGATCAGAATTCCTCGTCTTAGTGTGAAAATCAGGACAAGAGACTTGACCAAGTGGTTCCCAAGGATCTATCCATTCATTCCTTGCAGGATCAGGTAGCGTGTTGGCTTCCCCAAACCGTTTCTCCTATTGCTAAACCCTGGCTAATATCCACTCCATGATAAAGCTGCAGGTATCCCTGCATCCAACATAGAGGAAAATTTTGCCATCAGGATATTCCCTGACATATTTGTATTCATCAGCCTGTCAACATTTGGCTTTTTTTCTCTTGGGGCAAATTGCTACTGTTTCTAACACCATTTCGGCTCCTCTGAGTCTAGTTGTGGACGCATCTAATGTCAGTGCTACAATTCCAGATGTCGTTTTGTCCCATTCCGGGTGAGCCTGCGCTGGACACTGTTAGACGCTGGCATTAGCCATGCTGGGAGTCGGGAAGCCAAAGGGAACCTCTTTTACATAAACTGTAAGTTTTTCATAAAAGCCTCTCTAATTTGTACCAAAAAGACTCTAGCACACCCTTGGGACTGGTAAAAATAATAATAGCTTAAGTGGTGGAAGACTGTGAATTTGAAACAGAAGGTTATGAGAGTTAGAAGTATTACAAAAATGTCAACATTGTATATCAATAAATGTAATTTAGATACACCAAAGAGATAGCAAAGAGCTTTACAAAGAACTGTCAAGTTTTACCTCTTCAGATCTCTCTGAAATAAAGCAGATGTCTCCATGCAGTTGATCCAGAGCGACTGGCCTTCGCATACGAAAGTATGTTCTTTAAAATCACAAATGAATTACTCATTTGAAAAATTACAGGGCTTGCCATTTCTCAAGCTCTTTTTTCTCTCATTCGGACATGAACCACATGTGCACGTTGGTTAGTTTCGTCTGGAAACGGGGCGTTCCGCAGAGCCGGAGACCCCGAGCGCGTGGAGACGACTGCTGAACCTGTAATAGAGCAGACGAAGCCCGAGAGCCCTCATTAGAACCATTGCCCGTTTGAAATACGCCCCTGTTACAAGCAATATAATTATTACCATTCCGTGCTGTAATAAATGGCTACTGCCTCTTTCCAAATCCTCCGGCTAATATTCCAAACGGTGCGCTCTCTCAAGCCTTGATCCGAAGTGAATTCCAGAAAGGAAATTGCCGGCTTAAGGCCGTGTTGCTCTAGGATATTACGTCTGAGCCGTGTGATTTTTCTCCCCGCTCGAGTCCTGACCCGCTGGGATGCATCTAGGAGCGAACGCTGCTTCTCCCGCCCTCCGGTTCTTGCCGTCACACATATTGACGGTGCGGGGGTTGCAAATCACCGAAGTCCCATTCAACCTGGAAACCAGGACCCGATGTGGAGGTCTCCCGGCCGGATCAAGGTCTCAGCTAAGCAGGTTCCAATAAGTGAAAAACGAATAGGGAAAACAGACGGGTCCATGTGTCTTCCTTACGATTGCTCCTGCTTTGATGTAAATGCCTTCATTTACCCTCTCCAAACCCAGGGATTCAGCCTGCGATCCAGCCTGTCCTGGCAGGAGCTGGGCTCCCCCAGCCCGGAGCAGAGCCCCGGCTCCTCGGGCAGCTTTTCCCATGGGAAGCGGCTCGGTCTCCCAGCGCTGCTCATTAACAGCCGTTAATTGCCCGAGGGGTGTGTGGGCTGGATGTGCCGCTCAGCACGGTCCCCTCGTGTTGCGTCTGCANACCCTCTCCAAACCCAGGGATTCAGCCTGCGATCCAGCCTGTCCTGGCAGGAGCTGGGCTCCCCCAGCCCGGAGCAGAGCCCGGGCTCCTCGGGCAGCTTTTCCCATGGGAAGCGGCTCGGTCTCCCAGCGCTGCTCATTAACAGCCGTTAATTGCCCGAGTGACGTGTGGGTTGGGGACAAGGACGTGCCGCTCGGCGCGGTCCCCTCGTGTCGCGTCTGCACCGGCCACTGGTGGAGGA
>VWPW01016128.1:0-10691 GCA_013389825.1 Crypturellus undulatus | reverse complement strand
CCCTTAGAAGTGATTTGTTCTTGATATTAGGGTAGTTACCATTCCTTACCTGTCTTGTATGTGATACTGCATATTCAAGTCATTGATTACAAATGGATTCCTGAGTTTTGCATAGGCAACTGCTTTGTCCAGTGGAAAACCTAAAATGTTTATTGAAGAATATAAATTAAAACCACAACACTAGTTTGGTACCCTAATTTTCAAATCTTAGGGTATAACCAGATGTATGGCATTGGGAGGATGTTCCCTCCCTCAACAACAGAGGCACATAATGTGAGCTTAAGACAAACATGAAACTGTAGGGCAATTTCAGTGTATATTAGCAGAAACAGTGGTTGTCTCCCACTCCCTCCTCCTCATCCCACATTCCCTAGTGCCAGAACTAGGGTTTGTGTTGCCTTTGCCTGAAAATGTGATTTTTAACTTCAGCCTACTCACCTCTGGTTCACTGAATAGTCCCACAAGAAAAAAAAAGTCTTAAAGAGAGTAGCTGAGATGCAGGAACACACAGTTAGAGACCCAACACATCCACTGTAAACGCAGCCTGCTGTTGCAATTGGTCCCAGTTGTTATTAGATCAACAGGGCTCACCATTCCACTGGCATCCCAAGTACTTACTAAGGGAACAGCTATTTTAAATGTCATGCCAGACCAAAACTTTCACACACGATAATAGTATCATTTCAAGAGGTGCACTGCAAAAGTCAGTTGTATTACATTTAACGAGGGCACTGCTTCCTAGAAAAATCCAAGAAAACCACAAGGCAAAAAACAATTGAAAAAAATCCCCAGTCTGGAAGAAATATTTAGTTGTTGAAAATATTGACTGTATTAATAAAAGACTTACCTTTAGAATGAAAGGAAATGAGACAGTCACATGCAGGCCAGTTTTCTACTGACTCATTCAAAATGACATCCTCTTCAAATATTACAACAGTTATGTACTTAAACATGGAGAGGCGTTCAAGAATTTCTTTCATTGGTTTGGACTTGGATTTCTTAGCCGTTGAACAAATCCCAACCAAAATATGTATTTCTGGTGGCTGAAGATGGGAGGAAAAAAAAAAGCAATTATTAATAATTATTAAGTCTTCTCAGGATGCAACAGTGCTTTAGCAGAATAATACTAGTGCAGACATATTCTGTTAAAATTTACAGTCATGATTAAAAGCTAAATTAGAGCTAGTAAATTGCTAGCAAGCAGTACGGTGTGGGATGGTAGCATTTTGGCTTGCATTCCTATGAAACATGCTTCAAGACACTAAGTTGTTCAACAGCACTCTACTACCTTAAAGTATTTTTGTGAGCATCATATGAGAAACAAATGTAGAAAAGTGGCAAGCACAGTGTTAAATACAATTCACGACATTCTGCAAGCATAAAACTAGGATATAACTTACTATCACATGCACTTCCTAGAGACCAAGATAAGAAAGAAGGTAAGAATAAAAACATGTATGTCATATCCTCATGAAAACAACAGTAAGATGACTATAACATGAAAATAAGTCTGTTCAAACTGAAAACCAAAGGTATATCCAAAGCAGCTGACAATATAGACCAAGGGTAAACTCTCCATCATTTTTTGCTAATTATCCAAATAGGGCTTATGTGCTGAAATTTAATTCCAGAAGCCAAATGAAGCCTACAAAGTTGACACAATCCCTTGAACTGTCCTCAAAATCTGCATTAAGGTCAAGCACATCTATTTCCAGATTCAAGGTATACTTACATATATGTATATGTATTTTTAAGGGTGCTGCTTTTCCAAATGTAACTGATAGGTCATTATCTTAATATGATCAGACACAACCCAATTTAAGTCTAATACTGAAATGGTGATCTAGGAGAGACAATGTCATGTCCCAGGTAAAATGGCACTAGAAAGCACACAGGATAAAAATCAGACCAGAAAGCACAGAGCACCCACACGTCCCTCAGGTATATACAGAGTCATACTCCTCTTCCTCTGTGTGGCTGTAGAAGCGATCGTAATCTGCAGACCTGGCCGAGTCCAGCAATTCCTTGCTGTCTTCTCCCCCCATGAAGAACCTCGGTGGATCATTCTCTGTGACGGTCATGGACATGACAACGAGCGCTCCAGTGATCTAGCTCGAAGCTGCAGCAGCGCCAGCAGCCAAGCCACTGGGCATATTCCCAAAGGGCAGGGAATGCAGGAGCCCCTGCTCTTCAATGCTCCTGAGGGGAAGCTGCCTGCCAGGCTCAGTTCAGCACTATCAGCTCTCCATGGCAGGCTCGGGTGGATGCTCCAAGAAACCAGCCGCATGTTACCGCTGCCCTGCGCCGGTATGGCAGCTTCTTATTCTAAAGACAAACACGCATAACTCGATAAAGCCACATTAAAAAAAAAAAAAAAGGCATCTTTTTTAGCAGTGGCAAACACTACAAAAAGCTGAAAAGCAGCAGGCCTTGCAAGGGCCTCCTGCAGAACCGATAACCTTCACACTGCCCAAGTTCATTTCTAAACCAAATCTTGTCATGCACATCACAGGTAGCGGCCATAAAACACAGTCATACTAACGGCAAGTCTGAATTTTTTAAGCTGATTGGGGACTTTTAAAGCTCTACTTCAAAGCCATCAGTGCAGTTTCTCTATATGCTCTCAAAAAGAAAATTAGTTACTGTAACTTTTCAGAAATACAAGTTTTTGGGATGATGAGGAAGTTGTTGCCAAAAATCCTGTAGCAAGTTTCCAACATGTTCATTCTCAAGAGGTCTGATCCAATCTAATCGCTCTAATCCATTGAGCAGAATGCTCCAGTTTGTGTATTCACAAATAAGGGGATCTCCCCCCCCCCCAAGTCTGGCTGAAGAGCAGGATAAAAGGAGCAGGGAGACAGAGCGGAGCCATGAGTTGAGTGGGACAAAAGAACATCTGCCAAGAGTTGGGGGCCTTTACAAATACGGGAAATAGGGCAATTCCCCCACATTCTTCTGCAAGGGGGACAAAGGAGTCAGGTGTCCTCAGGTGAGAACAGATGGAGGGAGGCAGGGAGTTTGGTATAGGCGGGCCGGGAAGGCTGTAACTTCTGAGTACCTTGGCCAATGGGGAAAAGGACAGGGCGTCCCTCGGTTGGGAAATTAGGATAAAAGGGGGGCTGCGTCCTCCATCAATTTGAGAGACCCCACAGGGATATGGCCCGGTGGACTCTCCCTTTATTCGAATAAAGTTTTAGGTCTCCTCCGTCTCCTTTTTGGACATTCAGTTCTTGACAGCGAGATTTTCCACACACCATCCAGGAGCATGCTTCCACAAAGGATGTCAGCCAAGCAGGACAACCCAACCAGGGCAACAAATAAATAAATAAATAAATAAATCATATTTCTCAAACAAACATAAAAGAGATATATCTTATCAGGCAACTCTCTCCCTCCAAAAAAAAGCTTTACATAACAACAATAATTTTGTTACGGGTTGAATTAAAATCATTAAAACTGATAGGTTTAGCTGTCTATCATTTCAGTTAAAAGAGCTGCAAGACAACAGGAGTCCCACTTAAGTGCCGTATGAACAAAGCACAACGAGCCGCTTTTCAGGTTGGGCAGAACAGGGGGTCCGGATGAGAAAGGAGGCCACTTCTCCGCGGTGGCGTTACCAGGTGCCTCGCAGTCTTGCGAGGACAGCGCCACCCGCCACGAAGGCTACCCCCCGCCAGACACCCCCGTCCGGCCTCGAAGCACGGAAATGCCCCCAGTGGAGGCCGCGGCGCAGAAAGGCGCCGCGGGAGCGGGCAGAGGCATCGCGCAGCCTCCCGCGCCCCAGCTGCCCCTCTCCGCGAGCGTTCCCCGCTGCGGGGCTTCACTGCGCGGCAACGCAGAGCAGCGACCGGCAATGGCCGCCAAGGCCGCCTGTCTGTCTGTCGGTCGGTCGGTCGGTTGGTCACCCGCCTGCCTGCCTACCTGCCTGCCCCAAAGCTTCCGCTAAAGAAAGCGGGAAAATAAATAAATAACGAGCAAACACAGATAATATTGGGGCTTACTGGCCATAGCTGCTGTGCTCTGGGGGAGACAAAGCCGGAGCTGACGCCGCCTCCCGATGCGCGCGGAGGCCCCACCCCTCTCCACCGCTTCTGGACGCACCACAAAGGTCCCGGGTGGGAGGTGGTGAGTATAGAGGGTGTTGTTACCTTTGCGGCGCGTGTGGCGACGGCGACTGCGAAGGTCGCGGCGGGGTCGCCGGGTGTATGCGCAGCCCCTCCTCCCAGCAGTCGCATGTCCACGCGCGCCCGCTCAACCACGACTGAGATTGGTGGCTGGAGTGTGGTGTATGCTGGGGGCTGTAGCCCCGGTCGCGGTCTGGGGGAGGGGGCGGCGGCTGCCATCTTGGTGCGGCGTGGGGGTTAGCGTCCCGGTTAGCGGGATTTGGGGTTTTACTGAGGAGACTAAATGTGTGCGGTTAAGGTGTCCGTTCCTCAGCAGCTAGTGTATCTGCTGTTACACTTGTGCACTAGCAGCTGCTGAAATGAAGGTAGACTCCCCACTTAGATGAAGTACAAACACTGTGATCCTGTTTCATGCCTCTTACTCTTGTGTGTTTTGTTACAGCCAATAACCATGTACCTACTAGACACAGAATGTAATGTGCATGGCTTCTGCCGTACCGTGCCGTGACATGAGAAGTCAAAAGCACTGAAGGGATAAAGACAGCCTTGCTCCAGCACGTGGCATTTTTGTGCTGTACATGGAAGCCTGTGTCAGGCCAAATCAACCCATCATCTTGAGGGTTAACACACATCTCCTTGGGAAAAAGCATAGCTTAAGCATATAAGTATTTGCACATTTTGAACAATCGGAATTTCACCGACTCTTAGCGAGTCATGCAGGGGTTTTGAAAACCTTGCTCCACATTGGAGTTTCTCAAGTTGACAAGTAACATTAGCAAGAAAAGTTTTTAAAAATGTTTTCCTTAGCTGATGAGCAAGTAAACACTTAGCCTTATAAACATAGTCACAGCTAAATACACAGAATACACTGAAAGATCTAAGGGTAAAAAACAATCATGAGAAAAAGATGCTAAAATGAATTTGTTCAGTGCATCCAGAGGATACAGAGGAACAAGGGGAATTTATAGTATTATCCTAATGCTTGCTTTAAACTACCACCACCACTCTTTACTGAGATCTTCGTCCCTGGTTTCTGCACTAGGTGTATGCTTGTCAGCATTGCCAAGGAGCAAAGAATACAACCAGCACAGCACCCAAATTGCACCCTATCAAAGCAGACGACCCCTGAGCGGCAGTTGCTATAGACCTAATGGGACCTTTTAGTGCAACCAGCAGAAGCCACATGAACATCATTATTCTGAAAGATTTGTTCACCAAGTGGACTGTTCTGCTACTGCTGTGCCATACTTTGGCAGCTGAAATCGCTAAGGCAATTTTAAGTGTGTTTTTCTTATACGGGCCACCTCAGAAAATCCCTATGGATCGAGGGAAGGAGCTTGTTCATCAGGTAGGTCTTGGCTTGGATGATTTGTAATTGTAACATTGTGCAACATTTATCTGGAAGGAAGAACAAAAGCAAAATAACTTCTCAAGGGTCACAGTCCAGGTTTTGTTACTCAATAGAGTTGGCACAGGCTTTCACTCTCCAACAATTGTACTTCATCTGCTCATATTGACTCATATACTAGACAGACCAATGTCAAAAATACGCTAAGGTGCAGCAATTCTGAAGAACTTTACACTTAATCCTCTCAAAGATGATGAAATAGCAATAGAAAAGGCTGTGATATGGAGGAAGTGACAAATTGAATGGCAAAACTGTGTCTAGAAACCTTCATGCTGCCTCCTAAGCCATGCTTTAACTGCCACTCTTGAATGTGGCCTGTTACGTGGGTATGTTTATATAAGACTTGCTCAGTTGCCGTGAGGAGTGGAAAGTTGTATTGAATTTGTTTACTAGAGCTGTGATATCAAACAAGGAACCATTCAATAATTATATTCTTTTATTTTTAAAGATAAACCAAGAACTGTTTGTGCTCTTTGGAATGAAAGAAATAGTAGTTGGGTTATCCTCAGACAGATGAGCTTAATGAAAGAACAAGCAGGACAATCAAAGCTTTCCTTAACAGCTACTGCACAGAGTACCCAAATGATTGGGATGAGCATTTATCTGCTATTGCCTATGCTTTTAATTTGATTAATGTGGTATGTGAAAGGCTCTTCCCCTCCTGCGAGCTGGGACTGATGTCCCTGGGGATACCTGCAAAGCTGTTTGCTAAACGTGCTTGCTTTTTGCTCCCCACTGAAATAGGAGCCTGATGAAAGCACCTCATATTTCCAAATGTTTAACTGTAACCCGTATGTGGCTGAGTCAACAAATGTGTGTGAGGAAAGAGAAGACAGCATGTTTGCCAAAATATTTGAAGCAACAAAGAAAGCCAGGCAAGCACTGGAGGAAGAGAAAACTGCCGACTGTCAGGTAAATTCTGTAGATTCAGATGTTATTGGCAAGAAGACTGGAGGCATAAGGTGGAAAGATTTGAAATGTAAAGTGAATTAAACCTTTTAGAATAGTGAGGTTTTTTTTTTCCCCTCACTGTGGAATCCCAGTGTACATGTGCTTGTTTGTATGGAGAGGAGGTAAATAAGAAAACAGGAGGTTCTCTGCCTGACCAGGATGTTTGTGTTGGGCCTTATGGAGGTGTAAAGCCATTGCCTGTGGAGTGTTGATTTAGAACAGGAACACTCATAAAATCAATTTCTTGAGAACTTTGCCTTTTTATATGCTACGAATTACACATACCCAAAGACTTGTAATCTTAGGCTTCAACATTATTAATCAATGTTAGAAAAATCCATGGTGGCTCTTAGGAAAAGAAAATATTTTGTTTATTTCCTCTCACAGGTAGTGAAAGACCTGTCAGATGAACAGAAAACCTGAAATAAGCTTACTGTCAAAAGGAAGCCCAAACAGTTAAATCCCCTTCGCCTTAAAGTTGGGCATGAGGTCCTCAGACAAAGGAAAAACTGGTGGAAAGATGGCCGTTTTCAGTCAGAATGGGTTGGGCCTTGTATTATAGATTATATCACAGATAATGGCTGTGCCATATTAAGAGATGCCATGGGATCCAGGTTGAAAAGACCCATCAAAATGTCTCACCTTAAGCCATACGTAAGAGGGTCCAGTGAAAAAGGTATGCATGTGTGTAAATATATATATATATTTCTTTTTTGAGAGGACAGTTTAACTTTTCTGTCGTGGTGTGGTATTAGGTGAGGCAATGAACCACAAGGACACAGGCTAATAATGTAATCGCATAAGGTGAACAGCAGGCATGACTACTCTGAAACCTGTGCAGAGCAGAGAGAACAGCTAATGAATCATATTTAAAGGGTCTTTAAAAATAGCTTCCATTAAAGCTGCTTCTATGTGGGTTGGCCCTATTTGTGCTGGCTGGTGAAAACATGCGGAAAGCAGAGCCAGCCTCAACTGTGTTCAAAGACTGTTTCCTGTCTTTGCTCCTGGGTTGGTGTGAGTGGGAGAAAAATGTCAGGATTCACCTTGCATTTCCTTGTGAAATGGAAACCTATTTTTTCCTCTTAGTCTGACTAATGCAGATTGTGCATGGCATGTTTATACCTACTCGCCCAGATTTGCTTTTTAAGCAAACTATCTTCCCAAAACCTTAAATACAAAGACTGCCTCAAAGAACTGATGTTTGGAGAGTTGATTTTAAGTTGTGGTACTGAAATGGTAAATACGCTTCTCTTACTGGATTAACTGAAGCTATTTCACTCAGAAAGAGTAAAAATTTTGATAACATTTTAAATCACTTAAAAATGATTTAAATTCCAAGTTAAATTCCAATTGAATCAAGGATTTAAATCCAAAGCTAGCAGCCATTTCTTTTCTGCTAATGCTGTGTTTGAGTCACTTCAGACACTTAGAAAAAATATATAAATTAATAAAAGCATAAAAAAGTTTAGTCCAGATATCTTTGTAGGATCAGGGTCTAATATATTCACCGCTGACTACTGCAGAAGCTGTAAGTAAATGTACATTTTCTCCCCCTTTTCCAACAAGGGATTAAAGATTAGTTGTCTGATACAGGCAGAAAACTGCTTAGATGATTATAAATATTTGCAAAGCTTAAAATTCTAGAGGAGTGGTGTTCATACATAGTTAAATTGTGGAGGAAAGGAAAGTAAACCAGGCTGTGAAGAAAGCATTTACAGTGCTTCCTGTGAAATAAATGTGAAAAGGTGCATCACAGGTGAGGGTATTTGTCATGGCCCCGCTTACCAAATTTAAAGGTGTTAGTGTTTTGCTTACACACACAATTTTGGAGCGGGGCATCTCCTGTCTATATGTCATGCCTTCAAACCATGTCTTGCTTTGATGAGCACTAGAGACACAGCCTGAAAATGCAGTCCTCATTTTAAGGTAAGGAAGAATGATACTAAGGTAAGAAAGGGCTGCTAGTAGCAACATTATTTTATTTATTTATTTATTTATTTATTCCCCATAACCTAGTTTGAAGGTGAATCCTGAGTCAGTGTTTTGGCAGAGCTCCCAGTATAGGCCTTGCAGATTTACAAGCTGGCAACAGGAAATCTAGTAAAATGAGGAAACCTGGGTTCTTTGCTACCTGGCAAACTACAGCTAGGCAGAAGTTCCAGAACGCCTTAAATCGCATATATACCCATTCTGTCTGAAGCAGCATTTTTTCTTGTTTGAAATGTGGGTTAGTTAGTATTAAACTCTGGGTCAGTGCTCTAATGTTTCAGGAGTGCAAATAAGCAGATTTAGGACACAACTATTGAGAAATATAGTCAAAAATGTGCAGAATCTGCTCTCTGCATCTCAAAGGCATTTGTAGTCCCCTGTGTAGAGATAGACATCTGCTAAATGGCTTTTCTGATTTAACAAAACACCTCATTTTACCCTCCCGTCCTTATGTGAGCAGGCAAACAGGCCCTAACATCATCCTCCAACACAAGAAAGTGTTAATCCTGCATTAACTATTACATTTATAATTTCAGACTATTTTCATTTCATTGGAACTCACTTGGAACAAATCAAACGCTTCAACACGTTATCAGATAGAAGAAATGTCCACTAGTACTATACAATAACAATCATTTTCTCTAATTTCTAAAATAAATAAATGTGTTAACACACAAGTTCAGTTTATAATTTTATGTTTCTTAATTTCTAAAGAAAACCCTGTGTTGCACTGAGACTTCCTAGTGAGAGTCTGGAGTAGCTGCACTTTCTGTGTGGGGTACACAGAGTAAAAGCAGTTACCTATAACATTAGGTAACTACTACTCTACTAAGATAGTAGTTTAGTAGGTGACTGGCAAACCACAGACATTGCAAAGAAATCCTGTTCACAGGAAGCACTGCGAGCACTATTTTAGGGAGGTACCAGATGCACCTGAGCATTTGGTTCTTACTGCAATTAGGA
Source organism: Crypturellus undulatus (assembly GCA_013389825.1). Classification (NCBI taxonomy): domain Eukaryota; kingdom Metazoa; phylum Chordata; class Aves; order Tinamiformes; family Tinamidae; genus Crypturellus; species Crypturellus undulatus. Next base: position 1,256 of record VWPW01016128.1, on the reverse strand, counting down.
CATCCATATTGTCAGACTGCTGTCACTCAAACATTCTTGCCTTATTATTGAAATTGCTTTGAAAAATAAATCAACACCTCAGCCATCATTTGTTTGTGGTTAATGATGTCAATGACTCATACTGAACTAGAAAGATCTGCTTTAAAAGGTACTTTTCTTTTGCAGACAACCGTTACTTCTTACACGGTGCAGTAGTCATTGACCATGATTATTTTGGCTTTTCTGAAAGATCACATAATCCACGCCAGCAAGATCCCACTAAGGAAGGTGGAGTAAAGGCCTGCACAAGAGGTATTGCTTCTACTGTGCAAATACCACCTGCAGCTGGCCAAGACCAAGCAGCAACAGGATGCAAACAGCAGCTTGGGCTAACGAAAGAACGTGGCATTGAGCCCAACACTGCCCAGCCACAGCAGTGGCCTTCACCCTGCTGGGCACTTGAGACCACGACAGAGGATACCTAAGCAAGTAAGCGCGCGTCATCTTTTACCAGCAAGTTTCCAACTTCTGTGCCAGACCAGGACACTTTTAATAGCTCCTAGTTCCTTGGACAAATGCACTTCACTACTGTATGTATTTAAGAATCCTGCAGATGTCCAGTGGTTAAGTGACACGGGCATTAAGAAGCAATCCTTGTGTTATCAGAAATCTGGACACAACCTAGAAGCAGCACATCATCATCTTCCTGCAGTTGAATTGCAGACAGGCTGGTGGTAGATACGCATATATGTAGCAAGGTGGCCCTGCCTCCCTGTGTGTCGACTCAGGGCACGTCCCACCATTCCAGTGACCTTTCATCAGTCCTCAGCTGACTCATTCTTAACGTGCACAGATATTGTGGGATGAATTTAATCTAAGCAATATAATATAAATTTTGCCTCCAGTGCTGAAGAGTCAAGAAGCTCATGTCCTCTTTTCTTTTGTTATAAAACCCTTTCCCATTCTTTCTGAGAAGCTGCAAACTCTGACCTTTACAGCTTTTATTCTCAAGTTTAGCCCACAGCCCTAAGATCTCGCAGCCAAAGCTGCCAAAATCAAGTACAGGCAAGGTTCTGCATATGAAGCAACGGAGCCTGCAGCTGTTCCCTGCTCATCAAAACTTTACTAGGGAAAGCAATTTTGGTCTTCCAGGCAAGTCAGAATCTGAAGGGTGCTCAGTGTTTCCTTGTGCTGTCTGTCACAAGTCTCTGATTTACCCTGCTCTCACTTAGAGTTACAACAGGTTTGGAGGAATCATAAAATCATAGAATCATAGA
>VWPW01016125.1:190980-269626 GCA_013389825.1 Crypturellus undulatus | reverse complement strand
CAGCATTTCTGGGGCATTGAACAGCAGCCTTGTTCAGCTGCTCCACGCGCTCTGTTCCTGCTGCAGTCTGAAGCTGGCAGGCAGGCCATACCGTGGCCCCCCTTCCTCCATCCAGTGCTCCATCCTCAGCTCCTCCTTCAGCCCTCACCATGGTCATTCTCTCCTTCCCATCTCTTTCCTTCCCCTTCTCCAGAGCTCCTCCTTTTCAGCCGTGTCCCTGTCACTGGCAGTTTCCGCACAGACTGAGCCGGCAGCGGGGCAGCTCTCATGAGCCCATGCTGTGCTCCACGCTGCACGTTTCAAGCAGGCAGAGACGCTGGTGAGCTGGGACATGCTCACTGCTATCAGAGAGCCCCGGATTAATACTGAAACATCTGCCAGGTAAAATCCTGCAGATACATGAACCCTGACTGTCAGCCCACTTCTGTTCCTGACTATCTGTGGATGTACAGGCTAGCCTCTCATGGGGACTGCTCCAAGATGCTGTGTTCATTGCACCTTGGCATCTGTCGTGTCCCTGTCAGCCGCCAAACAGTAAAGGCTATGTTGTTACCTTCCTCCTTCTTTGAAGGCAAAGTAACTGGATTTTGGAGACATCCAGTGCTTACTCTCTTCTCACTTAGGCCACTTTGTAGACCTTCTTCTCTGTCATTGGGGCATTTTCAGCAGCAGGAGTTTTTAGTTGTGCATCAATGCCAGGATTGATTCCATCAAAGGCTAAATAAAAAATACTTCACATAGAAGTAGGTGAGGACATGCACAAAACATTTGATACACAAGCATCTGAAGGCTTCCCTCATGCTGTGTTATACCCACTGCTGGTGTTCAGACTCCTTGCATCTGTCATGTCTCTGTCAGGCCCAAGTGTCTTTTGTCCATTTTCATTCAGAAGATTCTTTCTTTGTTGGCTTTTGGGTTTAAACAAGAGCAGCAAACGCTAGCTTTGTTGTTAGCGTGACAGCAAAGAATTCCTTGATGTCCACACTAGTGCAAGAAAGGAATGAACAGAGAAAAATGCTGCAGCATTGAATCAGACTGAAAATGGAGCAGAGCCAGAGCAAGCCGAGATGGACAATGTGCTGTGCTGTGCTTCACCCTGGCCGTCCCACCTACAGCCGAGGGGCTCTGCGTGGCAAAGGTGCTCTATAAAGAGGAAATTGGCACACCCTTTAATAACCCCTCTGTGCAATCCCCCGCAGCACTGACCATCCCTACTGACCTCACGGCTCAGCCTAATGATTTACAAGGTGATTTACAGGGTGGCATCGGGCCCCGAGTTTTTTATCTGCTGCTGCCTCCATAATTGAACAACTTCCAAAATATGTAAGATGCAAATTTGCTCCTATGATACTAGGCACAAAGCTGCTCACTGTATGTTCTTAAAGAAACCTGGAAAGTGAAACTGAGCTAGTGATTTTTGAAAATGAATAATCCTATTTTTGGATCATTTTCACAATGTAAGATGGTTCAAATGCAAGAGATGAAAGGAGAGGGAACAATGAGCTGCCAGGTATGTGAGTACAATGGTTTTAGGCTGTAGTGGCTTTATTTTTGCACTACAGATGCTCTCATTGCTCAAAATGACTGTCATTTCTATCTGCTCTCTTCCTTCAGCCCACACCTCTTGCACAAACAGACAGTAAATTTTTGTTTGGGCTGGTCTGTGAGCAAATTTACACAGCCCTCCCTTATAATGATCTGGTTTCAGGTGCTGATGACCTGATTAGTAGAGGCAAGCGTATTTTCTGTTAAGAATCATGACAGCATTCAGCTGCTAGTGTTTAATTAATTAATTAATTCTTAAAAAAAAAAAAAAAAAGGAGGGGGAGGGGTGGAATAAAAAGAAGTAGCAGACTGAGGGGGTGTTATGCTTAGTCTAGAATTCTTTCTTGGGTGACTTACAGTCTCCAATATTGCAGACTGTGCAGTGCAGAATTGCAAACTGGGCTCAGAGTGTGACAGTCCCAGGGGGGTAAGAGGCTGCCAAACCCCTCAAAGGTAGGACAGAGTAATGCTGATAGTGGGGGTAGAGGGGCAAGAATGTTTGTAAAAAACGGGGGTAATGTCCAGTCCTGGAAAGCATAGGACTGGCTGAGGTGTTAAGCATTTAGTGTTGAGAAAGGAAAATCCTGTAGTTTGCTGAATTGGGTCCTTGTCAGAGCTACAGTTGTGCGTGGTGTTACTTACAGGCTGAACTGGAGAAAACTACTCATCTGTTGGCTCTGCAACATAATACCTCTTGCCTGCTTGGTCTGAGGGTTTTGCTCCAGTTTTCTGAACTTTAAGTAGTCATACTATACTCCTAGATTATCATTTTGCACAAAGGCCTCTCTGTCCTTTTGGTCAGCTACCTCCCTAGTGATTAAATGTCTGACCTTAATTGAGGAGGGGGAAGTAGAGGGGGTAAAAAAAACAAAAAGGTTGAGGTGAAACTTCCAGCCCACTTCACCTTTCTTGACTTGTCTGATACAATTTTAGTAAAAGGGAAAGCCATGGAATAAGCAAAATAGCTGAACAGCTAAGACCCTGTTTGGAATAAGCTCTTGNGGATTACATTCCTGTTTATCACAACCCTGTTTGGAATAAGCTCTTATGTTTGGAAGCAGCTACCAGCTGCTCTGAAACTTTCCAGGCATGTGGCCAAACTGTGCTAACCTACAGATGGGAGAGGGACACAGTGGGCTGCCTCTGTGCCCTAGGAGTCTTTAGTCACCTCAGTCTGAATTAAAGCATGCTTTAAACAGCTCTCATGCTGCCTAAACAGAGCAGCCAGAGTTTACTAGGCAGTAAAAGCTTCCTGGTTCATTGATAGTAAAGCATCTTCCGAAGATTATCAGCTCATTTAGTTAATATCTTAACTCTGTATGGCTTTGAAGAAGACACAGCCATCCTGCATATGAGTTCTTTCATAAAAATTCCCATACACTGGCTGTGTATATATATCAAGAGCAGCTCCGATGTGCCTCATCCAAGCCTGGAAAGTCCCAAGGGCAGAGTCAAGAAAACTTGAGTACAGAGGCAGCTTGTTCATTTTCATCTAGCTGAAAGTTAATTTGAAACAAATGGCTTTAAAACCCACAAACCGAATCTGGCTGTGGGCCACGTGCTGCTCCTGCTGGAGGTTTGTGCCCTCTCTTGCCACATGATGACTGTGCACGAGCTGGCTCAGCTGGGCACGGCAGGAGGAGCGGGAGCTGGGGACAGCGATAAGTGACGGGGAATAAGGCCAGAGAAAATCTCTTTTGTAGAGACGCTTTGGGGGTGGCTGTCCTTGCAGTGCAGTTGATCCATTGCCCAGGTAGCCCTTTTGCAAGTAGCCGAGGCGTGACTGTTTTGTGGGGTATCTAAGTGCTCCGGAGTGTGGGCAGCCAGGACTGCTGTCTGAGTCAAATTTACCTCAGTGTGATCCTGGGGTGGAGTTTTTATTAACAGTCTTAATAGTGGAGATTGCTTTCCAAGATGTATATTATCTGTGATGTGGAAATGACTTTTGTTTGTGTCAGGGAGGTTTGGGAGAATCCATTCATTATCTCCTGCCTGTCTTCCAAATTTTCACATATTTCTGAAGATAATCAGAGTTACATGTGAAGCTGCACCTTCCTTAGCTTGCTGCTGCTCTGGATCTCTCTGCTACAGAGCAAAGTGCAGGAAGCACAGATAATGCTGTGCGGGTGAGCAAGGTCATGGGTTAAGGGAGGGCCAGGATGGGAAGATCAGTCTGTTTATGTTGAGCTGAGCTGCTTTGAGCAAAGCTTCTGCCCAGGCAAAAGAGAGGGCAGTCTGTGGTGCCTGCCTGTGCTGCACTGGCCTGAGGGTGCCCCTGCTCTGGCCTGGTCAGGCTGCTCAGCCTTGCTCTGAGCCTCGCTGCATCGAAGCTCCATTCACCAGATGCTGAGGCTGGAATAAGAGTCACCCCTCACATGAGAAAAGGATCAGTTTTTCTTAGCACGTTAAAACGTAGTGAATATGGAGGTGCTGGAATTGGTTCGGAGCAGGTCCACTTGGATATGGACAGCTCAGCATTCAGCTTCTCCAGACCTTACCTTGCCTGTCCTTTCTTAAAATCTGGCCATTGTTTCTGCACATTGAAACATAGTTCTCCTGTTAAAATCCCTTATGAGTGTCCTGCACAGTCTTTCCAGTTCATTCTTGCAAAAACATCTCCTTGGACTTTCTCCTGTTCTCTCTTTGGGTTAGTCTCTGCTCCCCTCTGTGACCTATAGCTGTTTGCTGTAACTTTGCAATTTTCTGTCTTGAAGAGCTGCTTTGTCCTTAGAGCCCTCAAGAAAACTGACCTCTGTGGCAGGCTGACCTAATTAAATCCCAGCGCAGGCAAAAGGCCTGTGCAAGCAGTGAGGCACAGCCATGGGATCCAGCACAACAAATCCACCTCGCTTCGGCCTGCTTTTGTCTGGGGGCCGGGGATGGAGGGCTGAGCCCTGCTGCTGTGCGCTGATCACAGCCTGGTGCGACGAGGCAGGGCTGTGCGGGCGGGCTCTAGCTCTGTACTGGCTATGCCACAGCGATGCTCCCTCCTCCTGTGAGTGCTGTTGCAGTCGGACTGTCCCCTCCACGTGGTGGATGTGTCTGGAGGGGAGCAGCCAGCACAGCTAGTTCCAGGGAGAATAACCGGGGCAGTTTCCCAGGCCGTGGAGGGAATCTTGTTGGGTTAAACAAGGAACCAGCATGTGGAAGGCAGAAAGGGAGGTCTATACCTTGGCATTAACCCAACATGGGTTCCACATGGGTGTTTAACTCGGAGAGCAGACAAAGTTCCTCTATAGCAAGGGTTAAGATTAGAGCTGGTGGGAATGTTTCCACCAGGGCAACTTTCCATTTAAAATAAATAAATAAATGCTGGCACGGGTGAATTCTGACAAAAGTCTAGACAGGAAAATATTGCTACAACCATAAGTGTTCCTGTGAAATAAGCTGAAATATCTTATCCAAATTAATGTATGAAGAGCTGTTTTTTAAAACAAACATTAAAAAGGGGAAAAAAATAAGTCTCCTGCTGAACCTTAATATAAAACAGTAGCTAGTGCAAGTCCCCTGATAATTTTGTCAAGATAATTTTTGTCAAGGTGGGCATCACTGGTGGTAGAGAACCTCAATGTACTGATCCTGTGTTAGCCTAGAGAATTTTCCTTTTTTTTTTGTCATGCAAGTCTAGCCAAGGGACAGGGAGGGACCTCCCGGGTCTCTGTCCAGTCTGCTGCTTTACTGCAAAGGGTAGGCCATGATTTCTATTTTGGTAGACCTTGTTGAAGGAAGGGAAATTGGAGAGGGTTTGTAAAGTTTTAGTGTCCTGTTTTGCTGTGGTCCAGATTGCTTGAGAGAACCAGGCCTTAACAGCGACTGGCCTATTTAGCTGTGGCAGAGCTCCCTGGGTCTCAACAGAGTCTTACTCCAGGCATTACCTGGTCCTAGTTTACATGTTGTGTCAGTGCCAGAGGCTGAAATGCTGGGGCGGGAGAAGGGAGGCTGAGTGGAAAAATTAAAGTGTATTTTAGTCAACTGAGGTTGAATATAGGGCTCTTCACAAGGGAAGCCAGGTTTATTAAGCAACCTGATCTCTCCCTGTGAGATCATATGTGAAAAACAGGTTGAGCCATGTCTGAGGGTGTTGCCCTGTGGAATTTGTAGTTAAAGGTGATTTATACCTGTGCTTTCCCAGCACAGAGAAGCCAGTTACGCCTGTAGTTTCCAGAGGGAATAAACCTCTTGAGAAGCACAGTTATTCTAATTTTCTTGCGGTAAGTTTATTGGAAAGAACTTTTCTTCCTTCCTTCTCTGCTCCCTCCCTCCCCAACCCAGTTCCATTAATGCAAGTTGTGAAATGTGTGGTTTTACTCATTAACAGGCCAAGAAACAGCTACCAAGACAGCAATGGCATGGTGGAAGGCCTGGGTAAGTAGAGAAAATTGCTATCAAAGTGAGACCCCTTTGTTTCAGCACCACGATGAGATAACATTGCGCTGCATCAGTTGCTGTGTGGAAATGAAATGCTTCCCTTTAGAAATCTGCCAGACCTATTTGCTGCTTATCTGACTAAAACAGTTTTTAAAGGGCTTCCAAAACTGTGATTAAGGGAGGCACTCACCTGCTTGCTGGCTCAAGGAAAATGCTGAGTTCTGCATGAGCTCCGAGAGCCCTGGGCTGTTTCCCCCTGCCCTGGGCAGTGATTCAGGGCACTGGGCTTGTCCCCATCTTGGTTCCCAGTTGCGCTGGAAGATCACAGCCAGAAAGAGAGACTGACCAAGCTGCAGTGTCCGTTTTCTTGGTGGGTTTTGCCTACCGCTGCCTGCTGTGACGTGCAATGGGGCACGGCGCCGCTGGGATTCCTGTGGCTTTGGGTAGTCCATGGCTCCGGGCGCTTGCCCTGCGCCCGAGCAGCCTTGGCGGTGCCAGGAGGAGGGCGCCTGGGGCCACACGGGCTGCCACCTGTGTCAGCAGGGTCACTTGCATCGCCTCATGCTGGAGGCCAGGACATGGGGACTCCTTGTGCGCCCAGGTCTCAGAGACAAGCTGGAGCACAGCATGGGAAGGGAGTTGTGATGGAAAAGCTGGGTCTCCAGAGCCACCAGCAGCACTGCGAGCACCATGCGGGCTTTTCTGGGAGGAAGACACTAATTCTTGCTTTTCCTCACCACCCTGCCCTCCTTCCTTTTATTTTTCAAGCTGGAAATAGTTTGAAAACAGAATGAAGAAGTAAAAGGAGTAAAGCATTGGAAAGCTTGAGAAATCTGCTGTGTATTGGTACTGTAGTGGGTAGAGGTGTGGAGAGAACAGGAGAGGCCAAAGGAAGAATGGTAGAACATTTATTTTGATTTTTTCCAAATTCTTCATGAAAATTACAGTTCAAAGCCAAATAAATGAAAAACATGAATTTTATTCTTAAACTTTCTAAAGAACAAAAGGGTGACTCCACCTGTCCCCATGAATTTTGGATTTTCAATAAATTACAATTTACATTTGAAAATATTTTGATAGGAAAATTTTTATCCCCCTTGCCTTCATTCATAAATTAAAGCTTTCCTGCCAATTATTCATCTTCACATGACAGTTACACAGATGCTTTGAGTATTTTCAGTCAGGTAATTATAGGATCAGTTTCATCTTGGAAAAGGGACCAAATGGGACAGGGTTAAGCTGATGTGATTGTACCTTTGCTGAGGCAATTATATGCACAAAGAATGAGGTGTAGGATGTGAGTCATGAGTGAGCTACTTGAGCCACCATGGCCTGTAAATCCTCATTGGAATTAGTGTCCTTTGTTTGACTGCTTCCCACCTACTCCAACCTCTGTGTAAATGAAAGCTCAGCTTTGCCCCGTAACTCCGGGAAAGAGGTAGTGCACAGATCCTGCACAAGGACATTAGGCTTGCACAGTCGTCTGAGCCTCAGCTTGTGCCTTGCCTGTGGGTGCTAGACTTGACTTTGCATTTTTTGGCCGTGTGCTCAGTTAGTGCCCAGCATTAATCTTGCAGACTGTTATTAAAAACAGGAGTGAAAGTCCTGAATGGAAGTTTAGCAAGCTCTTCTACCTGGCAATGATTGTGCGAAGGCTAGCTCAGGAAGGATTCCTCTCTGGGGACAGTTTTTCCTAGGGAGAATGTGGATGACCTTTTCTGAAGTAAATCCCTACCACTTTTCCCTAGAGTAAAACAACATGCATGCTTTGAAGCTTTGCCTCTAAGGAGAGCATCCTAAAGCCCAGCCTCTTCAGCCGTTTCCTGTTGGGGCCGCCTGCACGTGGACTGTCACAACAGAAACTGCTTTGCGTTTCACATCACAGCCAGGAGCCATGGGCTGGTACAGCCAGCCAGAGGCAGGAACCTTGGAGCTTTGCCCTGACGGATGACTCTGAAGCAACTCCTGCACTTCCTTCTGTCTTCCCCAGGTGTAGGCCAGGGATAATAACATTAATTTCCTTTCCAAAATGCTTTTTATTCAGCTAATGAAAAGCAGCAGAAAAAAAGCCTTGTATTCTCCTTTCAGAGTGAAGAGGAGGGCAGATCTGTGACAGGTTCTTTGAGCTTTGACCCCAAGCCTGATGCTCAGACTCTGTACAAAGCCATGAAAGGACTTGGTGAGTTGACTTCATTTAATATCAACCTTTTGTGTAAATTTTTATGTGTTGGGCTTATAATATTACAGTTGAAAGCTCTTCCTTAAAAAAATTGCAGCCTGAGATGTCATGTTTTTATGTGGAGAAGTCAAAATTAAAGCTTCCTTAAGAAATACTTGAATTTCTACATCATAAGGCAGTAAATTAGGAAAGGCTGCTTGAGTACTTAAAACTGAATTTGGGACTAGTTTCAACTAATACTTTGCACTGTTAATGGTTTATTGTTCTCCCTAGGGACTGATGAGCAAGCTATAATTGATGTCTTAACCAAGAGGAGCAATAGGCAGCGTCAAGAGATTGCCAAATCCTTCAAGGCTCAGTTTGGAAAGGTTCTCTCAAAACAATATTCAGTCACATTTTCACTGCACACAGAATGAAGCAGATGGGTGTACAGTTCACTCTGCAAGCATGGTGCAAACAGTTTTCAGTTCTTCTGGAAAGGCACTGATATTAGATTGTAAGGTCTGGGGCAAATGTGTTAAATTATACTTTGGAAAAACTTGATTTCCTCCAAGATTGCCATTTTGCTGAAAATGGCTTTTTTTATCAGAAATATATATATTTAAATCTACTTTGACTTAAAGCATAATTTAATTTTATTTTGAAACTATAACAAAATTTATCCTTTTAACTGTCATTTGGATTAAAAATTCTGAGACCCTTTTACAAAAAAAATCAAAGTAAAGACCTATTTTTAATGATATTTTCAAGAAGAAAGCAAACTGTAGTTGTTGCAACTGTGTGTGGTGTCAGAAAGGGGGACAAATGAGTAATATGGGACGATGAATACAGCGCCTTTTTGAAAATTGTGTGGTGCATGTTTAACAGGATCTGATTGAAAGCTTGAAGTCGGAGCTGAGTGGTGATTTTGAGAGGCTCATTGTAGCTCTCATGTATCCTCCGTTCAAGTATGAGGCCAAGGAGCTTCATGATGCCATGAAGGTGAGCTACTTGCATGCTGCTATTAAGAAACAGCCTAGCTCCAGTGCTAATTTTCTGTAACTGTGCAAGTGATGGAAGTGATATTAACTGAGTGTTGTGTGATAAAGTTTCTCAGGTTACTACTGATAAACTATATAGTCAATTCTATTAAAGCACGTTTATGGTGGAAAAATGCAACTTTAATACTTAGGACTACATTTTGATTTTTCTACATATCTTGCAAAGTTTGAGGAAGGCAGCAGCAGAACTAAAATTTTGTCTAGTCTGAGAATGATCATTTGCGAATGCCAGTTTCCAGCTAAATTCTACTTCACTGCTTTCTGCAGTGTCTCCTGAGTGTGGAGGTCAATGACTTCAGGCCAGACTGCGGCCCTGAAACCCCACATGGGAAGTGAAGCCTTTAAGAAGTCAATGAGTGGTGGCAAGAGGGTTGGATGTTACCTGTTAATACAGTATCATTAAAATCAGATTGAGAGGTCTGTGAAAATGGCACACAGATGTATTGACTGGACAAGAGTTGATCTCATCTCTCCAATATTGTCTGTCATCAGAGATCGAGATCCAAAAATACATTGTAAAAAAATACAGGTACATAAAATTATCATTTAAAAAAATGTGTATTTTAGTAAAAAATCTTTGCCCAAACCAAGTGTGTCCCAAGCTTTCATCCTAAGTGTTCAACACCCAACCAAAAACACTCTGCTGTCATCAGCTCATTTGATGACACTTCTCTAGCAATGGATTTCACTGCATGATGAGACACCTGCCTCCACTTTTCTCCACTGTGCTTTCAATTAAAGGGTCTGGGAACAACCGAAGATACCATCATAGAGATCCTGGCATCACGGACAAAAGCGCAGATCAGAGAGATAATCAAGGCATACAAAGAAGGTGAATTGCTTGGGGCTTCATTTTATGTGATCAGAGCAACGTGTGGCTGCCTCATTGCACGGTAGAAATGAGATTACCCACTAACACTGTCAGCAGCAAAGTAGGATTTCAAAATTAGGAAGGTACAGCTAAACTCTGCTTGGTAAACATAATGTCTGTGATGAGTAAATCTGAAAATCCCTTTCTCTCCCAACCTGTGGATGGAGAAGGTCAGTAAAACACAAATTTGGTTTTGCTGAGAGACAGACTGTTTAGAATCATAGAATCATAGAATCGATACTTTATTTCTACACCTAGGGACCTCTAGAGGTCATCTAGTCCAACCCCCCTGCACACGCAGGGCCACCTAGAGCACGTGGCACAGGGCTGCATCCAAGCGGGTCTTGAAGATCTCCAGAGAAGGAGACTCCACAACCTCTCTGGGCAGCCTGTTCCAGTGCTCTGTCACCCTCACTGTCAAAAAATTTTTCCTTAAGTTCCTGTGGAACTTTTGGTGTTTCAGTTTGTGGCCATTTCCTCTTGTTCTGCCACTGGCCACTACTGAAAAGAGGCCGGCCCCATCCTCCTCACTGCCTCCCTTGAGGTACTTATAGACACTAATTAGATCCCCTCTCAGCCTTCTCTTCTCCAGGCTGAACAGGCCCAGCTCCCTCAGCCTTTCCTCATAGGGCAGATGTTCCAGGCCCCTGACCATCCTCGTGGCCCTGCGCTGGACTCTCTCCAGCAGCTCCACATCCCTCTTGTACTGGGGGGCCCAGAACTGGACACAGTACTCCAGATGTGGCCTCACCAGGGCTGAGTAGAGGGGTAGAATCACCTCCCTCGACCTGCTGGAGACGCTCCTCTTAATGCACCCCAGGATCCCATTGGCCTTCTTGGCCACGAGGGCACACTGCTGCCTCATGGTCAACCTGTCGTCCACCATGACGCCCAGGTCTCTCTCAGCAGAGCTGCTCTCCAGTAGATCGGTCCCCAGCCTGTACTGATGTCTAGGGTTGTTTCTCCCCAGGTGTAGGACCGTGCACTTGGCCTGGTTGAATTTCATGAGGTTTCTCACCGCCCAGTTGTTCAGTCTGTCCAGGTCCCTCTGGATGGCAGCACAGCCCTCTGGCGTGTCAGCTGCTCCTCCCAGCTTCGTATCATCTGTTTACAGTGAACAGATGAAAATATAGATACTTTATTTCTACACCTTAAGCATACCGTAGATGGAGAAAATGACAAATATGTGTCAGTACATGTTGACATCCCTTTGCACCCTTAAAATCCATCCCCAGCTGTAAATGTTGGATTATGCCTGACGTCAGCGGCTCTAGTGTTATACTCGGCCACAGGTGGGAATGCCAGGCTGGGTGTCACTGAGCGTGTGGGCTGATCTCACCCCGGGACCTTCCCTAGTGACCTTATGGAGTAATAAGCAGATTTGTTTGTCTATAGGTGGTGGCTGACATCCTGAATTTGTCATCCAAATAATAAATCCACTTTCTCTTGTCCTTTTTTTCTGCCTTGCATAGAATACAATTCTGATCTGGAAGAAGACATAAAATCAGAAACGAGTGGTTATTTTGAACAGATTCTAGTTTGCCTTCTTCAGGTAATGTTAGAAAAGAGAAATGGAGATCTAAAAATCTTAATGGTTTCTTCTCAGGGAGCTGTGAGCACAGGCAATGCAGACATGACTACCAGGCAAACTGCAAAGACGATATGTCACTTGATGCTGAACGCTCAGGAAAACAAAGTGACAGGAGCAGGGAACCCCCCATTCCCTTAGCACCTGTAAGAGATGGAAACTCAGCTCTGCTGTGAGGTGCAATTTTATTACTTCATAGGCATAAATACATTCACTGCAATCACTGCGTTCTTCAGGCTCTCCAGTGGTCTTGGAAAACAGTGCCCCCAGTTATGATTCAACCGTGTGCTGAGTGCATTTGGATGCATTTACACTACCAAATATTTCAGCAGCAGAATAACTTAACATTTTTCTCCCGATTTCCTGATTTCATTTTTCCTGATGAAATCTGAGTGATTTCAAAGCATTTCAGTTAAGGAGTTAGTTCTTGTTTTCTGAAATGTTAAAAGGAGAATTTGTCTTTGTCTAAAACATACCCTGTGATCCTTGTATGGAAGATACTTTACAAAAGCAAATGGTTACTTTTTTATTATTATTATTCTTGTAGGGTGAGAGGGACAATGCCACCCTCTATGTGGACACAGCACTGGCTCTCCAGGATGCAGAGGTACTCTCAATGCCTGTGATCACTGGTATGCTCGGATCCCAGTTATCTTGAATTTCAGAATGCTTGGGCAACAAAATCCTGGTCAGCAGGAGTTTGAGCCATGGCAGGTTGGAGAGGACTTTTCTGCAAGCACAAGCAGTGTGGGATTCTCCACTTTCACCTGCACTTTTGCAGGAGTGATTGGAGAGGGCTGGACTCAGCTGCTTTCAGCATGTGGAAGTACATGGATATGACAGCAGGATGACTAGGATGGCTAAGAACATGTAGGACCATCAAGACCATTGTTAGTTGTGCCAGCTGCTACACACTGGATAGAAAGAGGGGGATGAAGGTTGCTGCCCAGTTTGACTAGAAAACACATTCAAGAATTTATGCATTGAACCATTCTAGGAGAGTCTATTTCATATGGAGTTTTAGATTATTTCAATCCTGTTTATCCAAGCAGCATCTTATGTCATACTGCATTCCTTCAGCAGATGCATGCATGCAATATCTACAGTAAATGTACCTATTACATTGCAGACTCTCTATTCTGCTGGAGAGAAGATACAGGGCACGAATGAGATCCCGTTCATCACCATCCTGTGCACAAGAAGTGCCACGCACTTGCTGAAAGGTATAGAGGAGAACCCCTTCTCTCAAATCTCTGAAATTGTCACTCTTGGGAGCTTGTGCAGACTTATTGCCACTGAAATTAGGCTGATTACCTGAAAATCCTGATGGCTAGACAGTATAGCTATTCTTATAAGCCCCAGGGAACAGAGAGAATGCCCTTCTAACCAGCTAAGATCATGGAATGACTAGACCTGTGATTCCTTAGCTATGAGTCTGGGGAAAATCACTGACAAAGTGATGGATATATCTTCCTGCCTCAAACTCTTGAGGCAGTCCAAGCCTCTGACTAACAGACTTTATGTACGCTGAGTCTGAGTAAATCAAGTAGTGTGCAAGTCAACTGGAGCTAAATTAGATGATGATAAATTAGATATATCTGAGCTTTTTCAAACTGAGGTCTGAGACACACTTTTCTATGCCATAGAGGCCAATTCCCTATCACATTTTCGCATGTAATCTCTCAGAATCACTTAAAGTCTCTAGTCTTTGACTGCTTCAGCCTTTAAGAACTGAACTTCAAGCTGTCTTTGGATGCAACCAACCTTTGTGAAATACCGTATCACCAAGCAAATGAATCTGGGTTCCTCTGTACTGAGTCAGGTTGTGAGTAACAATTTAGAACTTATGTGTACTTGTTGCAGCTAATATATTGTGAATATGAAGAGCAGACCTGAGTTGTGAAGGTTATGTCCTGTCTGTAGTGTTGCCTTTGTTAGTTTTTAGGGAATTGATCTTAAATGTTGTGGAAACTTAAACATGTTCACTGCATTACAAATCTCTCTTCCTTTGCTAGTTTAAAAGCTGGAAATCAAAGTGAGACCTGTAGCTCTGAACTCTGGAGCTTCTGAATGTGCAAGGGAAGCAACTCTGCTGCTGGTGTTTTGTTAATGTGGGAATTTAACTATCTCGGAATCTGCTTCTGTGTTCTGCTTGTCTTTTCTGAGGTTTTTCTTTGTTGTTAAATGTAGTTGGAATGCACTTTTAAATGATTACAACAGAACGAGAAAAGTTAAGAGCCATGAGCAGTATTCTAGTTTTCTGATTTTATTTTGGTTCCTGAAGCTAGAGACATGAACAAACATGAGATCAAAAGGTAGTTATGACTATCCTTCTGTGGTTTGCTTCAGTTTGGTTAGTGCTGAAGGGTCAAATTTCCAAATAGGCATGAAATTATTGAACTTGTTTCAAAAAAAGATAGAGAAATAAGTGCCTCAGTTTCCTTAGCCACTCTGCACTTGCAGTTATTTACTGTTCCTCGGGATTTAGTGAATGTTGCTACCCTATTTTGTAGCCAATTTCTGGGCATGACTAAAACTTGCTGAAGTTGGCTCAAATGTGGCCACCAGTTTAGGCTGTTCTAGTGGGATTTGTGTTTCTATATCTCTACCCAAGCAATACCTGTAAATATTGCGTGCAAAAAGCCTGAGCAGTTGCTTGATGATTTCAAGTGCCTGCATTTCAGTGTTTGAAGAATACCAGAAACTTGCTGGTAAGAGCATAGAAGACACTATCAAGAGTGAAACTCGGGGTTCCCTAGAAGATGCCATGCTGGCTATTGGTAAGAGCTTGCCTTACTCTTGTCTGAATCTGTGTTTTTTCCTCCTGCAGCAGTTGGATGTTGGGGTTGGATCTAATTTATTGAGCCAGTGGGCAGGAGGTGAAGGGTGTACTTAAACTAAATAAACTAAGTAAACTAAGATTTGAGAGAGGGACTTAATGGAATGTTGCATCTTTAACACCTTCTGATCTGGGCTGGGATTATCACTGGTACTTACTGAATCTTTTCATATGCCTAGTGAAGTGCACAAGGAACATCCGCTGCTACTTTGCAGAGAGGTTGTACAATGCTTTAAAGGTAAGACTACATTATAACACATTTATTTCATATTGACATAACTGTAATCTGACTGCCTTCAATAGAAATCAGAAGAGCCAAAGTTTTGCTGAAATCCAGCAATGTTAAAACTATTGTTGTTAGTAACAGAAGATTCCCTTGTAAAACCTTAGAAAAAGTACTCTTTAGTATTGAGATACCAGAAGAATCTGGCTTTTCTGACTTAGGAAGCCACAAGCAGACCAATTCCACCTTCTGCTATGTGGATGAGATTTCTGGAAGAAGTCTTCCTAGGACATTCCTCATACTGGAGTTTTGCCCATGATGTGAACCTAGTGGGCTGGGTGACAATGTTTTCTTTTTAAGTAGCACTTCTCAAAGAGGTAAAAATAAGAGGTCTACATGAGAATATGTGGGGCCAACTGCACTTGTATGTTTTAACCCATATATAACAGATGCCAGTTGTTCTAACTTTTTGGAATGCTGAGATAACTGATTCTCCTGAAGTTTTTGTTACTGATGTGAGCTTAATGTTACTGGGAATGAAAGATTATACAACATTGTCTAAATTCAGGTGTTGCATAGGTGGTGCTGGGGAAGGGCAGTATGTATTCAGTCCCCACTTCCAACTCTATAGCATGTTTGCTTTTGCAAAGATTTGCAGTGAAATTCCATGAATAGCTTTTGGTGCCAACAGTAGGTCCAAGATGACAGGCTGCAGAAGATCAAGTGACACTTGAAAACCGACTTCTCCTGTTCTGGACCAGTCTATGACAGCTCATCCCTTGAACTGGCAACGCACTGGTACCATGGACTGATAAATCTATTTATTCTAGGGGGCTGGCACCGATGATGGGACTCTTATAAGGGTGATTGTTTCCCGCAGCGAAGTTGACTTAAACCTTATAAAGGTTGAGTTCAAGAAGATTGCGGGACAGTCCCTCTCCAGCATGATTCTGGTAAGCCTCATCTTGCTATGATTGTTTCTAGTCATTGCAGTCATTCCTAACCTGTGAAACACTCTCATGGTTCTTTTCAGTAAAAATATTTCTGCAAAGATCATAGCTCTTCTCTTTCATCAGACCTATTAAAAATTTCCACCTTGAGAGAGAGATACGTACTTGAAGCATGGGCAGATTGTGTTGACTTAGGCAAAGCCAAACCTGAAGAGAATGTGTCAGGCTTCTTGTTTACTAGACTGCATCCATGCATTTTATGATCTCCTAGGTGAATCTAGATTCTGCCTTTCACTCCCTTCACACACTGCTCTTTCCTCCTGTCTGCTTTCCTGAACATCTTCAAACTAGGGCCATGTAAGTTTAAGCAGTTGTCGCTATCTGTGTTAAACCAGTTTACACCAGATGAGGCCTCGTCCATGAAGAGACAAGTCTAGAAATGAACCTTGTCAAAGCTTACTGTAACTTTTGGGGTTTGAATCTCAGGTCTTGAATGAACAATCCCTTTGTAGCAGAAAGCTATGCTCCCTAATAAGACTAGAATGCTGTTTTTTTATAATATATCGCAAGGAATCTGGTGCATTCCTTTCCCCTAGTGCATATGGCACAAAAGTTCTACCCTTAGTGGTTCCCATGGGATGTCTTGTTGTATATTGAAGGCCCTTTCTTCTAATTGACACTGTCAGTATCTGTCATGTTGATTAATGATCAGCCTTCAAGGGTCTATATGGAATATTCATTCTTTCTGAAAAGTGGAGATGGGTTTACACCTGTCACTGCAAAATAATCAAAGGGAGCAAAATGTTCATCTCATGCTATTTTCTGCAGTACTTTTTTAGGTCAAAATGACCATATTTGTGGCTTTCTGAATTATATCATGTCTTGAGGCTAAGAGCCCCATGGCGTTCCCTTCCTGTAAGAGAAAGAACAATACAGGGATACCCAGGAGACTTTAAGCTGAACACTAAATCCCTCATCCATGCTGAGTTTTTCTGAGCTGCTTTGTGGGATGTAACCCTGATCACTTGCTCACCTGGATTTCAAAGAAAGGAATTGGATTTGATAAATATTATTTCAGGTGGCAGCTACAGGCTTCACTTCTCTGTGCCCTTTTGATGGTGTGTCAGTTGGCAATAACTCTGCTGAACTCTGCCTTGCTCTCTGCAAAGCCCTCTCCTGCGTGGATGTATCTCACGCACTGAAAAAGGCAGCACTTGGGGTGCTCAGAGGAACTTTGGTACTCACCTTTTATTTGCCTTCCCCTGTCAGGATGACACAAGTGGTGATTACAAGACAGCCTTGCTGACTCTCTGTGGCAGTGATGATTGACAAAATTGAAGAGGAAGATACTGAAAGGAATAAAGAGAGCAAATTACCTGCAAATGAGTATTTGAAAATGTACATTTAGAAAATCCTTTCATCAAGCCAAGTGGAAAACAAGATCAGATTAAGAGGTCAAGATTTTCAAAGCTTCCTATGGGTTGTGGATGCTCAGTACCAATTAAAAGCTCCTCAGTTCTAAACAGTTAAAAGCATTCCTGTCTTGTGCTTGATTTGTTTCCACTTTGTTCTGTGCAACTTCCTTTTCCTTTTAATGCACTGTGAAAGATGTCACTTCAACACAAAGTTTTCCTCAAGTCATGGAATTTTGTGTAAGAATTTCCACAGTGAACAACTGTACAAGCATTATTAACTAGGTCTGTCTGATCCTAGCAAGATGGGTCCTGAAAGAGTCCCAGCTACTAACATGCCTTTAGGACATAGGTCAGAATAGAGAATCCCGAGGTACCTGGTTTCACCTTTTGTTGCATGACTCCAGCAAGGGCTCATGAAAGAGAAGGGAACAGCAGAAGCCTGAGTTGCCCATACATGTATTAATTTTAAAAGCAATGTGGCTGATTTTCCTCTTGCCTATGTAAGCCTAAGCTGAGGGAAACCTGCAAGCTTGTGGTGTGACCTCCATGTCAGATGGTAAGGAGGTGAAAATTGGGCCAGATTTTTTTAATGAATACAGACACGTTCTTGGGCAGTCCTGTTTCTCCTATAGTTATCTCACAGATGTCAGTGAACCATCACCCCACTGTGACTGCCCCTATTATGTGCTCAGTATGTATGAATTAGTGTGTATGGTCTGAATTACGGTAGTGACAAAGTAAAAATAGAATTAAATGTTTTGAGAAGCTCAAGTTTGCCTTGACCAATGGTTCATTTTGTTCCCTCCAAGCTCAGAGAAACTCATGTAAATGCCTATTTACTAAAAGCCTGTATGTTCAGCACAGTGATTTTTCTGATTGATTCCTGCCTTCCACTGATGAATTACTGCAGGGAGGGTGTGGAGTTCAAAATACCTTAGTGAATCAACACCCATGTCAGGTATGTCTGTCCCCCAGGTGGACCTGAATAGGGGAATATACCTCTCTCTCAGCTCCCTTAAGTGACTATTTTCAGCGATACCTCCGTTTCCCACCTAGATTAAAACAAAGAGGAGGCATTTCTCCAGAGTGTATGTCACTTAGCTCTTGTGGGATATTGGCCAATGAGGTGCCCTCAGTCAGGGGTTGTCCCATTCCCCACAGGATACCAGACCTACAGGGCTCGATCTCTAGTGCTCTCAGGCCAAGCTGGAGAGATCATGCCAGCGTTCTGCATGCACTGTTTGGGCGATCTTCAGGGCTCCCTTTGGGACTGAGCCCCGAGCAACTCCGTCCTTCTTTCCTCCACACGACAGGATCTGCTGATCGCGCCCTTGCCTGAAATGCTGAATGCTTATGGTTAAGCAACCTTAGGAGGGGTGCCCACTGTCAACTCGTGCTTCTGAGCAAGTTTGTCAAGCCTCTTCCAAGCGTCCCAAGGCACTGCAGAGTCAGGGCTTTGTGGAAGCTTCTGACTTACCAAACTTGGTCTTGTATTTCATTTATCCCCTTGCCACATGTTGCTGCATTGCTTGCCTGAACAAGTGATTCTGGCACGTGGACTGATTTCATTATAAACCTGACAGTGTCTCATATAATGATACCCTGGTATCTGACTGGGGCTGACCAGGACAGAAAAGTAGTTGAAGAAAAGAATGGATTTATGATTAGCAAGGAGATGTATTTGGAGGAAAAAATACATTCTGCCTTCAAATAGAGATGATAATCTTCCTGATTTTAAACATCTCCCTTTCAGTAAATGAAACTGAGGTTTTTGTCTAAAATAAAAGTAATGATTTAAACAAATACTCAGATTTTAGTGACATTTTTTGTATTTTTAACTATGCTTTTTCATTGCTTGCATTTACAGACTGGACAGGTTTTTTGCTAAAAGTCTTTCCTTCCCTTACAAAAGCAGAAAGTTTATTATGCAAATATATATTTTAAATTGAAAAATGTTTTTTTTTTCCTGGGAGATCATTCACTCAGATTGAGGAATAAATGTTCTAGTTGCTGAATATCCAGATACTTGGTTATTTTTATAAGAGACTAGTGAAAGAGAAAATTGCCATCATTCCAATATTTCTGAACTTAATGTTGTTCTACCTATGTTCATTCTATTCTTTTCCCTGCTGCTGGGTCTGTTATCCTGTATAACCTAAAATCTTCCTGAATATTTTAATCTACTAGGCCTCTCTGGAGAATGTCAGTTCTCTTATTATAAATCTGCGGTAAAGTACAAAGCCCGCTACCATCTGGGATCTCACTGCTAGAGGGGAGTGATCTAATGTCTCTTCAATCACAAGTTAATAACACAAACACAGGTAAGAGAAGAGCAATCCCTCATAGATGAGGCAACTGGGCCTGGCTCCCTCTTAAGAGGCATCAGTAGAGATGTACCTTGTACTTGGCTAATGTGGACTAAGCCAGAGGCCACTCTGAGTGTCCTCAGATGTGGACACAGTGGTTTGTAGATTAGGGTTAAGGGAAAATCTAGAGGCTCATGGGGAGTGGCGCTAGAACGGGCATACCAAAATAAATGTAGTGTCTTATCCAGTTGGGGTTAGGACCATATTTGCTGTTTAGCCCGCACTAGGCCTGGTGAGCTTGGGGCTGGGGCTAGGGTTAGGATTGAGAGAGAGAATGCCTAGGGTCCCATGGGGAGTGTGGCTAGAAAGGGCATGCCAAAAGAAATACAGTGCTATATCCAAATCGGTGGTAGGACAATACTGCTGTTTAGCCAGTCCTAGGCCTGGTGACCTTAGGGTTAGGGGATGGATACCTCCTGGTAAATGAGTTTGGTTTTCCTTGCCACACGTAATATCTCAGGATCTACTACCACACTATGAAAATATTTGGATAGCATTGGGTTTTTGAGCAGTCTGGTGGGACTCTTTGGGGAGTCAGATGCTCTAAGGAGTCAGAAAGGGAATAACCAAACTAGCCAGATCATGCATGAAAAGGATAGAGATATTGGGCTAATGCATTTTTCTCCAGGGTGCATAGGAATTCAGTCCCTGCCAAGTTCAAGTGTGATTGCACTGGTGAGGCATTTTATGCTGTTTTTCCTAGGTCACTCTGTGTGTTAGTTGTCCCTGCTACCCATTACCCCTGTGCCAGGCTCACCAGGGAAAGAAAGAGATGCGGGGATTTCATCTTTCTCCCCTCTTGCAGCAAGGAGCTCATGCAAAGCTACCCCTGGGGTTACTGGCTGGCAGGAAAAAGGCAGTGGGTGTCTTGAGCTTAGCTGGGCAAGAAGAAACTCCCAAGCAAACGTGTTCTCCTGGAGCAGAGTAGCTGAAGTGGATGAGTCACCTGCCCAGCAGCAGTGTCACCGCAACAGACGTAAAACTTGCTGCTCTCAAGCCTCAGAGAGGCGTAGGAAAACAAGGAGCCTTCCCTTTTTGCATTGAACTGGCTGCCCCATTGGTCCCTCAGGCCTGTGCCTGCAGTGAAAAGGTGTCACCCCGTTACCCCAGCAGCTGTGATAGTGCGATGGCCTGTACTCTGAGCAGCTACTGGGGAGCTGTAGGTCTGATTCCTCAGAGTCTTGGCCGTGATTTGAGGCCTCTTTGCTGTGAAGCTGGTTCAAATCTGATGAGTATGTTGGTACTTTTTTATGTGTTCCTCTTTTAAAGCAAAGGTTTCAAGTATTCGCCACTATAGTGCCCTCCTCTGGTACTTCCCGCTCAAATATATCCACAAAATTTGTGGAAGGATTTTCAAAAAGTCTGAACATTTTTAAATGCACAAATCTGACCACCAGGTTGGTGTGCCC
The DNA here is from genome assembly GCA_013389825.1 of Crypturellus undulatus. NCBI lineage: Eukaryota > Metazoa > Chordata > Aves > Tinamiformes > Tinamidae > Crypturellus > Crypturellus undulatus. Next base: position 248,833 of record VWPW01016125.1, on the reverse strand, counting down.
CATGGAAGCAATTGGATCATAACTGATATATTGAGTGCAGAGCTCGCTCTCTTTTCCAAGGGGACAAAGGCACGGAGGGATGACCAGGAGATGGCCAGGAAGTCGTGTGGCTGCTCTCCAGTGGATGCATTTGAATTGTTATCTCAGTTCTGCAAGGGTTCATGCAGCACCCCAGGTGCTCTGAAAGGGTGTCAAGGTCTAGATGGAGCGTCTGGACAAGCCTGTCCCCATGTTTTTGCACCACAGGCTGTTGCCAGTTTTGGTGTGACATGGGGGATGGCCTGCTCAAGGCATCAAAGGATGGGAATTGCATGTGCCTTGAGCTTGCTAGGTGCCTCACTTGATCTTTTAGGAGAGCACCTTGTTCTCATTGACACTGACGATCATCAGCTTTCCCCTGTTTTTTATTAAGAGCAGGTTCAGTTTCTGATTAAGAGGAGTCTGAGCAGAGAACCTGGCTCCCAGGCAGAGGAGGCCTGGGCTGCTCCCTGTGGAGAAAGCTGTGCTTACACCACCATCTTGTGGGGGAGCCCCAGCCTGCACCGACCCCGCGAGCAGGCCTGACCCCGCGAGCTCTGCGCCCAGGCTGGTGGCGATGGGTGTTCGGATGCCCACGCTCTGATGGTTTATGGACTCAGGCTGGCACGGGCAAGGCTCATGGACTCACTGAAGTTTGGTGGTAAAGCTGAGAAAGAGGAGCAAAGGGAAGCTGGCTCTATCAGTACAACTGCTGGGAAACAAAGCAATTGTAAAACATCAATAAAGATTGAATTACATATTGATTGCTGCTAAAATGTTCGCTGGGTGAACAGGTGCTTTAATAAAGCGGAATCAATTCCTGAACTGTTCCAGTTAGTCTTTTCCAAATGCAAATATTGACTCGGGGCCTTTCTTTTCATTCATGGTTTAATTAACGTGATTTTATTGCACAAAAATAGAGATAAACAATGAGCAAAGGAGAAGGGAGCACAGACTGGCCCCACAGGTGTGGGTCTGAGGTGCTCTCCTGCCCTGCAGGAAGACCTGTGTGCATGAAGTCAGAGCGGGGTCTCCAGGCGCTGCTCTAACCCTGCACCCTGCTGTGTGGCAGCTCCTTGTCACCAAACAGCACACGGGTGCAGAGCAGGAGGTGGTGCCACACAGAAGTGCACAGGGAGGGTGTGGGGAGGGTAGTACTTTGGCTTTCTGTTAACCACACCATTCAGGGAAGAAAAAAAAAAGTGTGTGTTGGGGGGGAGAAGGTGAAAGGAGAAAGGCTTTAAATAGATGTAGCTTAATTTTCCCAGGAGAGGTGTCATCTGAAACCCAGCAGACAGCACCCGCAGGCAGTGGCCAGGCAGAGGCTCTGCAGAATAGGGTGCTCGTTGCTGAATCTTCTGGTGAGAAGATGAAAGTACTGGTTGGACCTGGCTTCATTTGCATTTTTATTTTGCAACAGTTTGAGGCAATTTTTGTATATCATAAAATGAAGTGCTTGAACTGAGGATAATAAAATGCTATTACTGCAGGTACTTTACATAGGCTGCTCTTTCCCACCTCGCCATGCCTCACAATGTTTTCCTGAGAAGAGATCGTTTGAGGAGGAGCCACTGTGCATCTGTGTCATGCCTAGTTGTAGTCTTGTGACCCATGGATGATTTGATTTGAATGGAAGTTCAAATCTTCCAAAGACTTCATCCCACAATACTCAGCATTTCTTTGAAAGGAGAAGAACATATATAGTGATATTTGTCTACATATAAATCATATAGATTAATCCAAGTAGTTTTATAATCCTGAGAAATGTTTTTTCCATTATCAGCTAGATATAAATACTTATTTCAAAAAAAATGCATGTTTCCATGAAGTCTGTACGTGCAGGAATTTAACATTCGGTGAAATAAATAGCTCTGGATCACACAGAGGAACCAGTACTGTTCTCTCAGTGGTAATGAGCAACAGGATATGTTGTAGGCACAATATTATTAATAAATAGTGAGCAACGCAATACAGATTTTTAATTTGATTTAGGATTTCAGCTGAAATTGCTCTTTGGGGTTACAAATGACAAGGAGCTTTGAAATTGAATTACAGTCCAAACAGGAACTGAGTCATGTGTAACGATGTTCTACAGAAACATAGGATCACAGTTAAGACTGGGCAAAATGTTATTGACAATAGTATATTCACTGAAAAATGGCATTTGGGAACAGAAATTAAATTTGACTGAATTTTAAAAATAAATGTCAAATGAAAAAAAAGCAGGGAAAAATAAAAGTCAACATTACCATGTATTGATTTCAAAATGGCAATTTTATTTTAAAAATTGACTCAAGCTGAAAAGCAACTGTTAAAAGATTTCATTGATCTGAAACTGAACCATGATATTTTGGATGAGAGAAGTTGAATGTTTCGATTTGCCTCAGAATACATTTTTTGGTTCCATATCTCCTAAATTTCTATTTTAGTTTAAACCAACCAACCCCAGTTTCTCCTTCTTTTTTTTTTTTTTTTTTTTTGCAACTGAAATGGAAGATCCCATATTCCTGTAGCCATAGTGAAAGCTGGTATTGTGGTATTGTTCTGGAGAGGAGGAAGGTTTCACTGCTTTAAACTTTACTAGTTGTTTTACGTCTCAAAGTGACAAGACCAGCGTTTTGGGAGTTAAAATGCATCTAACATCTAACAGAAAAGATAGATCACAAAGAAAATATAGAAAAGGAAAAGGAGGAAGAATATGTCTGATGTCAATTTCTAATTTTCCCAGAACTCTCTGATTGAAGCACATTAGAATCACCAAACAGCTCTTTTACCTTCCTGTGTTAGTCACCCTTTCTTTTCCAGAGTTTCCAAGGTCTTCTTCTTAATCTTATTTCATTAAACTGCTAGGAAACAACTGTGACAAAAATATTTTTGTAAGAAATATTAAGACTTTCTAGTTTGCATCAGAAAATTAACAAAAGGACGATGCAGAAATATATCCACATTCTGTGCTGAATGACTACAAACACAGGTTATTGTTTAGAAGAATTTTATTATCTGTTTAGTGACATCTTCTTCTAACCTGCAGTAGTAGAACATGCATTCAATTCTCCAGTATCCTAGACTCAACAAAGATGCCTCACTAAACAAACAGAGCTACTGCTTCCCCTGAGACCATATCACTCATTCATATTAATTAAAGAAAATACAGTTCAAATTATAGCAAGATCTCATGGTTTTCACATGCAGTTGCCATCTCAGTCTTAGCTTGCTCCTTATAGAAAAGGCAGAAAAATAATCCCACATGCATGCTGTATTAATGGTTGGGTCTAGGGTTCAAATGAAAAACATCCTGCTGCATTTGGAAATCACTATATAAATCCACTTATGCCTCAGAGCTTCTCCTGCCTCTGGGACTGAGAGGAAATCCCTGCACAAGGCAGTTTTCTGCTTGCAGACATGCGAGGTTGCCAGAGCTGTGTTGCATTAAGTAGTGTGCTAACTGTGGAAGCCAGGTAGGCACAAACCTATACTTCTGGGACTGTCCATAATGAGCTAAATGGACTAATTTCAGTAAAGTGTTCAGCTGCCATAATATAAGCTGTTTAATAAACAGGATTTTCAAGCAGTAAGGCAGATCCGTTTCTTTTAAAGTGTACAGTATTACCCACAGTAAGAAACTAATGTTCTATATAATGTATCATTTGTCATATTCTTTAGTTTGCAAGCACTGAATTAAGACTCTAGTTTGTATCTCTTCCTCTGTTGCTCATTCTGCAAGAAGTCCACAATTCTGCTATTTCTTTTTTTGTGCCAAATAATCTGGAAAGGTTGATCAGACAATGCAGGATTCGGAATTCTAGGCTATCTTTGATGAAGAGCAGCTTCTTCTTTTTTTCTGGTGGGGAATAGGCAGTGAAGGCTCTTGTAAAATAAGTCAAGTTCACATCATTCTAATCATAGGTCATAACCACTTTGTAAATGTTTCAGTGACAGTAAACACAGCAAAAATAATGGTCTAGAAAACATTATGCCTTAAAGCTCTTGCACTAGATTAGGTAGTTTGTGGTTAAAAACTGCAGCATTTGGATGACCTTCCTTCTGCTGTTCTTTCAGCTAATACTAATACTCAACTCTAATATAAAGAGAGGCAAACATTAGTGATAATAAACTTTCAACCTCTGTCACTCACATTTTATAGCTAGGTTGATACTTGAGGCATCTAGTGCAATTTAAAAGACAATAAATTAAAACAAGCTTGCTCCTTTTTGAAGGCCGCCTATGAACTCTTTTAATTTGGTGTCATATTTATTTGGGGAAAATTAGATTATCCTATTCATTAAATGCAGAGGCTGGTGATGAATGGAACAATGTTTCACATCAATGGCATTAATTGAATCCTCACAAGCACAGATAATATCCCTGCAGGAAACAGGAGGGGATGGAAAAGTTCTCCAAACTAGGTCTACAAATATTGCAGTTAAAAGAGGGCACTTCTAGATAGCAGTGATTGGTGGCAGGGTTGACTGCGTTTCACCTTTGGGTAAGACGACATGAAGAATAGTTATGGTGTGCAGTCTCCAAGCATACGATCAAGATCAGATCCCCATGGTGCTAGGCACTGTACAAGCGCGTGCTGAAGGAGAGCTACTGCTCCAAGGCAGAGTTTAAATAGACCACACACACACTGTGAGGCCTGTGGTAGAATTAGCCACAGGAAAAATAAGTGGTTTAGGATGTGGTTTCATGATGCAGTTTAGCTGCTCTGGTAGCTACCTGCTGCCCTAGCACGCTTGTGACAATTCCTTTTCTGTGGCACTTAGGTGACTCTGCGTTAAGCTGGTGCTGGGGGCCAGACTGGCAGGGAATGGCTCTCAGAGTTTGTAGCCTAAAGCTTTAGAGGGGTTGCTTGGGCCAGCTGAACCGCTTGCTGGTGGTGAAAGCTAAATTGCTCCCATACTTTTACGTGTCCCTAGTCCTAGGGCTCCCCTTCATCATTTGATGACTCTATCCCACTTGGTAAAAGCGGATAGCAGGGAGAGCAGGGCCACTGGACTGTGACATTGCACCCACAGGTGCTTTGGAAAATGAAATTTCAGCTTCTACTCTGCCTAGCAGCCATAGGAAACATTTCCAAAATGTCTTGTCCAGGATCATCCACAACATCCCGGTAGCAGAACCAGGGAGAGAGCATGGCTCTCTCAAGCCACACACCACTGCCGTAAGCGAATCTTTGGCCTCAGAGGAAATTTGCGTTATTTTCAAAGCAAGCCATAATCCAAAAGCCTTGCAGACCTTCCAATAACACAACAGTAAGCCTCAGGTTTGTAACCAAACCCAAGGTGTTTTTCTTCTAGCTTATGCTTGGGTCTGTGGGGAGTTTCTTGGAACTGCATCATTCTTTCAGGGAACTTGTCCTGCTGATGGAGCCATAAGCCAGTGACAGTTAACGAAGGTACACTGTAGTGTTCAAAATGAACATAAGCTCTCTGATTCATGCCAGTCTTCTTCCTGATGGGAAGCTGCTTGTTATGAGTAAATTACTTTCTTTTTTTTTTGACTTTCTGATAGGCGTAAACCTGCCTGAGACATTCATGGCCTGAGGGAACGAGGATAACAAGGAACTGTTGAATGAATTTCCTGCCAGCTTTCTGTGGTGCAGTTTCTACTTTCATGCATCCCAATGGCAAAATGCAATGCAGTGGGTTGAAGTGGGTTGAAGCCAACTTGTGTGGGTGTAAAAGCCACCAGTGATCCCTGGTGTGACCCAGGCAGCCTGTCCCACATGTTCCTACTGAACCCTTTCCAACATCACTGATGTCCTTCCTGTCCTGGGGCCTGCAGGCGAGGCGCAGGCGTCCGCAGCTCTCTCGGAACCAGAGGAGTGTTCCTGGGGCAATTCAGGGAGTGTAGCTGCAAAGGATTGTCTTGAATGCTTTGGATGCATGCTCCAAACTGGCCCAGAGGGTAAATGAGAGAGGGGTAGGGCAGTGCATGTTAGGTCCTGCAAATAGCTGGAACAGGATGCTAGGAATGCTAATGTCCCTCAGGCCTCCCATGGCTTGTCCTCCACTGGAGGCGGGAGGGCAAGAATGCAGCAGCATCGTCCTTGTTCTGATGAGGCAGAACCTGAGGCAAGTGACTTGCTCAGGACCAGCAGTGGAGCAGGGTTTACAGTGAGGTTTGTCAGACCTTCAGGAAAATCGTCCACCTGGGAGCTGCTCCTCTTCTCTCTGCTTATGCTGGGCTACTTTTCATTCTGCTCTTTCAATAGGCAAGTTCTGAGAAAGGGATCTCAGCTGAGGTCTTGAAGAGGTTAAAGCAGTAATAGCCACAAAGGGAGCGACATGGGCATCTATAAAACTAACCATTTCAGGGCACTAATTTCATCAGCAAGCTAATTGCAAATATTGTATCTAAGAACATTTCCAGCCATCTGCAGGAAGGGAATGTCGTATTGCTTGAAAGACATCATGTATTTATGAATATACCTTGCTGATAAATAAATCTAATACAGTGAGTTTTGGATGTCATAATGATAATTGTGTAGAACAAATATCTCTCACTGTTACTTGGAAGTATTTACATAACCCCTTTATTGTGGTATCTGAATACTTCCTGGGTAAGTGTTTGTCCTCCCAACACTCCTGCTATATTTTATCTTTGTTTTGGAGAATAGGACTGAGTGAACACGGGAGTTGTTGCTACTCCCTACAGCAGGGCTTGGCTGTTTCTGTTCTCACATAGCAAATCCATAATGCTGCAAGGAACAAGATTTCAGTTTCCAAGGCTGCAATTGGTACTCCATTGATTCTTTCTCCCTCTTTCTAGTGGATCCAGCTAAATATTTGCGGTCACTAACCACCTTTCCTCAGAATTAGTCTCAAGTTAACAGGGGTGCATGAGAGATCAAGAGGTGGCCCTGTATCCATTCTCCAGAGCAGCAACAACAGCAATGTTGGAATGTGGAGCGTGTGCTCTCGCTGTCCAAGCACTCTCTGTATTTTGGGTAAATCAGATTTTGCACTTACTGGAACTGAAGCTCTTGACAGTCGGTTTGTTGAAAGGCCAGTAGATTTTATAAAGCATATAGAATTCACCACGTGGTAAAGCTTTGCTTAGTCACTGACTCTGATAATGGAGTCTGATCCCTGAAGAAAAGTGCTGCCTTGCTGAATGGGGCTGTGACAAGATCTGTCCCTGCCTGCTTGGACAACTGCTCTCGGCTCTGAGAGGTTTGTTGCTCTCTGGGAACCGAGTTTTGATGTTTGGACTGGCTCTCCCATAACTCTCAAAGAATCTGTTTGTAACCACCTCTGTTCAAGGACTTGTGTATAATGTAAAAATAAAACTTGTTATGCTTATACTTTTTCTCCAGTGCAAACGTGACCCATAAGGCCCTGGCGTGTGATGACAATACAACCAGTAACCAGCAAGATTCTGCATTCTTCCCTCCTGCCCACCAGCCAAGGGCAGTGAAATGAAGCAGCAGTGACAGCACAACCTTGCAACACTCAATAGCTGTATCTTTGCATGCAGCCTGAGGGATTTGCGGGTCAACAGCCAAGGAACTGAGAGTTCAACAACACGATAGGCTCTGTTTTGCAAGAGCCAGCAGCCTTTTAAGGAAAAGCCAAAACTATTTTTAAAAATATGTTTGTGAATCAGTTAAAGGAACAAGACTGCCATCTTTTACAGGAGCCCTTTACAACAATTGTAACACGATCAGTGGGATGCCTCCCTCACCTCAGGACCACTGCAGATACCATATTTTGAAGTTCCAGAAGTTGGTGCTGCGACTGACATCCTGCCAAGCACAGCAATATTTCTGTCTTCAGGACAGGGTGAAGTTATTACATGTGGGTTTAAGGCTAAATAAGCTCAGAGGTCAGGATATTTAGACTGAACTTGCAACACAGCTCTTAACATTTTTCCTATTTTCCTCTGGAAGCCACCAGTTGAAAAAAAAAAAAACCAAAAAACAAAATGAAAGCTCATGTTTTTTGTTAATTTTAGCATACTACAATGAGACCCTGATGTTATGCACAAAGGAAATTCAAACCTGTCCCCAGAATTAACTCACTTGTGAAAGATTTATTAATGTCCTGGGTTGTCTGGGCTCCAACACTAGGATGGGGACCCATGGACTTTAAGGAAGTTCCTGTGGGTCCAGCCAAGGTCCAGTCAAGGTCTTCTCAAAATCATAACCTGTGGGCCGGGAGGTGCAGAACACTGTCTTTTCCATTGACTTTCATAAGAGATGTGCAGTCCGAGCACTTACAAGTAGTACATATGTATAAAGTGCTTGTCATAGTGAATGGCTATATGTAGCTGCTGGATGAGTTGTGTGAAGGGATCCTCCAGAAAGATCTGCCAGTGCAATTTCTAGCAGATCACTAACCGGGTCCTGCTTTTCTTACAGCTTGTGTTATACGGCTGCCCTATGAACATATCAGACTTTGCTCCAGTCTTTGGCCTCTAAAGCCCTAAAAGCCCTAAAGATGTGCATACCACGTCACGGTCCCAGTGTGGTTTCCTGCTTCCCTTGCTTGCGGCTGCTGTGCAAGACTGCCTGGGGCAGGGGCTGGATGACTCCCTGCTTGCAGGGCATGGTTCCTTCTGCTCCTGCTCTGACACAGCCCAGGCTGTGTGACCAGCGGATCCTGGCGTTATCTGGGTACACAAAATTACTTTTTAATTTCTTAATATTTAAAAGCTTCTTCTAGCCTTTCATACTTCCCAACAGAACTGGTAATAGTAGTGTTTTTGTCATAGCATGACCAATTTTCCAAAGGTGTGTTAGCCAGGTGTGAAAATTCACCTCATATTTTGAAGCTCTCACAATCCAACAGATTATTAGACATGGCCTGTACAATGCCTTTCACCAAATAATAATGAAAACATTTTATTCTACTTTGCTTCCACTCAAAAATGATCACCATGTTTGGCTTTTTTATTTTAGGATTTTATAGTTAGATATAGATGTATTTGTATACTCACACACACATATGTAAGGATGTAAGAAACTTTCAGCTGAGATTTGATGTTCTTGTTAACATTTGGCCTTCTGTCAATAGAGCTGGTACTTAGACTCAGCTGCTTTTTGTGAGCTAATGTGGCTGGGGTAGAAAGGAGCACAGCATGAAATCAGACTCAGGCTGCTGTGGCCACTGCAGGGCTCTGTTCCTTGCGCTGTTGTCCTGGACACAGGGAGCACAGTCTGTTTTCCTTTGCACCCTCTTTTCATTGCTCTGCAAATTCTTCACCAGCAGATTGTGTGGAAACCCTCAAGACAACTGAGGTGCTGGGGGGTACCCTAGAGAAGGCATTAAGAGTAGGAGCGTTCCTCAGGGCATAGTATTTTTCCACCCTATAGGAACGGTAGGGTCAAGAGTAGACAAACTTTAGTCTTTCAGCTATGAGACAAAAAGCCTCCTGGAGGGATGACCTTCCCATTCACTTTAACTGTGTAGAGCACTGCTCCCAAAGGTAGTCTGCCTTTGAAAATGAAACTCTGATTTATGGAGGAAATTTTCAGTGGTTGTGGAATCACTTAGAAATGGAAATGTGAGCACACTTCAGCTTAAGATATGTGGAAAATGACCAGTATTTTGACAACAAAAACAATTTATAGCACAGATGCACTTGATGTGTATATAGAAGGATGGCCTATTTGCTCATGCCTAGGCTCCCAATTCAGGTTGAAACAAAGAAGAAAATAACCTGATAACTAAATGAACTTCTGGATAGTTCAAAACTGGATAGGCCTGGATGGTAAAGGGGCCTTGGTCCACGTCCCTATAATTCAGCCCACTATTAATTCTCAAAGGCTGGGCAAGCTCTAAATGCCTAGGAACAGGCTTTTGAAAACAGACCTCTTCCAGCTTCCACTTCATCTACTATAACCTTAGCCCTGCTTTCAAGATTGTCATGGGACTTTACTAATATTTGCAAAGGACAGCATCATGCTTTGTAGAAAGGAGCTTCCTAGGGATGATGCACCGTTATTATCTTTAAAACCCAAATACATGATAAAATCAGGAAGCAGACTGATTGGTAAGAAGTGGGTATAAAATCACCAGCTGAGACATCAGGGCATGGAGAGGTGAGCAAAGCAAGCTCCATATAATTTCAATCTAAGGTAATTAAACCTGAGTGTTAATTGCTAGGAAGGGTCTTAGGAGGCTTGTTCTTCATTATGTTACTGTATGAGCTGGGCCTTTCAGGTGAGTCTGCCGAGGAAGGGGATTCTGAAAAGATGAGCAAAACAAACTAATACAGTTTTTCCTGCAGGCTCTTGTTGTGTTTCCCTGTAGAAGAGTTATTAGTGGAGATCTGATGACAGCTAGAATTTCTTCAGTGTTCCTAAGTTCCCTCTTCTGAGGCATTTATCACTCAGAAATATTTGGCTGATGGTTTGGAAATTTCCAGGCCTGGTTCTATCTAAGTAGGAATTCTTGCTGAAAAACAAACAGATCCCTGTGGTTTTGTTGTTTTTGTTGTGGTGGTGTTTGGGTGTTTTTTGTTTTTTTGGTTTTTTTTTGGTGGAGAGAGGTGGGGGCAAGGGGGTTGCAAGAAGAGGAAAATGCAGTGATTGTTGTGGGGTTGCTCTGAACTGCTGGATGACTTTAGGCAAGTTCCTGGGGGGAGGAAAAAAAGTCTTCCTAAGTCAGTGCCACCTTGCAGACAGGTGGCCTCTGCTAAAGACAGTCATTTTTATTGTCTGTGCATTGCAGAAAGACCTGTCGAGGTCATGGAAAGTTTTGTGAAGTGGCAGACTGGGTTAAAGGAGGAAGATTGAGGCAAGACTGGGAATGTCCTTGGGCTGCCAGCTAGGCCAGTGCCTCAGCTGCCTGGCCCTGGACAGTGCTGCAGGGGCTGGTTCACAGCTACTGTGGTAAACATTTTCACCAGCTATCCAGGTTTTATCTTAAAAGTAATGTGGTTAAGAGGTGGCACTCTTAACTTACTCAAAACCTTCTAACTTCACCCCTTGGGAGGTGGAATGTTGTGCTGTACTTTAAGTAGATTTTCTTTCTCTCTGGTATTATCTGCCCAAAGAAAGTGCAGACTGCAGTCACAGACTAAATAGCCAGATCGTTTAGTCCTTCTCGGTTTGTAGCTTGGCTGTTTCTTTGGTCCTATTAATCTTGCTTTTTAGCTGTCCTGACTTCTGCAGATCTTTCCTCTAAGTAGATCATCAGAGCTGTATGTTGAATTCTGTATGAGGGCCTCGCACAATGCCATTTCCATTATCAAAATACTGCAAATACTGCATTTGTCCTTCTCATCATTGCTTCATATTATAAACTCACGGTTATTCTGTAAGGGCAAGATCCCCCTCTTTTTGCTCAACCCTGTACAAGCTGTTGAACCTAATATCCTCTTCCCATATTGCTGATGCCTTTAAATTCAGGATCATTTTACGTAATTCTAATGCCATTGTCACAAGAGAAAATAAAGGCTAGTATTTGTCTTCTCCCTTCTTGCCCCCAATCGGTTCCCAGCTACTTGTGTCCAACTGTTGTGTCCAAACCAGTTTTATGTTTCTACATAATTCACTGTCATCTTAGTTGTACGTGACCTGCAGTCCTCAGACCTGCCAGCCAGATCTTCAGCCCAAAGCACTGGAATTACCACTGCAATATCTCTGTGAGGAAGGATGGAGAGTATTGGAAGATTGCTTGAGGTATTTCCTGGAATAGCGACTTGTAGTGTGTTTTGTTGTTGTTCTTGGGTTTTTTTCTTTTTTCTTCCTCTCTCCTATTCACTGATAATTTACTAGGTGGTCTTGATGTAAATATTCACTCAGGTTTTTAATCATCTGATAATTCTCAGCCTGTGAGCTTCATGTTGACTCCCTGTCGCTAGCAGGCCAAAAAAAAAGGGGGGGGGGGGGCATTATATTCCTAACTAAATGTTTGTTCAACTCCATCTATCCTGCTCCTGTTACTTAGCAGTGGTTACTTAACATAATATAACAGAGAAGATGTTGTATAGGACAGAAAATAAAATTGAGGCTATCATGTTTCACAGAGAAACTCAGCCAGCAGACAAGAATTAGGCAAGCTGGAATATGAACAGCATCCAAAACACACAGTGAGAATTCCCCTTGGCACAGTAGTGCTCAAAAAAGAAAGAGGGGGCGGAAAATAGCTATACATTTGAAATAACTATAAGGTCAGAATCTCAGCTTTGCAGCTCATTTGAAAGATGGGGTTAGCTATTCTTTCACACGAGTGCTTGCACCAGACTGTACCAGGTCTCTTCTTGTGTTAGACTTGCCTCTGTGCTACAAACTAAGAAACATTTGGTGATGTTAACATAGGACTGGGGTATTTTTACAGAGCTTATAAGGCAGTAGATCAGCATAGGACTCTTCTTCCGATCAGTATGGAACCTAAATCTGTAAGTTAGATAACGCTTTCTTGGTGCACTCATGGCTGTATGCAGCAGTTGTAAATACTACATCACGCTGCTAGGAGCATTTGCAATATTGAGTCCAAACTGCTGGCTAAGTACCTTCTGCCTAATGATAACATTGTCAATATGCTGCAGGGTTTCTCATTTCCTGCCCTGAAAGACTCTTTAGTTCTGCTGAACATTACTAAACAGATGCAGGGTTTCACCCAAGAGCTGGTTGTGCTTCAGTTCTGGACTAAGTGGTTCCTGTAAATAAGGCTTTCAAAATGCTTTCTATCTGAACAAAACTATGGGCCAGTTTTTATTACATGCTATTATTATAATTATAGGATCTTCTGCTTAATCAGGATGTGCTTAATTAGGATAGCCATTTAATTGGGACATCTCCCAAGGAACCAATTTAACTTAATGATATTAGTGCTATCTAATCAGGGCAGTTTAGGAGAAAAAAAATGCTTTTAAAAAATAAGACCCCAAAAGAGGAAAAGATAAGCTGACATTTTGCCATTTTGATAGATCCAGTCCATTCCCTAAAGATACGGATTGCAGCATGGCTCAAGGGATGTGGAGTCGGTCTCCTTAAAGTCACAGAACAGTTGTCCTGTGGTGAAAGCAGCAGGCACCGCGTGTGCTGTTGGTAGCGCCGGCTGTGTCCTCACACTGGAGTGCCCTGGCAAAGAAAGCCCATGAACTTCACATTGTGCCCAAAAGGAAAAGTCTCCTGCTAGTATAAATGACAAATCTGAAAATACTCCCGCATTTTAATCACAAAAATATTGCAAAGGGTCTTAAAGCATGTTACTTGTTCCTTTATTTTAGAAGCAGTGCTTTTCAAAGTCAGATTCCCACTGAAAGTGTTGGCCACTGAACTTTGGTTTGTACCTTAGGAAAAGTCTCCCTTCTGCATATAGCTTTCATTTTGGAAAGAATCATACTATGGCTGTACATTCAGCATTTATGCATAGATAAAACTACCAAACTGAAGCTTGCTGATCTGTAAGGAAGTAGAATGATGCAAGTTAGGGATACATTTCAAGAAGAAGTTCAAAAGGGCTATTTTCCATGATCAGAATTGAGATTCAGTTTTAACCTGGCAGATGCGGTGAGCTAATGTGTTTCCAGATAGGCAATATGGAGCCCGAACAAGTTCTGAGTTTGGAGTTTCAAACAGCAGCGAGAAACTTGAAGTGGAAGAAAACAAAACAGAGGATAGTCAATGCAAAATGATGGCCTCCCACCACAACTAGTGCAAGTATACTTATCTACACACCATGAAGACTATGGCCTGATACAGTAAGATGTAGTAGTGATACATTTACTTGTGCAAGGTTCTGGCCACACGCCCCTGAATGAGTGTGAAACAAATGCACAGACTGAAGGTTTAGCTAGGCTGAATATTGACTTCAGTCATGAAACTTGCTTAAGAAATCCTGTTCCCTAAAATTCATGTTCATATGTTGCAGGTCATCGTGTCTTTAGTTGGTCTGATATGAATATAGATAGAGCCACAGCATCAACTGGATGCTTGAGCATGGCACAAGCACAAGAAGATTAAAAATAGTCACTTTTCATTTCTTGGAGTGCCTTTTTCCCTCCCTGTCTCTTCTCTTCCCTCTGCTTTTAGAGTATTATTTTTAAATGCATATTGCTTCAGCTCTCCAGGCCCCAGCTCTGTTGAGACATACTATCACAGATAGCGAGGTGACATTTTGGTTGGGAGGAAAGCAGCAAGGAGAACAGCACGCTCCCTGAATTCAGCTCACTGACTTATCCTACATTCTGCTGGAAGTAGGAGTGGCTGTTACCTGATGTTAGTTAATTAGAGAGAGAGAAAAAAAAATATATATATATATATAGGTATCTGTCTACTGCTGACTTCACCTCTTGGGTAATCCACATAGGGATCTAGACAGAGCACACACAATCAGTTAAGCTTTCTTTAGTATAGCTGAGGAGCTAGTGGTTAACCAAAAAAAGAACTAAAATTGCATGAAAACATATCTAGCAAGCCCTGCGTAGGTATGTGTCCCTTAGGGCCTGGAGGGCTTATTAGCCCTACAGAGCTTGCAAAAAGTGAACTCATTTGAACCAAGTTAATTACAAAATCAAGTGACTCCCCATAAAGGGAAATTGTTATAATTGTATCACCGCCCATCCTTATCCAGGTCACCTTGTGCAGCCCCATCTCACTCCCTGTAAGTGGGTTGAAGATCCTGAGGCCGCAGTTCTCAGGGATACGGGTAAGGTTAAGACAGAAGCTGGCTTAGGGGTTAGTTTATTAGTGTAGGGCTGTGTTCAATACTGTCTTGGTTATAAACTTCCTGTATGATAGTGGCACATCACCTTGGACCTGGACTCACAGATCTAGAGGAGGTTTAGGCACCTAAAAGCCAGAACAGGATCATCAGGGTTCTTCCTTATTTTGTATATGACCCTGCCTGGCCACTTCCTTGGTCCACCTGAAACCCTACCAGGACCATGTCTAAACCTCCCTCCATTCTGTCACCACCAGTCAGGCTGTTGGCTTTCCAGACCCCACCGCTCTAGGTAGACCAAGTATTGCTCAGTCTGTGGTCCCAAGAGACTCCCTCCGCAGGCATGTATCAACAGCAAAGGGAATACAACATCCTTCCCCTGTGCACTTGTGCAGCTGGGGAATAGCTGGCACGCAGCTTCACTGCCCTGTGCAGGGTCTGTGGGAGAGGAGGGGTTGCTGCAGCCCAAGTTAATAAACAAAATTGTGGCTGTGAGAACAGTGTCTTTAGGAAAAGAAAGCTGTAAGGTGTAAACCTAGTTAAATTTTTGACATATGCTGTTCTCGGGGTTAACTATCTACACGATATGGTCTCCTGCCTAGGAGCAGGTGCTCTCTGGTGCACTCCAGCAGCTCTGACTGCACACACAGCCGCAGAAGAACAGCAGACGTTGCTGCAAGCGCTTGTGGCCAGAAGACAAAAGCACTTCTGGGCCCCGGGAGATCTGCTGGTGTGTTCCAGCTGCTGGAAATGTAGTTCTCTGTAGCCACCTGCACTTGATTTCCGCACATCACAAGCACACTGCCTGGCCTGCAGTCACTGCAGAGGTGCTTCCCCCTTGGTCTCGTGTTTTCCCTTTTGCATCTTGGCAGCCCAAAGCCCCATCCCCACGTGCAGACAGGCACTGCCATGCGGGCAGCGGCCACAATGCTGCTGCTCTGCTTCCCCACTTGGCTCTGCTACCTCTCCCACTGACAACCTGGCCCTGCCATCAGTTTCTGCTGTCATTGTTTTTTCTTTTTCTTTACTTTTATTTTAATAAGTTACAGTGAAAAGGGCAAAGCTAAATATAACTAATGTGTAAATATTTTTGTCTCTCTATCCTGGTTTCCATTTACATCCTCTATCTCTCTTCCTTTTGCTTATATTGAGAAAAGCAATGTGTAGGCCAGATTGTTAGCTAAGCCCACTTTCTGCTCTTTAATATCACTATTGCGTTGCTGAACTAGACTGACTGAATTCAGTTTCCTATATCTATTTCTTAATTCTCAAACTTCTTATATTTAAGTTTTCAAAAACATAGTTTAAGCCTTCCTTGACCTATTGATTTTCCATTATGAAAACAAGCAGGGTTGATTAGGCATAATTAAATCAGATCAATTAGTATTGGTTATAATTTCTATTATGACAGTGACAAAGTATTCAGTAGGCTGACATGATGTATTGCAATGGGAATTTGCATTGCCACAGGGCAGGCGGAGGCCCGAAGATGGGTCTCCTGTGGCAGAGTGTGCAGAACGAGGGAGGGGATGGGGCTGTAATGACGGGACCTGTCCAAGGTCAAACACTAAGTCATGGGCAGTGCTGAGAACAGGTGTCCTGGCTTTAGAGCTGTCCCAGCTCACACTGTCTCTCGGAGCTGTGAGGTTGCGGGTGATCTTACGCTTAGCTGCTTTTATAAACATTTTCTCCTCTCTAAATGCACATGGGGAAGGCAAGTTTGCTGGAGGTGCAGGGCTCTTGCAGAAGGGTGACCTCCAGAAGGCTGCTGTAAACAAGTTCAGAACTGAGCTGATATTCAGATACGCAGACAGTAGCATTTCTGTGGGAAAATTTACCCTTTTGTGAAATGTGTTTTGGGATGCATTGTACATGGAATCCATCTGATCCTTTTGCAAGGTCTCCAGATATTGTTGTCATTCTGGTAAGTGTATGTGGGAGTAAAAGTGTTGCCTTTTCTGTATGAAGAACTTGCAGTAGTTAAGGATAGTCAACCAAAACATCGACTTGGATGTATCAAACTGCCCTTAGAGTGCAGGGAGGAGTTCTTAGTTAAAAGTCAAGTGTTTGAGATGCAATTACTTGATGGAGTCTGTGGCGGGTGGTGCTTGAGTGCATAAACTTGGTTCCAGATTTGCACTTCAGAGACTTATGAGATGTAGCTCCCTCTCTGGCACTGCGAACAAAGAACAGGTATTAACAGCAGCCGTCCTCATAGAACCTCCTCTCCATCAAGGTTGCCACAATGTATTTGTAATGCTGATCTTTAAAGTGTGAATATTGGCTTAGTGATTGGCTTCCATTCTGGGGTATTGCTGAGTGGAATGGGATGCTGCTGACTGACATTAAGCCCTTTTCTGTTTGTTTTTAAAGGAGAAGAACAAGTAAATGTTTCAGAGTATTACACATATCCTTAGGGTACCGAAGGGTAAATTTTTAATGACTGGTAATTTTTCTCCGTTAGTACATGTTACTATGGGATGCAACATGGCTAATCTTTCCTAGCAGGACAGTGACTTTTAAGCCTCCATTAAAATAAGTGATTACACTTTCCTCACTAATCATTGTAATCACTGTTTTAAAAGTTTGATGAAAAATAGATATTCCTGGGACTTATTAATACTAATGGCCATCTTATTTACTTGTGGTTTTCTATAAAAGGGAATATTCAACATCATTTGCTCCTAGCATAAAGAGCATTGCCACTGATGAGCATACTTAAAAATAAGCATCGCTGGGCATATTTTCATTTCCTACCAGTAAAAATAGACTACTGAGACCAGAATGAATACAGCCAGTCCAGTTGATGGCTGAATCATAGCAACGGCATCAATTAATTTGTTTCCAGGTCTAAAAAATAGTACTTTATGTAATCTCCTAGAAATAAGACATTCAATGTTACCATAATATGTCTCTCTCTCATGCTCATTTACCCGCTGTGCACACACAAGTGCTTGGTACTGTCTCTTTCCTAAGAGACAAAGTTAAAAAAGTTATATTGAATTTAAGATAGTTGTAACAAAGGCACATGTAACCAAGTGTCACAGAATAATAATGCACAGTATATACCAGAGGTATATCACACAGTATAATAAGCTTCCCTTATTTTTGCTGAATGAGGAATTCCTTTTCATCCTTGTGGATTATTTCTTGAAAGTTCTTAATGTTTTATGGTATTAAAAAATACATAGTGTACCTGTTACTCAGTGGCCCATATTCCTGAGAAATTCAAAGACTCATATTGTATTTATTAATCTTCAAATGCTTCATAAATTGCTGTCCTGATTGATAACACTAATAGAGATTGTCCTTTAGGGCATCAGGAACTATTCTATAACTTGCCTTAAAATGAAATAAATACTTGGTCAGTGTAATTATTTTTAGTTTTTAAGTCAGCCTATCAAGTAGATAAATCAATGGCCATTACTGTGCTACATACATAATGATGGATAAGTACTTTCTGCTTGCAGTCACCCTGTAACAAAATGAAATCGAGACAAATATTCATGTATGATGGAGTGTTTGTCTAGCTGTTGGCAGGTAGGCTTTGTATTCCCAAAGTCTGCATAGGGGACACAGTAATTCATAAACTAAATTTATTGTAATCCAAGGACAAAATGGCTTTTATCTGGGATTTAAATGATAAAACCTAGTCCTATTTTTAAGAGTTAAAGTGCAAGTTTCATGTTGTGCATGCCATCCTAGCTTTCAATTGACAAAACTGTATTTCTACTGCTAAGTGCTACACCTAATACAGAATTAGACTGTATTTGCATCTCTAATAATCTGGTAAATAAGATGTATTTGTATTACTGTCACTATGTCATCTTGTCTAACATAACACACCATATTTTGCCAATAAGTAGAAAAAGAGATGCTATATTTATCTGTATTATGATTGCTACTGAACAAAGTATGTTCTACCATACAGGATGAAAACTATTGCACTATTGAACTAGTGGTTATATATACACAAATGGATTGACTGGTGGGATCTTATCAATTTTAACCCCGTAGGAAACACTGAAGTTTATTATCATACCTGATTTCTGATACATAATCTCTATGCAGCTACTGGGTTCCATGTTTGCTAAACATTTATTGGAAAAGTAACAAAACAGTTCTGACTAAAGCCTAATGAGCACTGTCTGTCAGGAAAAAGCCTTACACAAAAATACAAATCTCGTTCTTATCTTACTTATGACTTCCTGAGTTCAAAGCAGTGACTTTGTTAAACAAACTGAGATAGTGGGGGAAGCTCATAAAAGCTACATGCATGTTGATGTTTATAAAATGTAAACCTGGATTACCCATGGTGCTAAGCAACAATTTTCATTGAAATCAATGCGCTATATCCCTGAAAATGAGGCAAGTAATTCTTGGAGATGAGCCTGCAAAGGAAAGGTCAGATGAACGTGTGAGAAGTCACATACGTCAAAGATGGTTATTGGGGGGAACCTTTAGTGGGTCCTTAGGTTGTGGTGCCTGAAATTAGAGCAGGTTGTGTAGATGATTGCATTTGGTGTGCATGGTCTTCATCAGAACGCAGCACGCCCTGGCACTGGCCCTGCTGGAACAACCCTTCCATGCAGGTCTACTGCTGAGCGTCCCGTGGTAACATCCTTGCATCTGTGCCCTGCAGCGATACACCGGGGTGCGAGCAGGCATCGCCGCTGCTTTTCTTTCCTGCATGGGTTGGTGTAATAAAAAGCAACCTATGCTTGTTGTTCAAGCACAGCCTGTGGTCATCCCCCCATTCGTCTTTTCTTTGTTGAGGCAGGGAACTCAACTCATAAAAATACCTTCATTCTTTTGACCCAGTCAGCATATATGAGGGTCAGTAAAATGTTGATACTGGCAACCTTAGTTTTCGGATTGGGTTTCTCGTTATGGTTCATGACCATACGTTGTGTAGGGCCCAGTGTCCTGTGAAATTCAAGCAAGCCTGTGAAGGTGAGCCGAGTCTTGTGATCAGGAAATTGAAATGCCCTGAAATGTCAAATTTTTGAAGCCTTTGGCTGAGCATCATCGTTTGTCCTGTAACAATCCTTTACAGATCAGTGACTCTTACTCATATGGTGTAACTTTTTTCCCTTCTTAACTGGACCTAGCTGAGAACTAAATATTATGTAGTTTACACTGTAAATAGTACCATGCCATTTTATAGCAGCAGGCACAGAGAAATTAAGTAATGTAGATAATATTGTTTTAATTTGTATTATTAGATTTCCTATAGCGTGCCACTTAGCAAGCAAACAGTTTATTCCTGTGATGTTATGAAGATCTTCTGTGTTCTTACATGTCATAAGTGGCAGAATCATGAAAAGGTTTAAAAAACTTTTGGAGTAAGTAATTTGGGGTAAGATTTTAGTGTTTTCTGATCTCATGATTCACATAATGCTTCCTGCATAGTTCCTCCATTTCTTTTGCAACTCGGTGGCAGAACTTTGTAAAGAGCACTTTTTAAAGCATCACTGCAGCACAGCAAACACAACAAAGTTTGATCTTTCTTTAACGTGAACATTATTAGTTTTTTACAAATGGGGAAAATGTATATATGCTGGTTCTACCCTGTTATCCTTTCCTGGGTCTAAAGCAACAGAACCTCCCTTGGTCACACTGAAGTTTCAAACTGACAAAAATAGCTGTTTCAACAAATGTATAAGTTATAATCACATCCAGCCTTGTGCCTTTGGCTTCAAAGGAAACAGCCGCTAGAGAGGTTCTTAAAAACCAACAGATTAATAACTTCTACTGCTTTTGTACATAGCTACATGTTTAGCTTTGCAAGTCTTTATATCCAAATGCAATGAAGAAGTGGCAGTAGAGACACCTTTCCTGAACCTGTGATGGAAGGATTCCCAGTGTGTATATACAGGTAAGGCTTACACATAGCATAGATGTTTGACCCTTTGGAGCTTAGTTTTTTTCTGGGCTTACTTTAAAGGTTATATTTAGCTACCTTTGGAACTTTGGAGGTTGGAACACATGTGCTTTCAGAGGGTGTGTAAGGGGATGCTGACTGGGAGTTTTGATTATTTAAATTTTGCAATTAAATGTGAGTGGGAAGTGGTGGATATTAATGCCTAAATCCAGCAGTTTATCTAGATGAGAGTTCACTAGCATCAAACAGCACTTGGTTCAAAGCTTGACACTTTATTTAGTCATTAGAGGAAAATAAATCCCTGTTTGTATCAGTCTGGGTTATTGTAATTTTGGATCTGATTTTCACATGCACTTGTGATCATGGCTGTCAATGACCAGGTGAACTGCAGTTCAAAGAAGAGTCAGACCAATTTATGTTTCTACCCTTCACAGGATTAGCTGGCATTTGATGCACAACACGCATGAAATGAATCCATGAAACTTTTGCTTCAATGAATATGTAGTTTTAAAGATGATTACTTCAATTTAAAGCACTGCTTCTTGAAAAGTAGTATATTAATAATTATAGATAGGATAATCTTTCATGTTTTGCAGAGTATTTTTAGTATAGTTTGACACACATCTTAATTAAATGTGGAAATATAACAACTATAGGAAATGGACAGGATTCCTTAAGGCTAATCGAGTGAAATTCACCCCTAAATACAAAGACACTAGAAAGCTGAAGCGGTGTTTAAGCATGCAAATACAACATAATGTGTTTTGTACTCATCAGCACCACATGGTTGTATTAACTGTTTTCAGTTACAACAGTAAATCTTAAACTAGAAATGTACATGAGAGAAAAAGATTAGCTCTCTTGTTCTGTGTTTCTAATGGGCTCAGTCTCCAGACTAGAAATGACATTACATACAAATGAATCAAGAAAAACAACTCCTCATCATAATTGGCACAAGAAAAGCAAAGCAGAAGTCCATTAGAAAGAAGCATAAATATCTTGCAAGATAGTTTTGGGAAAATGCAAATGGTCTTTGCACATGAACTCTCTCACTGAGATAAGCTGGTTCTGCACAGAATCAGAATGTCATCAGCCTCAGCACCTATTTTGTGTTCTCAGCTCCTGGGAAGGGTTTCAATCCCACATCTGTCAGCTGAGGATATGACCCCTTCTTCTTGACAGCTCTTGCTAGTCTATAGCATAAGATTTTGCTCTTCATTTTTCAATACTTCATCCAATATCCATATGACCTGTCAGATTGTAACGTGGAAATGATTTTTCCCTCGCATAATTATTTACTAATCCATCTAATAAGAAAGATTCCAGTCTAAGGGATTTTCAGCTTTATACAGAGCTACACATTGAATAGCTTCAATTCCATGTAGACCTATTGACTATGATGAGTAAGGCCAGTTTATCATAGCATCATTCAGGTTAGAATTCAGGTGGTCATTTAGTTCAGACTTGTGCTAGGATTAGCTTAACAGTTCAGGACAGAAGATAACTCCATGAATCTTTAGCTGTGATCTGCTACACTGTGAATTAAGATTCACAATGTTTGTTGTGACAACAATGCTTGTTGTCTTTTTACACTTTCTGTGTTTTTTTGTTTTTTTTAATCGCTCCTCAGCATGAGCTTCTTGAGAGTAAGTGCTTCGTGGTTTCTCAGCAGTCACTGAACAATGTCTCAGTTTGTCTCTCGATGAGTTTGTCATATCATTCTTTTCTGAAGAAAAATGAACTTATCGTTTTTAGGGTTTGTGGAGAAAGTCCAAAAATACAACGTATGCTTAAAAAAAATCCACGTTTCAGTAGCATGACTGATAATGCATCTTATTTATCTCTATCTTGGCTTTAAGATACATGTCTCCACTTGATCTGGATTCTACTTGTGTGTTTTGGTTGACCTTTAGTTAATTAGTCAGTGTTTTGGCACCCTTTTGGGACTAGTCCCTTTTGGGACTAGTATCTGACATGGGGTTGTATTTTAACAGGAAACTGAAAGCCTCCATGCATGTCTACTTCTTTGGGAGTGCGAACACTCCTAAAAACTAAGGTTCTTGGAGGATTTTTTTCCCATGCTTATTTCAATCTTCTAATTGGGATACTCTGCATTTAGAGCACCAAAGAGCTAAAAATTTCAGTGTTGAAGTAGCAGTAGCACCTTGTTGCTAAGGTTTCGGAAAACTCCAGTAATCCAACCATCCCGTATTATCATGGCATGCATTTTTAGCATGAGGAGCTCTAACTGACAACAGAAGGAATCTGGATATCCTGTTTATTTTCATTTGTCACCATCCCTCAATAAGCAACTGTCATCTTTAAGTAACAGGATTGTTGTTCTGTGTCTCTACGAAGACGGCGTTGTCAACAGGTATCCAATAGTTTGATATGAACTAGATCTGCTGAAAGATGTGTTACCTAATAAGCTATGAGAATCAGCAAAGCACAAAATCTTCTATATTTACACATCTGTGTTCCGCTGGTCTGACAGCAAGTGGCTCAAAATCTTACTAATACTGAAAAATGAAAGAGAATGTGCATAGCTGGATAGCGCCCTGTGCAAGTGGCAGTGCTGAAACTGTCAGTTTTGGATTCTGCCTCGGTTGTGAGAGAGATGTGAGCTTAGCTGATGAACATATGTCAGTTTGTGTGGATCCACACCACAGTTACGGAGCTGTAAGCACAGCCCAATCTTCTCGATATCTGTCTGTACCATCTCAGTGACGTGAACAACCTGTGTGCCATAGGAGCTACCGTATATGCGTACAAACTTCCTTTTTGCTTTCTTCTAAAAAACAGACAGTAATGGGCTCCTGTTCATGGCTATAGCATCATCAGTTGCTTTTTACACCAACAAGTAATAGTTGGTTTGCACTGTGCTCGATACATCCTTCAGTAAATGTTTGCTTTCTGCTAGATAGAATTATGCCTGCCGTTCAACAGTGAGCCCTTGGAGATTTCAGTCTGCATGGTGGATAAAGGTAAATGATCATATTCTTCCATGGATGCAGTTACCGAATTATGCTGGCAGCTCAGAATCAGTGACTTCACTTCTTTTTTGAAATTACTGTTTAGGAAACCATAGATAACAGGGTTGACACAGGTGGAAGCCATGGCTACCAGGTGGCACAATGAGAAGATCAGATTGTGGTGGCAAGGTGAAATGATTTTGTAATTCCAGTCCTCAATGGTGTTGAAAACATGCAGTGGTAACCAGCATACGGCAAAAGCAGCGACCATGGATGCTAACAAAATGTTTATCCTTCTCAGCTGAACTGCTCGGTTGCTATATTCACTTTTCTCAAACATGTCCTTTCTCTTCTGCAGACGTAAGTAGATACGCAGATAGCAAACTATAATAAAGAAGAGGGGGATGCAGTATTGCAAGAGCAGCAAAGTGGTGGTGTAGATAAGTCTGTGCTGCTCAGAAGGCCATGAGTCGATGCATATGGCCTTGTCAGTGGAAAAATTCATGATGTACGAGAGCTGCCCATACAAATCATTAGACAAGATGGATGTGGTCAGAAAGGGCAGGGACATGAGGCACGCTAAAATCCAAATGACTCCAATTCCTAGATAGGCTTGGGAGACACTTGGCCTCCAGCCAGTTGGCTTTATGATGAGCTGATGTCTTTCCAGAGCAATAAGGACAAGAGAGAGAATCGACACAGTCACAGATGTACACTGAGTGAAGGAGGTCATTTTGCACATGACCTCCCCAAATATCCAGTAGTCCATCATGGTGTAAACAATGGTGAAAGGCAGGCAGACAAGACTCATAAACAAGTCTGAAATTATTAAGTTGGAAATGAGGATGTTGGTGACATTGGCCTTTTCCTTCTGCCTGGCTATGACAGCAATCAGACAAATGTTTCCCACAATGCCTAGGACAGTCTCCAAACTGTAGGAGGTGGCCAGAAAGACAGTAAGGTCAGTGATGTTTCTGCACTGGTTTGTAAGGTGCGTGGGGAAGCTTCGGTTTAAGCTCCCGTTCTTGCTATTCACAAAGGGAAAACCTTCATTAACAGCTCTTGTTTTATTCATCCTGGACCTCAAGATTATCCAAAAGGGTGATAAGGAAATAGAATTGGAGTCTTCTGAAGGCAGCCTTAAAAGTGTTTCATCTGCTCTCTTCAGCTGCAGAGGGTTTGGTTAAATCTGCAAAGGAAAGGAAAAATAATTGCTTAATTATGCTAAAAAGAGATAAGTCAAAAGGGTAGCAATGTCAGGGAGTAAGATAGGGAAATGAATGCCAGTGATTCTCTTTTTTCATCTCCCTTTCATTTAGTGTATTTGACCATAAAATGGAGTTGTTTGCTTTGCTAAGGGTTCTTACTCTTGTTAGGTCAGCACAACTCTATTGCAATATACTTGTTTCCAGGTTGAGGTATACTTAGTAGAGAGGACTCTACCAGTGGGCCCCTGAGAGCCCATTATGATCAACCTGTGTCACTCCTCCTTCCCAGATCCATTTCCTCAGCTGTACACCGGGAAGATATCCTCTCTTCCTTTCCTTATGGGTTTCCTGGTGCAGAGCTCCTTCCTTCAATCAAGCACCAGAATCCACTTATGTAGATAGTTGTTCCTTGCCTTGGCGCAGTCTGTTCTACAGCCTTTCCTCTCCTTTCCAGGCTTGTGCTATGTCAAGGAATGAAGAAAAACACCTAACCCTGCTGGGACTTCTCAGGTCAGAGGTAGCTACATGGAGTATGAAGGCTTGTAATGGTGTAAATAAATTCTCAGAGAACAATGCTAGTTACCCATTGTACAAGCCTTTTCTAAGCAATAAGAGGCTGCTCAAATGAGTTTGTGAAGTTGCAATAAACTTCTCAGGGTTTCAGAAAAACAAGTGGTCAAGATATTAATACATAAATAAAATGATGCGGTGAACTTACCACTGATTGAGCTGCATTTGTTGCTGAGCAACTGCATGCATAAAAGTAACCAATACAATACAGAAAAGAGTCCACCACGCTATGTTCTTTGGTTTATCTCATCTTTTGTTTTTAAGATTTGTACTGTCTGCTTCTTAAGAGGTTGATTCTCAGGAGCTGGCAACAAAAATCAACAAGGTACAGTAAATAAAGTGTTTTATGGCTGTTTTTCTGCAAAAATTAGTAGTCAGTTCTCTAGCTGCTTTGTCTGACCTTTTGGTATGTCTGTAAAAGATGCCTATGTGTTAGAGATGTTCACCTAAGTAGGATACGTTAGTATTTTGTATTTCTTGAATTCTCTTTTCCTCAGCAATTTAAAACTTGAATAAAAA
This sequence comes from Crypturellus undulatus, assembly GCA_013389825.1. Taxonomy (NCBI): domain Eukaryota; kingdom Metazoa; phylum Chordata; class Aves; order Tinamiformes; family Tinamidae; genus Crypturellus; species Crypturellus undulatus. The sequence goes on along the minus strand of VWPW01016125.1, from coordinate 223,041 downwards.
TCCAAAAGCAGCAAAGAGAATTTTCCAAAATGTGGCCATGGGTATAACTGTTTCTGTCCACTCACTTTTGTGGTGTTCCCTGCCCAGAGTGAACAGATTTTTTTTCTCTGGAATAACAAGGAAAGGCAATGACTGTGTGTGAATTACTCCATCATGTATGGAGATGCCAGTGCAGAAAACAACCTGTTTCAACTCACTCAGTGTGAAAATTGTGATAGAATGGAAACCATGAACTGTAGCTTGTGATGACTGCTGGCCTGTGGAGATGGTCTGCAAGGGAAAAAGAGCAAAGTGATTGGCGGGTGCGTATTGTGTGGTGCCAGCTGAAGGAGCTCAGTCATGGCATTTGGACAGGACAAACAGGTTCTGCTGTCCATGAACATCTGGGCTTTGCACCACAGTTCCAGCCTAGTATCCTTAGCTATAGTATCCTGGACAACAAGCATGTGCTTCTCTTGTAACTTTTTTTTTTTCCCTTTCTTTTTCCTTTCCNTTTTTTTTTTTTTTCCCCTTTCTTTTTCCTTTCATTTTTTTTCCTTCTCAGAGCCCCCAATGAACTTGAAGAAAGAAAAAAGCTATAAAAACTAATGTCCAGCCTGAGATAGTTTCTTTGAAAGATGAGTATGATGCAGTCAAAAATCTGCAGCAAATCAGGTGGATTGAGTAAGAGGAAGTGAAAGAGCTTTCAGATTTAATCTTGGTACAAGTTAAATTCTTCATCTATGTTAGAGACCTTAATCACTGTCATGCCTATGCTGGAGGCAAGCAAATAGGGCAAGCCAGGTTTGTCTTGCTGAATGTTTCAGCTTTTTAAACAAGCAAGCAAATCAGTTTATCTCAAAAGAAAAAACATCCATCAGTGGTCAACTTGAAAGTCGTATTTTTTCAGAAAAATTCTTCATGGACCCTTTGGACCCATGGGTTCCTCACGGACTCTTTGTGAACTCTACCCAACTTTGCTAAAAAGTTCCAGGATGTCTTAAAGTTGAGATTTAAGCAGGAACTCCAAAAGCATGAGAAACACCCTTTGTCCATATAACCAGTAGAAAGGGAATGTTTTATGGAGCTGAGAGATTTCCTTCCAATTCCTAAATCTGATGGAATTGAGGGGTAAATGCAGTATCTTTCATAACCCAGATAAATACTAACTCCATCGGGTTAAATCACAGAGTTGAGTATCACCTTTGCCTGTACATTGGTTCACACCCTTTGATCTCACTGAAAAAAGCTCAGAAATGAATTTAAATATTTTGTTTCTAATGGAACAATCAAAATCACTTTAAAAAATCTGAAAAAATGCCTTCTTAAAACAAAAACAACCCCCCTCTCACTTTTAATGTTTTGGTTCAGGCGCTGACTGACAAAAGCACTTGTTTGCACAAACCTAATCAAAAGCTGAACTGTAAGCAGTAAAGTATTTATCTAGGTTTCCCTTGTTCTAATAGCCTTTCTTGCTAAGTTATTACTATTAATAATTTTTATATTGTTTATTATCGTAGTATTCAAAGACTAATTGAGAATAGGTCCTTTTGTGCTTCAAGCTGTTCAGCTCTAGAGAAGCAGACAAGTCGCAGTCCTGAAGACCTTAGAAGGTGGTTAAGGATTAGGGAAAGAGCTAAAAATGTATACAAACAGGACTAAGAATTTATTACTGCTTTTCCTTGCCATGTGACTGGACTCAGAGCCCATTACTGATAGTGGACTTTGGATCAGGTTTGCTTTGTATTTCTGCCTTTGTTTCTGCATTGTTTTAAGCTCTAAAGAAATGTACAACATTCACATGGAATTGAAGGACTGTGCAAGAATTCCGTGCTCCTCAGAACCCAGCCTCTTTAAAGCTCTCTTTAGTCATGGCTTCTCTTGAATTTAAACCTCATGTCCCTGTCAGTAGCAATGGATTAATTTTTAAATATAAATGTTAACTGAATGCTTTGCTTTACCTCCTGCTTCCCTTAATTGTCAAATGAATGAAGAACCATATCACATAAAGCATTTCAGAACTCCTTTTTAAATCCCTAGTCTCATGTTCTTTTAAAACTTGCTACTTTAAACTGCATACAGCAGCCTCTCAGTAACTCACCATTAAATACTAGTTACATATGATTGTTGCCTCAAGCCCTATATAAAAGTTTTGGGAGAATCCTTGGCTACCATTTTCTGATCAGAAATCAGAGTCAGTTATGCAAAAAGGTGAGCAAAAAGATAATTATGGCACCAGCTTTCAGCCACACAAGCGAAAGCTTTTATAAAATATTTTTATAGAAAGAAGTGATGACTCATTAGAGTCAATCTGATCTGTCATAAAGTTTAAACAAAATTTGAAAAATTCTTACCTGTCTCTGCTGCAGAAAATTGCTGCTTTTCCTGCACGTTTATGTCTTGGAAGAGTGAAGGGATGGTGCAGCTGCAAAGCAGGGTCTTCTGCGTCTTGGTGCAGATGAGAAGCTCGCTCCGCTGTTTCTGTAGGTAATTTGGATGGCATCTCTCTCTCTCTCCTCTCCCGCTTTCTGTCCCCTTCCCTCCCTCCCTCCAACTAAACCACTACATTCTGCCTTACGCTGCTTTGAAGATCTGGCTCCCTCTGCTGTTACATGGATGTGTAAATTCTACAGGTTCTTGAGATAAAATTGCAGCTTGAAGAAACCTACAGAGCTCTCTGCAGTGCAACACATGTCCATGCTGCGCATGAGGGAATAGAACCTACTTCTGGTCTCCTTGTCACAGCAATATTTCTGCAGGATTCAAAAACTGTGCCTTATAGGTGTAACTAAGTTAGTTTCATTTTTCTCTGTTTTTTTCCAGTCCACTGCAGGCTAGCATTGCAAATGTATTTTAGATGGATTCAGACTTTAAGTCTTAAATATCCAGCCTGTGAAAGCCCAAGAGGTACAGTGTTATTCAGGTAAAGAACTCAGAAATGTTAAGGCCTTGAGAAATAAGCAAATAAAAAAAATAAATAAAAAATTAAAAAAAAAAACACTGGAGAAAAAAGGATTTGCAGAAGTGCCTGTTCTTGTTAATTCTTTCTCCTGACCTTTCCTATGAAAATCCAAGGCAGAAGTTAGTTGCCAGTTTTTCTCTTGCCTCGAGAAAAGATGAACAAACAATAATTCCAAGAACCATACCAGAATAATGCAATTTGCATGTATACTTAAACCAGCCTTTTACCTATGGTTGGCTGCTTAACTATCCTGGTAGTTGCTGCTGTTCTGACGGTTAAGCCATGATATATAGTTGTAGGAAATATGCATTTTCATATGGAGACACATAGAGCATCAACAAAACCCAAACATTTCAGTACCAACTAAACTAGCAATGAGAAGAGTTAATAACTTGCACTGTGTTCTTTTTTCTTTTTTCTTTTTTTTTGATACAACTATTAGGTGACATGTGGCTGTCTACATTCTTAGCTGACATCTTCTATCATCAGAGAAATAATCAAATCAGCAGCGTGTATTTTTAAGATCTTTCTATTGCATTTTGACATTTCAAAAATGAAAGTGGAATCTGTGATGAACAGTGAAAGCTAGAGAGCTGTCTGTAATTACCAGTCTTTTCTCGTGGCAGTGCTCAAGTTGCTCCTTATTTTGTATAACTACTTTTTTTCCAGGCTCCTTTTCAGTAGTTTTATTTACCATATAGTCTGAAACAGCTTCCTGTATCCCAGCATCCCAGCCCTTTACCGAGGCTCCTTTCCCTGCTGCCCAGGAAGGGGGCATGAAGAGCCAGTGCTTGCAGCTGAGAAGGCAGTGGTCCGCGCAGATCTCGAGTCCCCTGCCAGCGCCTGGGGAAGCAGAGGCTTCTGAGCTTACTGAAGCCAGAAAAGCTGAAACAATTTCCTTAGCTGGCCTGTTCACTTCTGCTTCTTCCCTAATTTATTTATTATATGTTTATTTGTGCTGCTGTTCAAAGCATTAAAGAGAAGGGAGGGGAACCGCTGGGACCCAGACCCCTCCTTTTACAGGAGGACAATTTGATTTGTGGAGCTGTTCTCTCTGCCTCCTCAGCTTGCAGCATACTTTAGCCAGGCTCATGTCCACACCTTCCAGAGTTATAGATATGCTGTGTCACTTTTATTCCCTTGATTCAGACCTTTGGGAAGAGCCTGCAATAGCAAATTAGCATCTGCTCTCATCTTAAAGATGATAGAGAGCAGCTGCAGCTCTGCTTCTGAAAGCCTGCTCAGGCCTCTGCAGCCTCGCGAGCGGGAAGTGACCTAACTGGGGTTAGTCTGCTCTGGCATCTGGGACTTTCTCCTTGACAGATCTTTCAGATGAATTGCTATATCGAGGACTTGACCATTTTCTGGTGAGGCGAGTGAGGCTACGTTAGAGCCCTAATACATGTACCTTTTTTCTGGTCCCTATCCAAACTGGAGAGAGAAAATATGCCCTCTTAACAAGTTGATGGGCTAGCAGCATTTGTCTGAGTCCAGCTCTTCACCAGCTTTTGCAGCTAGGACTTGCACAAACACCCATAGTAGTAACTGAGTCTAAGCCAAGATACAGGGTGATGCAGGGGCTGCCGTGCCCCAGCTGTCCTGACCCCGGTACAGTGGGGACGATACTGGAGCTAGCTTGAAGTGAGAGCAACTGCAGCAAGACAAATGTGCAAATATCTGTTTTCTTGCTTAGATGGGGCTTACAGCTTTGGATTAGCCCTCTGCTGAACTACTAGTACCTGAGATGCTTGTTTGAGGCTGGTGGTACTCCATTTCGCTATACAACAAACACTACTGAACAGTGAACCTGTGGACAGTGTCTCTGACCTGCACAGAGTGCATAATGATAGAAATTCCTTTATATGCAGGTAATTTGCAGTTGGAAAGAAGCAGGTAAATACAGTGGAACCAGCTCTTACAAGTCATGTGCCAGTCACATTGGGTATTTATGTTCATATCAGTAGATTTGCACTGATTTTAGCAACCAATGGACCAGCCCCTGTTTGCTGTTGATAGGGAGTGTGGTGAAGAAAAAGTAGCTGGCATGGCATGGAGCCTGTCCTACCACCTATGGAGTGATAAGGACACATGCTCCGCTTTTCTGTCCACAGCACATGTTCCTGTTACAGGCAGGTACTTGCAAGCTGTTCTCTTTTTCTTTATGGATTATTACATAGGACAGGTGGACTGTGTTCAAACAGCCTCTTCCAAGGGGATACAGATACATGGGAAGTTGTCCTCTCAGTAGTGGCCTAAGAACACCTTTCTGAAAGAGATTATAGGGATAGCATGAAACACCTGCGAGTTGTATTTCCCTGGGAGACAGAGGTATTGTCATAGCTCTAGCTCATAACTGCACCTTTGATGCTTTGAGAGTCTCCTCGGGGCTCTTGTGTGGGGCTAGCTATTCTAGCCCTCACATGTGGAGCCCAAAGCTCTGTCATCTTTTTCTCCAGTGAACTTGGAGTTTCAGAGACAAATCTTACAGTACATCCAGCAAATCTAATTGTGGATTGGCATCTGGAGTCCTGCTCGCTCTCCGGCACTGCTAACCAGTGAGAAAACAGTGCTCACTACTTTAGTAGAGTTCTAGGTAATCAATGGCTAATTTATCTCCCTAGGATTGGGGCATTTTTGGACTGCTTAAGTGATGTTCATGCCTCCAGGAAAGCCATTTAACTCCTGTCTTCAACCCTAACCAAGTCCTTGTAAATGCATCTAACTTACGAAGTTGATAGTGTGATTCCTTATCGGCCCCGTGTGTCTGTGATTCCTTATTTCCACGGTCTTGCCTCTGTCCTGAATCTTGGAACTCTGTCTAAGCCCAGGAAGAAATAGCAACTGATGCCTCATAACAGTTCAATAGCATTTTAAATTTAAAGGTCTCCTCTGAAGCTTTTTAAGGTACAGCAGATTTGTGAGGTGGGAGTTCCTTGGCCAGCACTGTGTACAACACCTGCTAGCACGGATTTCACAGCAGCGGCAGTGGTGGGCAGCCGCTGGGGCATGCTGAGCTAAGGCCCAGCCTGACGCCTCTGCCTAGGGCTCCAGCCTGAGGCCTTAGACACTGTCATCATCCCGTTCATGACTATAGAGCCATCTCTTAATATAGAGGCATTTAGGCAAAGAGTTTTTGTTCTCTCTAATACAGAGTCAAGAGACTGCATGGTACTATCAATTTTGAAGCTGGGTTGCAGGGAAGGTGGTTTNTCCTTGGCCAGCACTGTGTACAACACCTGCTAGCATGGAGTTCACAGCAGCGGCGATGGTGGGCAGCCGCTGGGGCATGCTGAGCTAAGGCCCAGCCTGACGCCTCTGCCTAGGGCTCCAGCCTGAGGCCTTAGACACTGTCATCATCCCGTTCATGACTATAGAGCCATCTCTTAATATAGAGGCATTTAGGCAAAGAGTTTTTGTTCTCTCTAATACAGAGTCATTCTTCTCAAGAGACTGCACAGTACTATCAGTTTTGAAGCTGGGTTGCAGGGCAGGTGGTTTGCGTGGCTTTGGCATTTGGATAGTAGATTAATTGCTCGTGAGTTCTTCACAATACATGTCTTTTTAGAATCAAGCAAAATGGTACTGCAAAATGAGTAAGAAAATGTGTGCCCTGCTTTGGCATATGTATCAAAAAAAAACTTGTCTTGTTGCAAGGACACAGAGAACTATGCCCGACCAACCGGTGACAAAAAGGCTGTTAGCAGTTCACTGTACTGGAAGCTGCAAAAGCAGAAACAACCTTTTACTTGTCCATGCTGGTTTGTGGCCCTTCAAGGTCTCCTTGCAAATGGATGCGTGTTCTGGGTAGCTCTCTTATAATTACTTTTGAAGATGTCTAAATATAGGATATTTCTCACATACATTCATGAACTTTGTACCAGGTACAGTGTAGTGCCTGAAGTCCATGCTCTAAACATGTTTTATAATCTAGATTTTTCTGTGCAAACAGCTTTCATGAGGTTGTTTGTCTTTGGACTTTGAACCAAACAATATTATTGTAAGAAATTCTACTCTATTACATAAGGCTACAGAACTATTTAGATGGCATTTCTTTGCAATAATTTGGACTCTCTTATTTGCTGTATGTACACATTTATTTAACTCTGGATCCCAAGAGGTACAAAGTTAAAAATTATCTGTGGTAAAGCTTGGTTTCAAATGTGTATGTAATATGACAAGCCACCTAGTGACAGAGATGAGACAGATGTGACAGAGCTATGAAAGACATGAGGAGAACCCCTTCCTCTGGAAGCAATGCTGCTTTGCTGCTTTTCTCTGCGTGAGAGGCCCAGAACCTGTTCATTTTCTAGGGAAGTGGAGAAGCACATTGGCTGGTCCTAACCAACTCCGTTGTAGACTTTGCAGTGTATGTCGGGATTGGTCCTTTTCACTACTCGGATCGAGCAGCTTTTCTTGTGGAACAGAGCAACACAGTTCACTTTGTCGTATTTCTTGGGCATTGAAACTCTGTCATTGAGAAAACAAAGAGAAAATCAGAAGCCAAAATAAGGATTAGGAAAAGGATGCTTATGGATCCTGGGGCAAACTGCATCACGGATTGATTAGACTCTCAGTTTCCAATAATTACACATACTATGGACTATCCTAAGAGGCATACAGTACTCTGATCATGATTGTTAACAGTTAAAGAGATTCCCCAGTTTGGGGCTCTTACTGACATTGTTATAGACTGGCATAAATTCCCATGCAGAAGCAAAAGGGAGGCAAATTTTGGCTTCCCTGTTTGGACTATCTTGGGAAGAACAACTATTTCAAGAGTGCTGAATCTGCCCCCATGTGTGAACATCTGTGGGTGGAAGGTCTTTGCAGCACAGGCAAGTTCCCTCTCTCGTCCTTCTGGGGAAGGTCAGGAATATTCCCCACCATTTTGTATCCTTCCTGATGGATCTTTTATGGGTCTCTTTCTCCTTCCTCTCAAGAAGAAATTTCCAGCCCTCTAGGGAGATAATCCACTCACACCAGTATATTCTGGAAGCCACAGCTCTCTTCAGTGTGTCATCTCCCATCCAAGAGGTAGAAACTTGACAAGAATTGGAAAGCAAACTCACAGAGCATGGACTGTGTTCTGCTTTGTGAAGTGGAAAGGGTGGGTTCATGGCAGCATGGAAAGGGTGAACACCATTGGCCTGATCAGATGCTTGAGGTTTTCTAAGTCTGAACATCTCGGTACTTGAATAAGCAGAGATTTGGGAGAACTTACAAGCTGCAGCAGGTCATTCCAGTTATCTTGCATCTGCACTGGTAGCACTGTTCAGTCTTCCACGTAGCACCAAAGACGTACAGGTTTTCATTTGAAAGGCACCCTGCATGCACACACCACAGAACGACAGCCAGCAGATCAATGCAAATACATACAGACATAGAACACAATATTATGTCTGTGGCCTGGCAATCAAAGCCATTGATTTATGTAGAGTTACGCCAGGGAAGAATTTGACCGAAGCCTCTGCAAAAAGGATGCAATGTCTTTGCTCCTGAAGTGTGTGTGAGTTAATGATCTGGCAAGAGAAAATGGTAGCAGTCACATACCAGAGAAATACTATTCTGCTATTGCAATATGTCCGAGAAAAGTCTTAGTTTATGGCTAGAATAGGATCTTTCTGTCCTTTTTCATACTCAAAACAGAGGTCTAGACTATAATTTCTTTCTATTCCCCCCCCTAATTTTTTATTAGACTTTTACTTGTTCCATTAAACTGAATTTAAGCACTGGTTGTGTTTGCTTTGCTTTGATTTTAATGTCAAGTACCCTACATTAGTAAATACTGCTTAAAAGAACATGTTTTCTGTCAGGTAGGCAAGACCTTCACCTGTACATCAGCCATGAGGGTGTCCCTGTTGGGACAGTGTGTCTGTCTATTCAGAGTGCCTCCAGGTGCCCTGATACCTGAATATGCGTTTGTATCTTTTCTCAACACAGAGGGAATTACATTATTCCAACATTTCGAAGAAAATTAGGTTTACATCTCTGAGCTATTGTCCAAAGATGACTGGTATATTTCCCATATTCTTACCATATTTCCTGGGTGGTCTAAAGTAACAGTAGGCATCGCATAGAGTCCTTAAGAAGAGAAGGATCAGGCAGAAGACCAGCAAGAATTTCTGGAGACAGACATGAAACTTTCTTTAAAATATCTTTTTTTTCCTCCAATGGTCCAGTAGAAAGCTTGGAGACACAGAGTTAAGGACAAGTCTTACAGTTCCCATGAAACTAAACTAAAAAACATTCCCAGCATACACACGCACACACATAATATAAGCTTCTGACTTACCATACTTGCATGGGCTGCTCACATTTCTTAATGAGGAGCAGTGTGTATTTATATACAGTGAGGAAACAATGGTCAGTGCAAAGTGAGTTGATGAAAATGTGAGCACCCTTGTGCCAATGGACACTCTAACCTGTTCCAATCATCGATCAGGAGATGTGGCCTCAAGAGGTGTTGCAAAGTCAGGTTTTGTGCACTGACATACATCAGGATGTTGATCTCCATGGCACTGGTGTAAATCTGAAGAAACGCCAATGGATACACTGCTTACTCAGCGCTGCTGTGAATTTGACCCCCACAAAGCTACGCCTCCAGAACTGGCAGGCCATCAAGAAACAGTGGGGAAAGGGCACATGGTAAGCAAGGTGGCAATGCACTATTGTTCCGCTGACCTGCCCCCCAAGTATGGAACAGGTCATTCATACAGTGCAGTGGTGTGGAGAGTCCACTGTTCTAAGACTGATTTATTGAAATTTCAATTATTTTATAGGAGACACATTATTTTGTCCAAATTTAGCAATCTGTGGGGACTAACTGTGGAGTATTTTATTCTTAAGTTGTTCATTCAAAGCCAAAGTGTGGGGGCAAAAGCAGATCACCATGAGCAGATAGTGCCTCTGCAGCAGCAAAAGCGAGAGGAGCAATCTCCATCCAGAAGTGAATGCAAGAGTCAGGATGCCTGTCACTCCTGGCTCCCTCGCTGACAGCAACAAGGTGATGCCAAAGTTTGGGGGAGGTGAGGCAAGGCAAGTGAGATCCCGATTTTCCTTCACCACATGTGCCTCTAACATAGCTGTCATCCAAAACCTTGCAGTGTTGTCATGAGAGAAGTCCTGAGGGCATTTTTTTCTACGCACATCTGGTCACAGGTATCTAAGTCTTTATGCAACTTCGCAAACTGAAGTATTGCAACATGGCATTCTTGAACGTGCACCTGAGAACCAAGCAGGTAAACTAATATAGATCCCAGCTTTTATCTCTGGCTGTGTCAGGGGCTCTCAGATCTACTGCTTTGCTGAATTGGAGCACAGGTATAACAAGTTAAAATAGTTACCAGAGGATTACTAGCTTAATGAATTGCATTAATCCAATTAGCATGGATCCTCCAGCATACTTAAGTTTAATTAAACACCTTGATTGATGTGGCAGAACTCATTAAATTTCACTGATTGACAAACATCTAAAGGAAGTGAAGCTACAGTGCATGCAGTTTTTGGATAAATGTTGTAGTGGCCCTTTCTGCCACTCCGAAGTAAAGAGTAAGTTATGGAGAAAAGGGTTGTTGTTTGTAGTGACAGAAGATTTAATTTACGGGGTTTTTTTTTCCTGCTTCTTTCACTTGCCTGGATCCCTTTTTTTAAGTATGAAATTTTAGAACTTTTCCAGTTGTTTCTTTTTAATTTTCCAATGCAGTTAATAATTTGGGGTTATTCTTACAATTTTGTAGATTATGCTTTATGGGGTTCTGCTCTATGAAACAGTTCTGATATCTGATGATAATGCCTTGAGATCTCTTGTGATACTTCTTGGTAATAGTATGCTGCATTTAATGTGTCAAGGTGAAGGAGAGGATCTTTTGTTTTACATGTTAATTCTAATGGAGAGATATAAAATAATGAACAAACTCTGACAAAAGAATGGTTTTTCTCAAAGTAACTTGTCATCTGTTAGAAGAAATAAGGTGAAAATATAATGTATTTCTTTAACTACTAAGCTTCTAAATATATGGTTTAAATTGCTTTTATTTTAATTAAGCATCTTATTAATATCTCAGGGCTAGTCTTACTTCTGGCCTGTCCCTGCTGTAACACTTGTCATATCTTGTACTGCTTCTTGTGAGAAGTAAGCACTATAAGGTTGCAAGGAATCAACAAGAAATTTCTGATCAGAGAATATAGTAGATTCTAAGTTATCGTCTTGATAAAGTACATTTTGGAGAGAATTAGCTGTATTAATGAATTTCTTATAACTTTTTCTATATCTTGGTGAGTGGGTACAATGTATTTATAAGGAGGAAATTGAAGTGCAGTATGACTGAGGCTACTGTTTAAGAACCACCTAGTAGTTTATGCTTCTGAACCATACAAGTGTCTTAAAACATGCTGTGCATTTTTGCCTCTTGAAAAAAGATAAGGCAGATTACGGGATCTTGCATTGCAGACTTGAGAATGAAGGGCCAAATGCATTTGAAAGTCTGCAGTCTTGGGGGAACTATGAGATCAGTAACGCAGCAGAGTTTGAACCATGTTCCTGCTGACCTGTTCTGAAGCTGCTTCCTGAGACAAGCAAATTCTTCCAGGTCAAACAAGTAACAAAGGAGTTGAGACCTCTCTGCTGTGCAAATGCAAGTGAACATTACCTTCTGGGGCTGCTCTGTTAAACACAGGCCCTCTGGGATGCCTATTTGTCATGGGAAGGTTGAATTTCCCTAGCCGGGCTTGCCTAGTACATGACGGGAACATGGGCTTGCCTGCAACACCAAGTCACCCTGAGGCTTGGAGGGGCTGCTGCGACTTGCCGCGCTCCCTGTGTATCTGCGTGGTAGGACAGCTCTTGATCCCGCTCCCCATGGGCTCTGCCCTAAGGCAAGCAACCTTCTTCAGCCAGCCGTGAGGATTTGGCAGCAATTAACATGGGGGTCTCCTCAACTTGAGGCCTGAAGTGGTGAGCGCAGTTGCCAGCGCTGCCCTTCCCTGTTTGCCTAGCAGCTGGTGGGGAAGTCGCAAACTAAAATGGTTGCAAAGTGTAGCAGTTCGGCTGAAGCTGTGACCCTATGCAAAGCCCAGGAGGCAGCTTTGCCCTGGGAAGCTGCTGGTTACTAGAAGCATTTGGCGTATCCTGAGAGAGCCGTGGGGTGGGAAAGGCTGGGCCCTGCTTTCCCCTCTCAGGTGTTGAACCAGAGGGTGCCCAGGCAGCCACTCTGAGCACTGAGGCCCTGACTGGGGGAAGAGGACACAAAATCTGCAATTCAGCTAAAACTGGCTAATATTAAAAAAACTTCTCACCAGCCTGTGACTTCAGACTCGGTGTGCTGTTTTTCTGTCACTCCACCTTGTGTTCTGTGATTAAAACTCTTATCAATATACATTTTTTTTTTGTAAAGCAAAAAATCAAAAAGAAAAAAAGTGACTGGTGAAATTTCAAAATTGGATTAAAGCACATAAAGCTGAGCTGTCTCCCAAATGATGAATCTCACATATCACTCTAGCTTAAAGACAATCTCGGAGGTGAAATCAATGTTTCTTCTGGCTCTGACAAAGGATTTCCTCCACTCCTAGCAGAAGTTGTAAGAATGAGCTGCTAGGCAGTGCAAGGGAAACTTAAAGCTGCCATTTGTGTTTCTTCCAGGCACTGCCCATGGCCTCGTCAGCTCTGAGTTATTGGTCTTTCTTGGGAAATAAGTTTTGCAGAGACTGACTTGGTAGACAAGTAGTTGTTTCTCATGGTGGTTTCCTTAAGTAGCCTCTCTGAGGACACTGTCTGGAAATCTTGAAAGCGAGGTGCATAGGGAACGTCCGGTCGTGTTTGTTGCGAAACGTTCAGGAAGACAATAACCTAAGGCCTGAGCAGAGCACAAACAGAGCTTGCTACCTCAAAGCTAAGGTGTGCTGCACTGATACAATGCCCAACAAGGAACTTCTAATGCTGACATCCAGTGCAGTTACTGGCATGAGCTGTTGAAGAAAACTCTTCCTCAGCTGATAGGGGTTTTCAAAACATTCAGAACTTTTTTTGGCATCTTTCTTTATCACTGAGTGCCAAAGAAAGATGCAGTAAAAAAGGGAGTAGAACGAGAAATGCAAATAATGAAACTGTTTTATGCTCGTTTTTTTGAGGAAGGGCCTGTAAGAGACGACAATGTTGTTACTGCAGGCTCTAAAGCATGATGTTCTTTCAGTGCTCTTACTGTTGAGAAAGCTTATAAAGTTGCTTCTGTTCCAATACAAAATGCACCCTAGCTTTGTATTTTCTATGATTCAGCCTCTCTAATTCTTCGTTTCTTCCACTTCATCCCTAGGGATGACTCCAAGCCATCCGCTCTGACTGAACACATAGCACTCTGCTCCAAGAGGCAAGTTCTTGTCTTTGCTAACGTGGAAATAAAGCACTGCAAGTAAAGGTGCTCGTGTGTTTGTTCCCTAAAGGAAGCTTTGACATAGCATTGTTGCAAAGTTTTAATTCTCTTAAATCCGTGGTAACTCAGGCAAGTCAGACTACATAGCCACATCACTGCTTTCAAAAACAAATCCAAAAAACTCCAAACTACCCAGTCTTGTCCTCGATATTTGCTTGGAGGCTTTTCTCTATATGGTAGGTTAAAGACCCTTCTAAAATGTTGCTTGGGTTTCTAAACCTCACTGAAGCAAATAGAAATTAAACTCAGTTCTGCCAATAGAGTCAGGATGGGCTTGTTTAGTTTTTGGGTGTTTGTTTCGTGTTTGTTTTGGTTTTTTTGACACTCCCCTCCCTCCCCCCAAGTTCTCCTTTAGCTCTTGCTTGCCCAGCTAGTAGCTGTTTTGGCACAAAAACCCTGTGGCAGAACCAGGATGCCACCTAGTGACTTCAGTAGCACTTTTTTTTTTTTTTCCTCTTTTTTTCTTTTAGTCTAGAGCTGATATTCACCTCTGCACATAGGTAAGCTGTATTAATACAACTGAAGTTGTAGATCAACTTGCCCTGTCAATTGCTTGATAGTTTCACTGAAGCTTGCTGGAAAAATTAGGTTGTATCTGAAAATCTTGGCTACAGCTGTAGTTGTGTGAGGAAAAACTGGCAGAATACGACCCTGGAATAACCTTCTCCATGTCCAATGCGATTTTTGTTGTTTGAACTTCTGAATCTCCCTTCTTCCTACTGAAGAGGAATGGGATAGTTTCCTATTTAGAAGCCACAACTGAAAAAAGGTGGAGAGAGGCGTTAAGGAGAAATAGTGACTTGTAAATAGAAATTATATTCCAGAAATATAAACCAGGGGCCAGTCATGCAGCCTTACTGGATATTTAACTTCTGGGTATTATATCAACAAACATTCAGGACCAACATGGCTCAATAATCTTACAGAGTTTCTGTTTTATCTAAAGCATTTGTATCAGTAACTCTCTTACCAATTGTATTAGAGAACAATTCTTTAAATATTTTTTCAATTAGCTTGTTCAATAGTTTACTGTTTAGTCCTAAGCACAATCAAATATTACAGAGAGCAGCAAGCAACTGAGTTAAAAAAAAAAAAAAAATGTTAAATAATCCAGTTTCTAAAGTCTCTAACTTCAGGGATGTAAAACATTTTACTTGAACACCAAGCCAGATCCCTTCTCTCTTCCCCTGTTTTTGATGCATCCAGCAGCCGGGAATGAAGCAGAGACTGCTTTGGTAAAACAGGCTCTTGCAACCTCTTGGAATTCTTGTTCCCCAGGGAGGAGATAGGAAAAAAAAAATAGGGACAGTGTGTTTGGAGGCATCAGGCATGACTCAACAGAAAAGGAGAGGCAAAGGGCCTCTGTGAGCTGCTGTGCTGGACTCGCAACGCTGCAGGGCAGCAAAGCGGCTCCCTGCTCCTGAGCTGCTGTTTCGGAGCAGTCAGCTCTGCTGCACTCCGTAGCGTCAGGCAGCACACAGTCTTCTGCTTTCCACAGCTAGGATGATGCTTTTTTTCTTTTCCTCCTCCTCCACAGGCTTTATTGTTTTATAATCCTTACAGAGCTTTTTTTTTAAAAAAAAAAAAATTATCATAGAAAAGTGAGTTTTCAAAGATCTTTTTATTTTTTCATTAATTCATTTAGCTTTCTTTCCTCAACAAAGAAAGTAAGGGACCCATTTGAGTCACATGAATTGAATCTTTTAATCTGATTTTTTTTTTTTTTAACTTTGTTGTATGCCGGTAACAGAACATATTTCCTGACACTGAACTGTGACTAGAAAATATTTAAAATTTGTAATTACCAATGGTACTTCAAAAGAAAAAAGTCACTTTTAATTTCTGATCTCAAACAAGGAACAAGTCAGCTCCTTCTTCTTGAAGAAGCAGAAGGCAGAGAAGTCAATCTTTCTTGAGTGGATATAGCTCTCAGTTTCATCCAACATTAGGTTTGGAGAATAGATTCATTCCAATGCTATGTATTTCAATGTTTTTGAATCTGACAGAGATAAAAAGAAATGAAAGAAAGGAAATATCCTCCAAAATGACGGCGTTTTTCCTGTTAGCCCTGTTAGCCCACCCATGCAAAGACTGGGCATTCCTTTGTGTGATCATCTTTCTCAACTACTTTGTAGCTGCAGGTCTTCTTTTGGAAAATACGCTCGCATTTCTCGCTGTCAAAATCGACTGGTGTTGCGTAGCTGCCATTGGGAAAAGAACGACATGATGAGAGCAAGAAGTAAACAGCTTCCATGTGAGACGCTATTTATGCTTTTAATAGGAAGAGGCTGTATTAGGGGCATAATCAAGTGATTGCTCAGGAGAAGAGAGAGCTTCAGCAAGTGGTACTTAGTGTGCCGCTAGAGGGGGATGCAGGTAGAGTTAGTTTACTGATCTAGTTACATCTGAGTTCAACATGCTTATTTGCTACACCAGTATCAGTATTGCCGTGTCTCTTCACCTGCAATATGGAATGTGAAGTCTGTCTGAAGTCTGTCTGAAGTCTAGGTGTGACTGTCATACAAATTTCTCTCCGAGCAGCAGCTCGGATACATAGACTTGACTGTAAAAGCAGCAATGTGTGGCACTGGGAAGATCTGGACCAAGAGTGGTAGAAAACTCTGGAACAACTAAGTGCTCTTAATTGAGTCAGGACCTCATCTGAAAAGAAGACTGACTTTTTTTCCCCTTACAATAAAGATTTTTTTTTTTAAATGAACTATATTTGTCAGGAGCGTCTTACATAATCTGTGATGATGGTGCTGAGTGAATACATAGCTTTATGGTATGGAGTAAGAGAAGGGTTGTAATCATTTTCCAGGGGCTTCTGAGTAAAGGAGAGTGCTGTGTAGCAAAGGGGGAGCAAAGGAAAACCCCGCTGCCAATCTGAGCTCACCTGCTACAGCAACGCATTCCGTCTGTGCCACAAGAGCAGTCCAGGCAGTTCTCAGTCCTCCATTGGGAGCCAAATGGACGTGTATTTCCCTTAGGGTCGATGCAGCCTGAAAACACAGCGTGCAAGCAGCCTGCTGAACAATTGTGCTAACGATGCTATTGCCTGCACAAACAGGGTGGGCTTTTTATGTCAATGTTTCTATTTGCTAAACATGATTCTCTAAGAGCAGGGCGACTACTATACTTGTGTACGGAAAAGAGTATCCTAGGGCCCTCCATTCCTCTGACTTAACAGAATGGGCTTTCTTAGAGGAGCTCATCTTCAGATACAGGAATCGGAGTGCCAAGCAGAAAGGAAAATAGGCAGAAATCTGTTCAGGAGTAATAAAAGGCTTTGTTCCCCCCATTTTAACCAAATTTCAACCAAATGTTGACTTCTTATTTAAAGCAAGTCTTATTCTGTCCAGAAAACTCTCCCCAGTTCTCAAATGCAGGAAGAAGGCAGATAGTGGATGTAAAGTTCCTGCCCAATGGTTGTCTAATAAATCTCCTGTGTGTTGTGGAAAACAAGATTTTATGAGGACAGGGCAAAGCAGAGTACAAGGTTTGTGCATTGTGGGTTCTGTCTTTGCATATTGCTTTTGAGCACTTATTCTACCCTAGCTCCCACATCTGCAGTCTGGAAGATGAACTGTATTCTGGAAGAGCTGCCCCAGCATCAAAGGAAGCAACAATTTTTTCCTTAACTTTCTTGGGATAGGGAAACAGCTAATGAGTCTACTGACCAGTGTGCCGGATGTTTACCAGTCTGCTCCCTGCTTTACCGCTGCCATTCATAGGGCCCTGCAGTACATGTACGCATGCTTCCCTTGCGTGTGCTTTTTCTCTCTTTCTCCTTCTCCCCTGCCTTCTCTGTCTTTCTAAATATGCTGGTCTTGAATTACAAATGTAATGCACGGGGTAGCTGCTAAAGCAAAAACAGAAATAGTATTTCATGCAAGTGGATGAGCTAACCTTATACTACTTCCCTGGAAAAAAGTCCATTTTTAATTCAGTCTCAGTGATACTTCTCAAATAAGCTCTTCCCTTTTATAACTTTGTAAATTCAGTGCTCTCTCTATCTCTTTTCCCCAAATCCCCATGTTTTCTCCCCCTTGTGCCGAGTTTCTTATAACATGGGAAAAATGAAGTCCAACATTTCTGTGGTGTCTGCTGAGCTGAAGGCAGTTGACTTCTTACCTAGAATCTCTTCACCAGGCTTCCCTGTCGTCAGTGGTGCCATGAAGCAATATGCATTAGATAATGTCACACAGCTGACAAGAATGAAAAGGCAGGCCAAGAAGGTTTTCTGAAGAATAAAGCAGACAGTGTGAATACAAAAGTGACTATTGAAAAGTCTTAATGCTACCACCCTTAGAAATAATAAAAAAAAAGTTACCTTAAAAATTACTGGGAAAGATTCTACTAAACAGTAGGTGCCAGACCAAAGTTTTAAACATATCTTGCTCAAATATTTTGTATTTGTGAAAGAAGGAAACAAGCTACTAGCATCTAGTGACATACGTTTTCATGTGGAGAGAGTTTAGCTGTATTTGAGCTGAAAATGACTAAAAAATGCATGGTAACATTTCTGAGTTTAACCAGAAGTTCAGGTGTTACCCAAGCTTTTCACAAAAATTAAAGTCACTTCCAGGTTGAGACACAACAGAGCTGTTTGCTGGCAGAAAAGAAATCTCTTTTCTTCATATTCAAAGACTACAAGAAGGTGAAAACTGAAGGTTCTAATAAAAGTCCTAACTGGGAACATATTAGGTAATTTCTGTTGTACAAATTCTGCTCTTATGCAAGGTTAGTGCCTACTTGTCCTTATGTATCTGAGTTGTACTATTTCTGAGTTTATATCAAAGAAAGCTCAAATAAATCTGAGCATCCTATAAGATCTCTAGTGTCTCTTAGAATATAAAATGTGAGGACTCACCATTCTTGCAGAAGTACAAGGTTTCCAGTAAGGAGGCAACCTGTAGGAAGATGATCTTCTCAGAGGACTTATATAGAGAGGGACTTGCTGGTACCAGTCCTTGAGCAAACTGTCTATATATGAATAACTCCAATAAGATTTTTGCCAAATGACCTCATATGGGTTGACATTATTAAAATAAGCCAGTCATCAAGAGGAAGAACCTAAGATCCTAAGAGGTTCTGATGAAATAGGTGTGCCTTCTGGTAAGAAGGCAAATAGAAAGCAAATGTAGGAGGTACTTAGAAGGAATACAAGTTCTGGAGGAAATATTTAACACTCCGTCTGTTTAACAGCTGAGAAGCTGTTTAGGGATTGTGTGGTTTGTACTTGCTACACCAAAATTTGCAGGCTCTGTTTGAACATTTAGGTTTTAAAAGAGACCGACTTTGAGCTATCTCCTAACTCTCTTCATTCATCAGCTGAAAATGAAAGAAGGATTTTATGGGAAAAGATTGATGGTTATAAAGGTTATGTAAAAGACTGGGTCTCCCTTGAGGGAAGCTGGCATCTCTAGGTGCATAGAAAATAGTACCAGATTACAATTTTATTCCTTGTTCAGTTTTCCACTGTGTAGAACACCTATAGGCTTAGACTGTCTGGGGGTGTGAAGAAAATGGTATCCTATACTTTCTCCCTTTATCTCCGTAGACACGGGGGAATGGGCCTTTCTGTGAAGGCTTTGTGTCAAGGACAGGTGCAACTTCCAGAGACTTAAGGCAACAGCTTTATAGCAAGGAAACCCAGTACATGTCCCTGTTGCTTAACTTTGAAAAGGTTAATTCAAGTATTGAAAACTGTGATGCTGATAAGCTCATCATAACATGGCTGCCTATTGTGCTGCCTTCTTGATTGGTTTGGTAGTTAGTTCATGCTGAGCTCTGCTAGAGTGACTACCCCGAATCTTTTACCGAGCTACTCAGTTGAGAGTCAGTTCAGGAGGTCTGCTTAAGAAAGTCAACAATATTGTAACTCGTATTGTAGAGTGATCACTGCATAAATAGCCACCACAGTGTGAAGAGACTTTTTGCAGATCTTCTTCATGGTGTGTTTTTTTTTTCTTCTGTTTTCAATTTCTAGGTGTTTCTTCAGAGTGGGAGATAAGAACTTAGAGGTTGACAGATGTTCATAGGTTTGATAAAATTGCCCAGAATCAGCACCTCACTAAAAACTGGATTTCACCAAGTTATATATACACCGTCCTGGCACAGGAGAGGACAGACAGTACAGCTGTGCATAGTTTACTCTCTTGACATGTCATCACTGATAAATCAACAAACAGCACATGACGATCTATGAACATAAGCACTATTTACTTACTGACTTAAATGGAGTCCAAATGTCCACTTTGGATCTCTTAGAAATATGTGTGAAACAAATTAGGAGTGTGGTTGTGGTTTAACATACTGTTGCTGTCTGACATAAGGAAGTATACTAGCTCTAGATGCCTGCTACTGCTGCTCTTTGTAAGCTTAACATCATATGGAAGTAACTCTTCTACCTTGGTCGTGAATGATATGGGAGGCAACTCTGAGTCCTCTATTGACCCCTTCATGTCTTCAGAGGTAATCTGGAATAATCATTCCATGGACCATCAAATTAGATTACCTTAATTTTGAATGTGCTTTTTAAATATATGTTAATTCCTGAGCTTATCTGGAAAATGTTTTCCTCATGTCGTGATCCCCTAGTGAGGTTCAGTGCTAGCAAGAGACATAAAGCAAGAGACATAAAACATGATGGAAAGAATTAAAGGGTCCAGGAACAACATGTTGTGTTTGCAAGGGGGCTGCCTCACTCTGCTTTTAGGCCACCACTAAGGAAGATAGACACAGGTATTGTAGCAGCAAGCTCAGTGTTTCTGTGGTTTTGGGAAAGCTCACTTAATTCTGTTTATGTCCCCGCCTAGCTGACTTTATTTATTTAGAGAGCACAAGCTTCTCTCCATTTTCTAACCTGTTAGTCACTGATTCCACAAAGATAAACTCGGTGGCTGGATGTTACTGCTGCACAGGCTCGGAAGAAGTTGTGGTGGGAACAGAGCCACACAGTGCTTCAGTCAAATCCATGGTCTATCTTGGCCACTGGATTCTTTTTTTGCCTGTTGTTTTCCATTGTAATGTAAAAAAAAAAATCCTACCTTCTCCCATATTTCTCTTTACTTCCCCATTGTTCTACAGCCTTTATATCATTTCCTGATGGGCAGCAGCTAGAATGGAATGATTTAAGGGGAGCTGTTGCAGCTCTTTTCTCTGCATGTTTCTCCAGAGTTGTGATCTGGTTAGCTCAAAATAACAACCTGCATTGCATAACCATGTCAAGAAGCTAAAGGCCAGGAGGAAGCCAATGAAACATTAGTTTTAAAGAGAGACAAAGTCTGTGGCAAGTTCTGGGAAGTATCTTAATAGTTATTGAGGAAGTGTCTTTGCTGGAACTGGTGCTTTCTGTTCTTTGAGAAAGCAAAAGGCAATTGCAGCAGCAAAAAGGGTCGGACTCGGGGCCAAACTCTAAATCTATGAAAGTGATTATACAAGGCAGTTCTTGCAAGAGACTGCATTCACTGATGCAGGATATCATCCTTTCTAGCCCTCTGTCCATACACTGTCTTGCCTCTTCTTAAGAACCTACATGCTGAACAAAAATTCTGCCTGTTCTACAGAGACTACATGTACTGAATTCTGTCCCTGTTCATAGCTGTAACTATACTGTAAAATATTCTAATCATCATACTGGAAAAAGGTCTAATCGTCATAAGAAACCTCACTGAGAGTAATAAAAGAATACTAGAAGGGGAATGGATAAGAGCAATGGCTAATAACAAAGGTATGCAAAGTACTTATAACTGTTGAGAGTGTGAGTTTTCCATCTGCAACCTGAGTGCATGATTCTCTGTACCAGTCTGCAGAGCTATTGCAGACCTTCCCTCTTTCCAAAGGTGAAAATGTCAGTCAATAGTTAATGTTTGAAAGTACATTAATCAGCAAATAATTAAATGTACTTTTAGTTTGATGTATTTGCTTTTGTAAAAGGACTGATAGCCTTTTCTTAGCCTTGATAAGTAGGTATCTGGGCTTAGGCTGATCTAGGAGGCACCTCCAGGAGGTTGTCAGGTTATGTAAGAAAACTATTCAGTTCTCTCTGCACCCGCTTCTGCCTTTTAATGTTGAGAGTGAAACTGAAATGTGGCTATAAGCCATGGAAAATGTATTTGTACTCAGCAGACACCCTTGATAATGTAGGGCAAGAAGGCTGTAGTAAGAAGACAGTGAGGCAAAAATCTGTGTGGTTGGAGTTTTTTTTTTGTTTGTTTTGTTTTGTTTTTGTTTGCTAAAGTACCTGTCATCTCTTGTCATCATTTACCCTATAATAGAAAGGTGTGTTGAAGACTGACAGCTTGTACAGGTCGTGCCTGGATGGGACTGCCAGATACTTACTTTGTAACTTGAAGGCTCACACTTTTGGCTGGAGTGGCGGGAGATGATATGATTAACTTAAACTATTTTCTGTATCTTAGCAGTACATAGTGCCTGTGTTCAGCTCTGATAAAGAAGGGATGAAGTACTTGCATCCTAGGAGCACCTCTTGAGCCAGCTAAGATTGTGCTGGATTCTCTTCCTACTCCAGAGATTCCGTGTCTTACAAGTGAGCTCTAGCTGCGTAGTCACAGGCAACATTAAGTGCTGGGAGGTCATCTCAGAAAAAAAAAAATGTAATTTAGAGGAGGAGATATCTTCCTGGAGGGAATCTGGCCCTGTAACCTTGGCCCTTCCCAGACTGCTGTGCCCTTGCAGTGTGAGCTATTATGCAGCATATTTGAAGAGTGCATCACTTCGCAGTAATGATGAATTTCCTCAGCAGGGAAAGTATTTGGGTGCTCTGATGGTTAGCTAGAAAGGAACCTCCAAAGTGTGGGAGTGGCTTGTGCCAAGGCACTGGTATATGATGGGTGTCAGGGTAGTGCATTCCTCTCAAGGAAGTTGAAGCTCCCCAGTGTTGTTATATAACAAGAAAAGAAGGGCTTCTGAGTTACTTTGTCTGGATTTATTTTACTTAAAATGCTCAGCGATGCAAATGACAGTAATAACAGAAATGACACACTGATAATCTAAATTAGAAGAATTAGGAGATTAAAAGTGATCTGATTAAGTGCTCTCTCTGAAAAGATCTCCCGTGTGTTAGAACATGTCTGTTATGGCAAAGCATCTGTAGGAAAGGGAGGAATTCCACAATGCATGCATAGTCTGGCACAGGTCTGTTATTTACCCACACGAGAATAGACAAAACATTCCTTTGAGGGGTTATCCTTCTCCACCACGTCGTAATTGCAGGTTATCTTGTTGAAAACTACTTCGCATTTCTCTTTGTCGTAATTAACAGGAGTATGATAGCTGTCATGGGCAAAAACAAAAAAAAGAAGCAAATGTTAAAATGAGAGCAAACATTCAATCATTTAGTGGTTCAGTGATAGTCCTTGAAGGACTGCTGAGTGAGATATCCCTGAAACTGCAGCTAAGAACAAGGAGCTATTCTACGTGCCGCTCTCACGTGTCTCTCATATGACTTCCCGGATGTCATCTGGTGTCTGCAGTGGCCTTTGTAGATGCACCAGTTTACTGCAACTAGAATAGGGATTTCTAGCATAGCACTTTAGTGTGACATAAAACATGCTGGAACCATGTTTCCCTCTTCTCTATTAATTTTTTGCTACTGTAATTTGCTTAGAGTGTGGTTTCTGTTTCCTGACAGGAGAGGTGTCACCTGAGCAAAGGGAATGATCATAATCAAGCCATTTTTACTCTTTGATAAGATGCAATGAAAGAAAAGGTGAATGAAATGCCTCAGAGCAAAGCCCTTGTCACTCTATGGTCTCCATGTTTTGTGGAGACAACCACCTGCAGTGATTCTGATCATTGGAGTCCTCATGAAGAACCTTAGTTAAGCACATGGTAGTACAAATTCCTTCTCACCCTCATTTTTTTCTGCCAAAGAAAGACTTCATTGCAGTGTGAGAAGAGTTAGCAGGTGGCTTAAAGATAAAGCCAAATATCAGCAGGAGGTGTCTGGAAGGGCCTGACCAAGAGCTAGGAAGTGAGCAAAATTAATCACATCCAGGAATTTAGGTGATAAGGAACCATATGTGACTTGCCCCAGCTTTGTGACATAGATATGGAAAGGCTGTCGTGGGAGCTCATTTATTCTCAACAGATGTCAACCCACAGTCTTCCTAGGGGCAACAGTCCCCCTGAGAAATTCAAACTCACAGGCTACAGCAATTTATCTCATCTTGATTGCAGTTACAACTGAGGCAATCTTGTGTCCTTTCTATTCTTCCAAAGGGGTATAATTTTCCACGCAGGATACAGCCTGTGCAAGAGAGCAGCACAATAAAAGTTATTTATCTGCATCGCCACAAAATGGCTGAAAATTTTTTAAAATAACTGTCAATCTCCTGGAAATTCTCTGTATTGTTACTGATAAAGGAGAAGTCAATTGGCTCTCCTGACCACTACCCAAACTATTTTGAGAGCCTGAACGTGTTTCCTTTTCATTTCTTAGAGACGATTTCAGCGTGAAAACCTGGGATAGCAGGGAACAACCAGAGGTTGCTACCTGCTGTCACACTGTCTTTGGCGTTACCTTTAACTCCACTAGTGGCTTTATGTGCTGGACAACAGAACTAATTTTGCTACAATTACACCCAGGGAAACTCGGTGCCGAAATCTTCTGTTCGGGTATTTCTGTCATCTCCCTCCCTCCCTTCCTAAATTTTCAGGCCTCTCTTGACAGTTGCCCAAAGAGCCAATACAGAACTTCCTCTGTTCTTACCTTTGTGAGATTGCCCTGCAGCGTTCTTTTTTGAAAAGCAGTATGCATCGCCCAGCGCCACTACGATGCCCATTACCAGAAGGAAAGCCAAAATGCCCTTCTGTAAGAGAGAGACAGAGCCCACTGCATGAGTTCAATTACACTTTGATTACATTTGTTTTAAAAACACTTGGAAACCTTGTAAAAGGGAATTCCTAGATATTTCATTGCATTGATTACTTTACCTTAAATGAGAAGGGACAAAATGCTGTAACATAAATGTGTTTTCAGCATCCTTTTATGTTAAGACTATTGCTTCTTGAAAGTGTGAGTGGTTAAAAGTAGCAGTGAAAGTCTTTGTTTTAGAAACAGCTCTGCTGCCTACCTTGGATGACTTGAAACCTGAAGATCAAAAGACAGTGAAAAGTCCAGAAACTTAGGGACATGGTGAGTAAAGGTGATTTCCCTTTCTCTGCTAAGGCAATGCTTGCTAATTTAATCCCTGAAACACTCCAATGTTATAGGGTATAGGGATATTTATGGTACAGCAAAAGGAAGGAGAAGGGACTCTGGAATGGTTTGGGAAGGTTGGAATGCTGAATTTCCATAGTGGTTCTGCAGTTGAGAGTTCTTTAGACTTTAGGATTGAATGGAGTCAGTCCCCATGCTCGGCATCATAGCCAGGAAGATAAAGGTCAACGAGAGACAAACTCTTAAAACATGCCATTCCATGGTATCTGGCCAGAGCAAAATTGTTTAATTCCTGAAATGTGAAGTTGCGAGAGAGCACATAACACTGCAGCCCATCTCTGCAAAACCTCCGCACGCGCCTGTCAGGGATCTGCAAGGCTGCCTGGCGTGCTGCTGCCTGGGATGTTGTGAGTTCAGGGGATTCTGAACCTCTGGGGAGGATCTCCCCTATTTGGGATAGTAATTGCTGAATGCTCGTTGCTGTGAGCTTGCTGAGATTGAGAGTGGCTTTCCTCCAAACGGGCTCAGCACAGGCCGGAGGTCTTACTGCTGTCACTCGTGCCTGTACTGCAGCGGCTGGAATCCTTCTCTTTGCTGCCCTGGGCTGCCTTCTGTGAGTGCTTTATCCTTTCTTTGCTCTCATGTTTGTCCTTAGCGTGCTATTACTGAATGTGCCAGTCAGATGAATTTGGACATGTTCCTCTCTCTACAGAGCAAAGTTTTGGATCTTCCACCGAATCAACACAGAAAGAGAAGGGGAGGTCAGTGGTGTGATCTGTAACTGAGCTGGCCTTATGCTTCAACAAGTGGAGGATATACTGGCTAAGTCATTTAGCAGAAAAAAAGCCCACATGCAAATACAGAGGGTATCAAAACAGTAAGAAAGCACTGCAGCATCAGTATATTTAAGCAAAAAGGGGAGAGATTTCTGCTGTTACACTAATGCCAAGGAATCTTAATTAAACATCAAGGTTTTGCTCTAGATTATTCACTAACAAAGTGTTTGAAGAAATGCTTTTTGCTTCAGATAGTTTGTTCCCATTGAAAGTGGATGTCATCAGTCATCTTGCAGAACAAAATCTTCCAGACTGCATTGGATAGCCTATGAAAGTGAATGAATTCATGTGGCATGTCATACCAGATCACCTTGTCCAGCTACATTTTGTCCCACTCAGTATAGCCAAGCCCTCAGAAAAGTTTAAGTACAGAAATAAGTCCACAATAATTTTTCCATTTGTTTACAAATCTACTTGTTACAGAAACTACCATTTCCTTTGTAAAATCTAGGCCATTCCTGAGATAGTCATCAAAGATAGTATTTCATGTCTTGTGTTGGGACTATGCAGGCATAAATTATAAAGGAATTACTTTACAAAGAAAGCATTTCCAAGGAAAGGCTAACAGCAGGTAGAGGACCCAGTGGTATGTTTGTACAGCTTCCTGCAAACAATTACAAAACAAGAACAAAGTTCACTGACAGTTTCATAAATCTCTCTCTTCTTTACATATTTTAGCAGTTTTTTAATAAGAATAGTTACATTGAATAAATGTGGCTCTTGAATACCCTTCTTTCACAGTTTTAACACAAATAGCTTTTAAAGATACAAAACAGTGACTTACCATTGTACAATGTGTGGATTCCAAAGTGCTCAAAGTCCCTGGATGAACTCTGCAATAGAGTCTGCAAGCAAATATTCTATGTTGCTTTTATACTGAGGAGAAAGGAATCTTGTTATATATTAAGCAAGTAAAGTCTATAAAAATAGCTTGCTCAATTCAAATGAAGTTATGTTGAAATTTCTGAGGAAATCACTGAAATTTGGCCATCTGTTAACAGGAAAGTGTTTAATTCTGTAGAACATTGAGCAAGCAAAGGGTTGAACTAGGAATTTTTTATTTTTTGTAAGCCTTATGATTAGACTAAACACCTTTTGAATGAAATAAAGGACTGGCAGGCTTTCAAGGTAAGCTTGCGGAGAGAGCTGTAGGCACTGTTATATGGTTGGTATGTTGTCTTATTCGTCCAGGGGATTTTTGGCTTTGGTAGGAATGCCGATCATTTCTTCTTTCAGAGGGCTTGGACGTGCTTAGAGGGGGAAAGTAGGAGCTTAGAGATCTTTTGTTTTGTTGCCACATCTTTCATGTATACTCATGCTTAATGCTACAATGTGCACAGCAAGATGACCAATTGCCATTGGTCATTATCAGTATCAAATCCTCTTAATGCTTCAATCTTAGTCAAAGCTGGAGCACTTTACAACATCTGCACTTTTCCTCAACTAAAAGAAGTAATTCTTCCCAAATCCAACACCTGTTTTTCTTGTTGGGACTTCTCAGGCTTTGGGTTTGGAGATGACACTATATACTGGCTACCAATGACAGCTGATTCCCCTATTCTGTGTCTACATTGATTAAAGATATAAAGTTTTTCTATTTAGTCACCTTTAAAACATGGCACATAAGCACAGTTTACTTCCCAAACAAAGACCTGACATACAATCATTATCTGACACATAAAGCATCTGTTGCAAACTCAATCAGCAACAATTTTACGTTTTATCTTGTACCACTCGATACAGGTGCTTCACACAAGTCTAGAGAAAGTATAGACCATGCACACCCATCTAAGACTTCCTCCAGTTTTACAGAAGTCCCCGCACCTGCCGTGTTCAGGCTTTGATAGATTCGGGTCACCGTAGGCTCGCGAGGCAATTTTCTGCCGGTCGTTTTGTGCTTTTTCTCAGAGCCAGTTCAAAGCAAGACTATTTTATGCCTTCAAAGCACCTGTTAGACATAAAAGCTTATGCTTTTGCCAAAGGGTTCTTGATAAGCGTGCTAGAGCCCTACCTGCTGCACTGCTACCTGTCTCTTACTAGGCTGGCTTTGCTTTCAGTATCTTTTAACCTCCTCTCTCAGGATAGGCAGATTGTGCTGTAAAAGGATTTTTTCATCAGCCGCTCTAAAACCCCAGATCTGGCTGCATCTCCAAAGAGAACATGGTGAGCCTGTGCCCTGCTTGGCCCTTTCTAATTGTTTTCAATACTTTGCTCATAGCTGGATTATCTAAGCATACAGCCTTTAGCACCTGCCATCTCTGAGTGGAAGAGCCCACTGATCATCAGGAAACACTTTTAAGACTTTGTGGGTATGATGATCGCTAGGAATTTCATTGTTAGAGTTTATCTAGTTTCCCAGCTGAATACTGCTAAGCCTGCCAGGTCTCTTGCAGTTCCTCCTGAAGCATTTTCTCTGACATCACTGACATCTGGAGAAACCCTGAAAGGTGTTTCTGTCTGGATATCATGGTATTCTATTTAGTAATTAGAAATACTTTCCTGGGACTTTCCTACTGATACCTTTTCGTGTTTTTCTGCACTTTGTTTTCCCCCCAAAAACTTAGCTATTTCATCATCAAATGCAAGGGCTGGACCTATGCTTGTCACCTAAAAATACCTCTCCAGGTTAGGCTGGAAAAAATGCAGATGGGTTGAGATGAGGTAACTCAGGGTTCTCTAAGTCTGCAGGACTCTGTCTTCCTTATGGAACACAGCAACTGGGCAGATACTGTGAACAAGAAATTGTTTGTATTATACCCAATCCTAGTACAGAGGTTAAAGGAGAAGAAGGTTTGAAGATGCACCTGATAATATAACATGTACAGTGCCAAATGTGTTACTAAAACATGCAGCATAACCGACCTCAAGTTGACAAAACCCGGAAAGCTATCTTCAAAATCCAGAGCTTTAAAAAAAAAAAAAAAAGAAAAAAAAAAGTGGGTTTGGGGAAGGGGCAATCATGAGGGATTTTTTTCAGCCTGTGCAATTCATGTTTTCTAGTTTTCCTTTACAATCAAAGAGTGGAAATTGGATATTTTAGAGTTCAAAAGTGACTCCAGGTCTTTTGGGGAAATGCTAGTGTCACAGCAACATACTTTATAAAGCAAGAGCTTTCTGTATTGAAGACAAAACTAGCAAAAAGGACTTATCTCTGAAGGGAGATTTAAACCCAGTGCAACTTCCAGATGAACACATTGGTTGGTTTTGATTCGAAGCACAGATGTCACCCAAGCAGGCTCTTTGTAAGTGCAGATATGGGAGCCTCAGCAAGGCAAAATGCTTGAGATGATGTTAAAATAGAAATAGTCTATTTTATTTCTGAAAGACATGGGACCTCAATTATCACCTCATATTGCCTAATTATGCCATGTGACTTTTTAGTGTCATATAGTGTCAATCTGATGTATATCTGTGAGGTGCTGTGTTCATAAAAGATGTTTGTTTTCTATTCAGGATGTAATACTCAGGAAGAGTCTGGAATATCCTCATGTGGAACAAAAAGATCTCCTGAATACCAGTCCTTACAAATACAGAATGACAAAGGGTTATTTTCAGAAGCAACCACCAGTCTGTGGTGAAAACTATTTGAACTGTTATGTACTTACAAACTTAAATATATACTTTGCTTTAGAGCTGTACATAGTTTCATTGTCCACAGTAGAGCCACTCCTTGTTCTCAAGCACATGGTTGGCAGACAGCTTTGCTGGGTCACACTTAAACCACAAACTAGCAGTCATCCTGCTCTTGATTACTTTATTAGTTATGATATATCAGCTGGTATGGAGGGTGTACTTGACCTGTTTATAAATGAGATGAGAGAGCATTATTTCACTAGTCCTGTGAGTTTCTTGTTTCAAAGCTTTGCCTAGCTGCTGGAGGAAAAAACATGGGACTGATTCAGGACCTTACGCTTCTTCCCTCCCTTCTCTCTCCTCCAACCTTGATTTTAGTGCTGATATACAGTTTTGGATGGCTCCATTAAGTACGTCAGCAATTATGTCTTTCAGAGTTATTGTATGTCTGTTAAGGAGCAGAGAACCCATAGACTGAGCCCAGTATTCATCTTTCCCCATTCTCCACACACCAGACATCCCTACTCCACTCCACAGGGAACCAGTTGCAGGGTTGTGCTCATCCTTTAAGACTCTGGTCTTCCTGGGAGAGGTGACCTTTGAGGAACAAAAAAGGTTCAGATCTATGTAGGGAAAATGATGAGCCAACAAAATCAAGTATCTGTGTCTTTTTCCAGGTTCTTTTCAGGTTCTTTTAGAGTATTGGCATAACTAGTTTTTTGTTGTTGTTTTTTTCTTCTCCATTTTCTTCTTTCTGATTACCTGAAATGAGTTCATATTGAACTAAAAAGGAAATCTTTCATTCAGCCATCTTTATTTTTTTTCTGCTGTACAGGGAAAAAAAAAAAAAAAACTTTTTAAAGGTTAAAAAAAAAAAAAAAAAAACCAAAACAGTCTGAATATGAGATATTGTGTGGACCTTCTGCTCGTTATGCCTGACAAACAAGCCAGTGGAAAGAAGAAATAATGTTTCAGTGGCTCTTCTCTGGTTTCCTTAGGGTAGGAATTTAATCCCATGTAATATTTCTTCATTCTTTTTGCCTTGAGGAAAAACAAATCGGACTGTCTGTTATAAGTTTACCGAAGAAAACATAATAGTTTGTCTTTTTTATTGTACTTTGAATTTTTTCTTTTGTTTGCATCCTGTTCTAATATTGTAAAGGCATATTTGCTTTGTGTCAGCTATCAAGAAACCTGGCTATGGCATTCTCTTTTATTTTTTTCCTTGTAAACATTTGAGAGTTTACCCAAGTGCTGTGTCTAAGTTTTTGATAACTCCTCAGCTGTAAAGTGCCAGGAAGCAACATTTCTGCCAAAATTTACCCAGAGATAAAGACAACAAATAATTTTACTTAGGTGGCAATATGGCATCTCATTACCCTCAATTACTAAAAAGAGAGAATTATATTTTAATTTCTATTTAGTTTATTATCAAAACCCTATACCTTGGTCCACTGTAAGCAGTAAACTCTGCAGGAAACATTCATGGGAACTCAGCCACCACTTTGTCCAAATAGGTTAAAAAATAAGTAAAAGAGAAAAAACAGACTCCTTTAATAATCTGTACCAATATAGAACGTTTCATAATCTGCCTAATGTGTATATTAGAAAGCATTCTGTTTCTAGTCCTGTCACATATCCTGAAAGTGAACGGTATAGGATATCTAATGCCCTCCTTGAATGTTGGCTGTGTTTATGGGGAAGTTTTCTGGACAGAAAAAAAAATCCTACTTGGTTTGAGAGTAGTCAGGATCCATTCCAAAATAAAATATTTGCCTTTAACCCTGCAAAAGTTGTGCAGAGCAAGTAAGCTGTGTTTAATATGTACTAAGTGCTCTCCAAATAATTTTCAAGCTTATATAGTTTTGCTGTTAGCCTTCAACTAAGGTATTCTGCAGCTCCTGAAAATCCCGTGCAGTCCCATGGGCATTCTGCAGTTAATGGGGATGCTACTGAGGACAAGGGCCATTGGAAGGAATATTGGTCCACTTGTGCAACAGTGTAAATGCCAGATTTCCTCCTTTAATTTGTTAATATTTATGGTGCTGATGTTCACAGATATTTTCCTGTGAACATAAAGAATTAGCTTTGTGGTTAAGATAATTTAAGTTGGTGATTCAGGAGTACTACTATGCTCTTTGGTGTGGGTAAGCACCCCAAACATCTTTTTAACCTGCCCTACCTCCTTTTCTCCCCATCCTATGCCTTGGTTTCTGTAGGAAGAAAGTTTGGGACCTAAGCTGGGACAAAGCCATCTCGATTGCCAGGGCACAGAATCCGTAAGTGTGCCAGGGTAGCCCCCTGTCGCTCAGTCTCAACAGAGTTAGTTTCAATCCTGTACTCAGGAATCAAACTACAGTCACATACTTACATCTGTACACCTAATTTAGAAAATCTTGGTCAGCTGCAAATTCAGGCAAAATGCCATGTCTATGTGTAAGTGAACCTTCAGCACTTCTGCTTCCAGTTTAAATGCTGCTTTACTATTATCAATCAGGAGATTCATGGATCAACAGCAGTTTGGAGTAGTGAATTTTCAAACAGCTTCTGCACATACAGTTTCTTTTCCACCAGCAAGCACGGCTAGAGAAGGTAGACTGAAGTCGGACCTAGAAAACACCTGTGAATTTGTTATTCCTCATATTAGTATAGCTATAGCATCCCATTTTGCAGCGCGAGTTCTCTTACTCCAGAAACTGAAGGGGTGGGTACCCAGGAGAAAGGAGCTCCAACTGCAGTATGTGCCATGTTGCACCAACCTGTCTCGTGAAAGTTTCCTTCAGATCCTATGTGTCCTGTACTTTGGCCCACATCTGTAATTGCCAAGGGCCTTCCAGCAACCTTCTGACTATCTGACTCCACCTGGAACAGCTCCCTGCAGCCTCCAGATCCCCATCAAGGCACCTCCGACTCCTCTCGTACTGCTGCACACGCACAAAGCCGAGCAGCACAGCGCAGTCCAACGGGCGAGGGGACGCGTCGCTACCGCAGCGCTCCTGCGCTCCGCAGCACTCCCGCGACCCGCCGCTGCGGCGCCCCCTGGCGGCGCCTCCTGGCGCAGCGCGGGGCGGGGCGGCGGCTCACGTGACGGGCGCAGCT
>VWPW01016125.1:157319-190699 GCA_013389825.1 Crypturellus undulatus | reverse complement strand
CCGGCAGGCCGCGCCGCCTCCGGCCTGGTGCTCCGTGGGGCCGAGCCCGCCGTCGGCCTGAGCGGCGCTCGGGAGCCGCGGGCGCCAGGTGACCCCGCTCGGTTGTGTTGTGAGCAGCTGCTGCGCTTCCTGCAAGAGTTCTCCCAGCAAACCATCTCCAGGACCCACGAAATCAAGAAGCAAGTAGATGGGCTCATTAATGAAACGAAAGCCACCGACTGCCGCCTCCATAATGTCTTCAATGACTTTCTTATGCTGTCCAACACGCAGTTCATAGAGAACGTGAGTATGGTCGTGCACACGCCAAGCTTGGCCTTCAGACTATGTGTCACCCCTTCCCGTGACTTGTCTTTGGGGCAAATCTGATGTTAGTTTAGAGACGAGGTGGTTTGTCGTGTCCTGTTAACAGGCCTCCCAGTTTCTGTTCAAGATGTGCAGATCCTCAGGCATCTTCCTCCTTGTTTATGTGTGACTGGCGGGCAGAGTGGATGCTGCTGCTGCTGTTGGGGTTTTTCACTTGCTTGTTAGGGCTTGGTCTACAGGGATCTTTGATGTATCTCTGCAATTAACATACATACAGGATGCGCACCTCAGTTGTCTAAATGTGGGAAATCTTACACAATACTGTAAGATTTGCCTGTTTTTTAATTGCAGGTAGACTGTATTCAAGGTGTTGGGTGACAGATAGTAGTTTGTTATATTTGATCATGATGGGTGTATCTGTTGGCTAATGCACCCGTGTTGTGAATAATGCTATTCTGGGGAAGATAAAAGCTAGAAGTGAAAGTCTGTAATGACATTGCTTCAGTAAGAGCATATGTGTAACAAAAATACAGAGATATAGGTTTTTTTTCTTTTTAAATGCTGTGAATTTTATCAGTTTGGATGTGCTTCTTAAAACCACAGTGCTATAATTGGAAATATATTAGCAGAGGACAAGAGAATGAAAATGTGCATCTCTAGTATTTTTTTTTCAGTGTGGTGTCTCTCCTAAACTAGCATTGTAATCCGAGGAGAATGGGTACCAAGTGTCCTAAATCTTGGATAGTTCAAGCTGTTCCTTTCCCAGTTCAAGCACAGAGGAATGTCTGTTCCCCCTCTTCCCCAGTTCTTAATTTTCCCTGACTCTTCACAAATATAATTATATCATGTTTGTTTGGGATTTGAAAAGATTTGGATTGAAGTGTGAAGGTTCAAGGGGCCTTTCTATTCCCCTGTATTTCCTACATAGGAGTGACTCCTAAGAAAAAGTATCAAAGAAGCCTGGGGATCCCTCTGTAAGGATTTCTCCTACGTCTAGGCAAAGAGTGAGCACTAAGGAGGAAGAGCTACTAAAAACACAAGAACCTAAGGGAATAGAATACTCATGACTGATGTTTGACTTTGAAAATTTCAAGAATAGCTTTTATACTTGGGATTAAAACAGGTTTTTTTCCCCTTTATATTTTTGATTACATTCAGATCAGTCAATGAACAGAATTAAGTGGTGAACTTGTCTTCCACTGCCATGGACAGGTCACACTTGCAGTCTTGTGTTATCTGTCATGTTAATTCATGGCTGCTTCAGAAGGATGAGTCTGATGAATGAAAGAGGCTTTGAAGATGCTTAGCGTGGTCTTTGGATTTTGTTTTTTTTGTTTTGTTTTGTTTCTATAGTTTTGGAATGTTTAATGAAAAATGTGCTACTTATACTATCAACACTTTTTTTTTTTTTTTTTTTTTTTTTTTTTTTTTTTTTTTTTTTTTTTTTTTTTTTTTTTTTTTTTTTTTTTTTTTTTTTTTTTTTTTTTTTTTTTTTTTTTTTACTTTATGGGTAGTGCCCATGGTGTAGTACAGTATGTTGTTCTTACCTGAACTAATTTTGCTTAAATTCATAGAGAGTATATGATGAAGAAGTGGAAGAACCGATTCCCAAAGCTGATGTTGGAGACAAAGCAGAGCAGGTAGTTACCTTGAGTTGCAGTGAACACTAGCATCACAAAAGCTTCTTTTGGAGCTGTTTACAGCTTATGAACCAAACTGCTTTCTTTATCCTTCTTCCAATCTTCCAACTGGATCTTCCAATCTTCCAGTTGGATAGTGCATGTCATTCAATAAAACATACATAATGTTGATAGTTGATAAACTAGTTGATAAAGTTTATAGTACCATTAAAGGCTGCTACACTACATCATCAACTAGACTCCCCCACACTGACCTTATATATAGTAGACATATTGTTGTTTAAAAAACAAAAACAAAATTGTTGAAGGTACTTTTCTTCTTTTCTTACATGTAATGAAATTGCTCTCATCATACTGATTTGAAATTATTCTTTTTTTTTTAAATGCACATTGAGTTACTGAGTTTGACCAAAATGTAATAAAAATGTGTTCTTTGTGTTACTAAAGGAGAAGACCCGTGAGCAGAAGGAAGCTGATCTGATTCCCAAAATCCAAGAAGCAGTGAACCATGGGTTGCAAGTTCTGGACAGTGCTTTTGAGCAGCTGGATATCAAAGCAGGCAACTCTGACTCTGAAGAAGAAGAAAGTAACGGAAGGCTGGAACTGATACTTGAGCCAAAGGTACAGAGACCTGTTCTTTTGGGAGCGTTGGGTTTGCATTTTGCTGGACTTGCTCTTCACCGCTGTTAGTGGTGGCACTGTACTAATGTGCAGCTAATATAAGGGGTCTCAGTAACAGGATTTGGTGACCGCCTCAGAAGTGGAGATGCCCCCATATTGAGCTATTGCATGTGTAGCTTGCGTGCCTTGTAGTTGGGCTGTCATTAAGGCACTCCTAAAGGGAGTCAGTTCAGTGGCAGAGAACTTGGAAAGTGAAGCCTGGGTTTTGGGTGGAATGGAACCTTGTAATCTCATGCTTTTTAGGTAGAAACCATATATTTGTAAGTGAGTTTTATTGTCCCCATAATTAAGAGTGCTAGAAGCACCACTTGGGATAAGATCAATGTCTGCCAATCTGTGCAGGTATATTTACCTGTTATATGACACGTAAGAAACATGCTGGAACCATACAAATAGAAATAAGCATAAGCCTCATCTGACCTATGCAGTTGCACCCTGGCTTTACCGCATGTCTGGTAGGTTTCTCTTGAATTAGGCTTACGTTGAAATAAGAGTTGCAAGACTTGTCTTAGTCAGCAACGTAGAGCTGTTCCTATCTGTCAAAGAGACCTTATTGTCCTTTTTGTTGTCTTTTTCCAGGATCTCTATATTGACAGGCCTTTACCTTACTTAATTGGCTCTCAGCAGTTCATGGAACAAGATGATGTTGGCTTGGGAGATCTCTCTAGCGAAGGTGAGTGCAGTGTTACCTTTTATTTCTATGAGACTATTTTGTTCCTAACCTGAAATTTTCATCTGTTTTAGCTGAATAGCTTGAGGTCGTAATGCATAGCATCCTTGCATATATAGAGGCATTCTGTAATTAACTACAGGAAAATGTGCAGCATATTATAACATCCTCCCACCTGGTGCACACACAGTGTGTTGTCAGTAACCAGTGCTCCATGTGTTAGAAGAGGTAAAGTGCTGAATTTCAGCAGCCTTCAAAACAAAACCTCTTTCAAAACAGTCTCTTCTCCACCTTATTCTTGGTTCTCTTTGCAAAGCCTATAAAGTCACAATAGATAGTGAGCAGAGATGTGCAGATGACATGTCTGATATCTTAACTTTTAACTTAAACTTCTATTAATTTTTCTGTTTTTCACTTTAATAGAAGGGTCAGTAGACAGTGATCGTGGAAGTGTAATTGATAGTGAAGAGAAGGATGAAGAGGTAAGTGATGGAGAGCTGCTCTGGAGAGATGCTATTTTGCGTAAGCATTTGTGGGTCCTGAGTATGTAAGGCCATTAGTTCTTTTGCTTTTTTCAGTACTATTTTGAGACATCACCAGAACAGTGTCTTTTCCATATGTTTTTCCCCTTACTGTTCTTATGAAGTATTTTTTTTTCTGCAGCCTTTCAAAAAAACAGTAAAGATATTGTCTCTAACTGCTCTCTGTACCAAAAGACTTTAATGAAGCATTTTATTCCAGGCTGACTTATTTTAGTGAAGCAAAACAGATGCTTATCAGAAATTACAGCTGCAGAGAAAATGTGTGTTGTATCATGTGTGTATTATAATAAAGAATAGGATGGAGAGTAACAAGAATAATTTTAAAAGTTTGGCAGGTGTCAGTGATATGCCTCCAGGCATTGCCTCAAAATGTACTGCACTGGACTATGTCTTGCCAGCCTTTACTGGGCTGTCTCTGCTTTCTAACTTCTATTATGGAAGCAGTCCTTTTCCTGAGGATTTTTTTTCCTTTCACTAATTAAAATTAAATCACTTAAGTTACTCAACTGCCATTTCAGACAGAGCTTTCACTTTTTGCTAAATCAATAATAGGCAGTTGTGTTCATACAGGCTGTAACAAAGTGATCTGAGTGCCCAAAGCTAAACAGGTTCAGAGCTTGCAAGCGCTATTTTTCAACCACTGGACAGGGTAATGTGTGATACTTGTCTTTGGATCTGTTGTGTTCCAGGAATCGGATGATGAATTTGGAAACCCTAGTGAAGATGACCCAAAGACGGTATGGTCATATGCCCTGGTACAAGCAGAGAGGCTTTTTACCTTTTGACCCAGTGAGGAGAGAGGAAGGAGGAGATGAGAATTGTAAACAACTGACTATTAAAAGACCCGGTTAAGCTTGATTTGTATAATTTTGTGGGGGTGGGTTGTCCTGACCAGGTGGCAGTGGCACTGGCATTATGAAATTGAACCTGAGTTGGGCTTAGAGATGTTTGCAAGACATGTGGAATGGCATTGCATGATGCCCTTTTTTCTCAGAAATAATTCTGGAGCCACCAGACATCCAAGAACCTATGGGCAACTAGGCTCCTGCAGTCATATTGTATTAAAATTTCAGACTTTCACAGCAGGAGTGAAATTTTCTGTCATTCTGCCAATCATGTTAAGACTAATTCAAGGCAGTATAGTTCTTTTCTTTTTGCTTTGTTTTGTTTATTTGTTTTTATACTAGTTGAGCTCATCATTCCTGAGTTAAAGCTAAATGCTAGGCCTTTGCAGAGGAGCAATTAATAAACTAAGGGAAGATGCACAATCAAAACTGTTCAGACCTGTATATGCTAGCAGTGCACTGCTGGTGAGGAGTTCCTTAGTGCCCTAGGTTGCATCTCTGACCCAGAAACATTCAGTGACACAGCACAAGGCTGTATTGGAGAACAGAGCAAGTTGCTTGGAGCTAGAGACATTCTTTACTTCAAAGGTTGTGAAGTACCCCAATTTGGCTGAATGTTTCCCTCCTCTGAATAAGTTTGCTCTGAATATCTTATCTTAACAGATAGAGTTTTGTGCTTGTGTCTTTGTATGAGAACAGTCAAGTGTTACTGTTTCTTAGAGGACGGCACTGATGAGCGATGAAGATGATGATGATGGCTGTGACCTTTTTGACTCTGAAAAAGAGGAAGATGAGGATGGAGAGTTAGATGAAACCACAAAGCCTGTAAGTAATTGCTGCTGCCATGAGATGGGGAGATTGGATTTCCTTCATGACTTCAATGTGATTATGGTGATAGTTCCCAGTTACCTAGGATGGGATTTTATAGAGAGAGCCTATAAGAAACTTGCATGGTATTTTAACATGGTTGTTCAGACATTGTGCCTATAAAATAAAGGACACCTGTATCGAAAGCTGTCATCAACACTGCCTTTAAAGGACCTTAAAAATTACATGTTGCATTTGTGTATAGTGGATAACTTCCAGCTTGTCCTCCCCAAAATAGAAAGACACTTGAATATTATAGGGCTATAAAGGATTAAAAATACATTGTTTTTCTTGATGAATGTGTAATCTCTTAACTGTTATCTTAATATAAAGCAGCATTGTCTATTCTGATGGCTTCAGTCAAAGTTTAGACAAAAAATTGCACAGATGAGGCAGTCGAATATAGCATTTATAATTACAGCTGTGTAATGGGAAGTACTTCATAAGAAAGCTGAGAAGACCCTTTAGGAATCTATCAGACTTATTGGTTTAGATGGCTAAGTACTGGGAGTTTAAATATCTTTATTTCATCTCTAAACCACTTTATTTCTCACAATTCCTTTATTCCTCCCTTCCCACCCATAGAAAAAGAAAAGACCAACATCCTTTGCAGATGAACTGGCAGCCCGAATTAAAGGAGAGGTACCAGTCAAACAGGATGAAGAGCGGTCGTGTAAGTTAACTCTTCCATTTCAGTATGTGCTTGTGAGATAGGGGGAAACTCCTGAAAGTCCATGTAACAGTATGGGAAGTCATACAGATCTGTTATTTGCCCTTCTGTTGAAGCATGACAGTCGCAAAAGAGGGATTAAAGTCTGCAGTTACAACACACAGTTTTGTGCTTAAGAAAGTCTTTTTTTTTTTTTTTTTTTTACACCATAACTTATATGAATAAATTGAAGTTCACTGGGCTTTATAGTGGAAAACTTGTTGATTTGGTGAGAGAAACCACTCCATAAACATACACATGCTAATGGAAAGGAAAATCCAGCCTGATTTTTCCTAAGCACATAGAACTGCATGTTTACTTTCTCCCTGTTTCAGGTAAGTAAAAGACACTGGACTTTATACCTTGAGCTCTGAAGTGGAAAACCTGCCAAACAATAGATTGGTGGTTTTTTTTGATGTTCTCGATGATATTTTAGACTAAGTATTTTATTTATCTTTACTTGCTTTTAAAATATGGAATTACCTATTTCAAGCTGTTAGTTGTGTAGCAAAACAGCCATTGCTGTGTCAAATAGAGTTGGCAAATGTTTGTGAGCCTACTTTTGACCTGTAGCTTATAAGCATGGACAGTTAAAAACAGTATGAGATTGTTCTTGCTCTATTCAACAATCAAGTTAGATTTGTGGATATCAGAGTATAAAATCTGAAAGCTTAGTGCCTTGTTCAGCTATGGGAAAATCTGCCCAGTGAAATAACCTTGGGGGAGGAATAAGAAGAGAGGGAATAAAACTATCTTCACCTTCTTAGGTAACTGAATCAAGCCCTAATGTGCATCTTGAGCCATTTGAGATGTTCAGAGGTTTTGTATACCCTTTGTAGGGCTGTCTGAAGCGCTGCATTACCATCAGGCTGCTCAAATGACACTTGTATGCATGTGGGCAACAGCTGAACTCATGGTTTTAGAATGATGCCATCACTTTTAAAAGTGCCAATTTTAGAAGCTGCTGTTCATGGGATTGCTTAAGTAGAGTGTTATATGGGAAAAGATGTAGATCAGCTTGGTTTGGTTATTTAGATTATTCTTAGTATGGATTGGTCACAGATAAAGATGGACTATTTGTGCTTTGAACTTTTCTTCTTAAAGCCCTGTCATCAGAGACCAAAGTGAGGAAAAATCTGAAAGAGAAGAAAGAAGTTAGAGTTCCATCTGATGGTAGGATTTCATTCTCTTTGCTTCTGAATGACCAATTGGTTGGGAAGGAACTGCTTAGGAAAGTACTGGTTATATACTGTAATAGCAGGGTCGGGTATCACCAAGCATCCTTGAGGATGATCGTACGTAAATCCTAGGCTTGTAAAACAAGGTAAGAAAGAGGCACAGCAAGAGTTTCTCCTCAGATGTGCTCTTGCAGACCAGTCACAGGCAGAGAAGCTGCTATAGACAAAGTGGGTTATATCATGTTTGTAAGAGCAAGTGCTTATTTTGTTTGTCTCAAATCCTTTTTCCTACCACTTGATCAGTCCCACCACATTTGTGGCTCTTGTGCTTTCTAGATGATGAAGATGACATATTCAAGCCCCCCAAACTGACTGATGAAGACTTCACACCTTTTGGTTCCAGAGGTGGCCTCTTCAGTGGTGGGAAAGGCCTCTTCGATGATGATGAGGAGGTGAGAACACTGAAGAGGATGGCAGTGGAGATCCCTATGTGTGTCCCCCTTTAAAAATACATCAACAACAAAAATAAACAAAAAACCTACACAGGATTCCAGCCTTAGGGAAGTGGAGAGAGGAAACAACACTTTCTTGCTGGGTAACATTGAATAATATTGGGACAGTTAAGCTTTCAAGCTAGAAAAAAGAACCACCCAACCAGGCTACTTGCTTTGTTTGTTTGTTTGTTGTTCTTGTTTTTTATCATTGCTCCTCTGCAGTGAACTGACTGACAATCAGTAAGTGTAAGTTAGAGTAAACTGTATTTTAGAAGATAGAAAGCTACTTTTCTGAATGTGTGCACTCAAGTGAACACTTGTTTGAGTATCTAGAGTAAAGTTTATAGGTGTGAAAATGGACATTTTTTTGTTGCAGTCAACAATTTTTTTTCTTTCCTTTGTGTCTTCCTCTACCATCAGAGTGATCTTTTTGCTGAAGCACCAAAAAGAGAAGACTCAAAAGAGCAAGAGGAGCGAGTTCCAATAAATGAAGGTAAGAACGAATTTTTGCTTCCTCTAGTCCTGTGTAGGCTGTGTTTTATCCCAGTTAACTGCTAGGGTTTTGTGTCCAAACTAGTAAGCCTGAGGGAGCAATTGCTCTCTGTCAAAATTGGAGAATAGAGGAGAGTTGCCAACACCTATTTTTCTTTGAATTTTAAATGTGTTTAACGTGCTCTCTCTTGCAAACATATTTTCTTATGGAGTTGAAGAAATGGCTCTATTGATGGTGTCAGAGCTTATTGCATGCATTGCATTGAGTTCCTGATGCTGAGGAATACTTTGTAAACTCCCGTGGTGGGTTCAAGCAGGGACAAGATTTTTCTATTAGATTTATGTGTGTTTAAGCTTCATATTAGGTACTTAACTAGACTTCTAAGGAATCTCTCTCTCTCTCACACACACACACACACACACACACACACACACACACACACACACACACATGTTCTGTACCATAGCTGATTTTGCTGAAGCTTCGCACTCATTGCATTTTCAGAAACAAGCTTGGGGGACAAAATTGCTGAATGTTTTTGAGGTATTAAAAGTGTGAATGTGTACTCTTGTGAATAATGCTATTGTGTAGATGTATGTCGTATGTATAAGCTTTGGTGTCATAGGCTAGCTTTAATTCAGTGAAAAGAGCTAGACTACTCTGATAAATATCTATAAAAAGAGCAAAAGTTCAAGGTGAGTGATTAATGGGTTCTGGGCTGTTGAGAAAAAAAAATGGAGCTGAGAAGACTGCTCAGATTGTTCTCTCTGTGGTAGAATTCTGAAGACTTTGGCAGCATAAAGAAAATGTATCCATCCTTAAGCTTTTGGTTTGTATTGTACTTCCTGTGATTTCAGCATCCTCCACAAAGCCCTTAAAGAAAGTTCCTGCAGGTGCAGTGTCTCTGTTCCCAGGTATGATTCATTCAATAGCAAATTGCTTCACGCACAAAATGAGCTTTTCTTTAAACTATACCGAGAAGTTTTTCAAGAAGAAAAATATCAAAATATTGCAGCACTGCATTGCTCAAGCATGCGCTTAATGACAGATACAGGTGCTTCTACCATGCTAAGCCTAA
Source organism: Crypturellus undulatus (assembly GCA_013389825.1). Classification (NCBI taxonomy): domain Eukaryota; kingdom Metazoa; phylum Chordata; class Aves; order Tinamiformes; family Tinamidae; genus Crypturellus; species Crypturellus undulatus. Next base: position 181,199 of record VWPW01016125.1, on the reverse strand, counting down.
TCTGCAGCATACTTCATGGAGAATAAATCGGTTAGAGCTGTGAAAGTAGATATCATTGGCAGATCCTAGCTGCTGTCAGTCTCCAATGTTATGCCTGATTACTCTTAAAGATGTGTGTTACTTGAATTGATATTATGTTGTTTAAATGTCTGGTGTACACAGTCACTGTTTCCCTCCATAATCTGAGAAGAAAATGCATTTAAGTTTTGATCATTGAGTTTTGATTGTATTCTCTTGAGGGTTAGCAGAGACCAGATTAAACACCAGTGTTTGAGTTTTTTTTGTGGCATAGATAAACCCACTCTTGTTTTTTCCAGTTGTGGTTAGGAAGATCTCCCTACATGGAAGGGAAGCAGTTCTACAGCCTGCAACTAAAAATGCAAATTTTAATTTTTTTGTGCTAAGAAGACTGTTTCTTATTTGATTTAAACCTGAGCAACAAAAATAAACGTATATCCCCAGTCATTTTGAATCTGCTGTGTTGCAGTAATGTTTTTGCCTCTGTGTAGAGTCCTTGCCTGATGTATAGGAATTACTTCATCTTTTAAGTTTTGGCCTTTATTAAGAATGGTCCGATTTAAAATGTTGACTTTTGTTAATTAAGTCTTCAGTCAGCACATTTCTTAGAATAGGGAGGATAAAAATACAGATGTTTTACTCCAGGATCAAAGTCTGGCATCAGCAATGAATGTTCTATGTAATTATAATACTTGATAGAAAACTCTAAAACAGCAGTTGTGACATTATCTTGGAGATACTGTTGCATAAACTGTGAATTTCCACATAATTCTGATCCTATGTATTATTCCAGTTCTTATATATATCATTTGTTCAGTCTTCAGTTGCTCTCTTGAGTAAGTTGTAGACAATAGATTAAATTAATCAGAGAGAAATCAAGACTGTGGCTCATCTGCTATTTAAACTTGCATGATGAACAAGTTTGTTTAGGAACTTTTTAGGAACAACTAACTAACCATGTTCTGAGTGTGTTCCTGTAAATTCTGTGAAACTTTAAAACTGAGTGAGATGTGTGTGTGTTGGGGGGGTGTGCATGTGGTTTTTTTGTTTGTTTTTAATAAGTTGCTGTTGTAAATGCTCAGAATTCATGTAATTTGCTGCCTTTAACCAAATGGCAGCAATTTTACTCTAACATCAGCCTTTCAGTTAAGGGTCCCAAACATCTATAAACAAGGAACAAAAAGACAGGCTTCTGATTTTAACGAAATGGCTAAAAATCTGTTTGCAGAGAGTCTACCCAGATTATGTGCATCGTTGAAGCAGCACATTCTTGCACCAGATGCAGAATCCATTTTGATCATTGCAGTATGTGAAGTATGCAGGAATCTTGGGGCCAAACTTGTCCTCACACTACAGCAGTAGTAGTGGTTTTGCAAGGGCAAGTACTCCTTTTTTAGCAAGTCTTGGTCATCTGTCCTCTCCTCAAGCGTCTTGCCATTTTTATTTGTCAGCAGCGGTATGGCTTACTGTAAGGTACCATTCTGGTTTGGGAAATCCATCCAAACCACAGTGTGAGACTGATGGCTCCTCTAGCTTGAATGCAGAACCTGGCCAGTGATCCTAGGGAAGATGGATGGGTTTGAGGAAGAAGTGATTATGTTATGAGCAAGTGGCTATTGTCTCTGGCTTGCCTCTGTCAAGAAGTGCTAGTGCTTTGGTAAGGCAGTGATTCAGGAATTTGTGTAAAAGTTGCTGTGGTTGAATCTGCCTGCCTGGCTCCAGTTACTGAGATGCAAGTCTAACTTCCTGGAAACTCCTATAATGACATCTGTGTTGGGGGGGTCATTTCCTCATCTGATCTGCAGGTGGGAGTGATGTGTTCAATTCCTCTGTAATTGTGGAAACAGACAAGCAACCTGTGGCATGGAGTACAGAGAAGGCCCCCAAACAGCCTGGGAAAGTTGCTCTGTTTGATGATGATGACGATGATGACTTCTTTGGGACAACTAAGAAGCCTCTAGATTCAGGTACCTACGTATATTTGACGAAGAGTTAAACCTCAGAGATTATGAAAATTTGAACTTAGGAATCACTGAGTTACAAAATTCACACCAAGCACTTTGTGTTGCTGCTCATGCTCTCCCACTATTATTTAACCTTTCTATCGCTTCTTGTTGGTACTTCTGTCCTTGTGGGAGAAGTGGTTTTTGGTTTTTGTTTAAATTTAGATGGTGATTTGATGATTTGGGGTGTGTAGTGGAGAGAACTTATTTATACATTCTGTCCACTGACCTTCCTGTCTTGGAAGGCTCCTTCTAAGAGAACATCGAGATCAGAAAATCATTTTTTATTATATTTTTTTCTTATTATTCAGTCACTCTTGAGTTCCAATGCTCAGCATTCTTACTGGCAGGTTTTAGAGCTTTAGAAATGCCAGCTGTTGAGAAATGCTGTGTTCAGGGTCTTATGGGTGCCAAATGAATACATGGTTTAACACTGTCTGTTACCAGTGATGTCAGGCAATGTTCAGTGCTGTCAGGTAAGTTGTAATTTACTTTGTAAGCCTACCTAGCTTTTTCCCTTAAAGATTTCACTTGATCACCTTTAAAGAATTAAGCCTCATATCTTCTAGAACTTGGATACTTTGTCTGGGTCAGAGGTGGCTATTCTGTTCTAGTAATTCCCTGTTTGTTTTGTCTCTTAATGCAGTCAAGTCCACATCTGATCTGTTTGATGATGATGAAGGTGACTTATTCAAGGAAAATCCTGTTGTTCCACCTGTGACTGCCAGAATAACTAAAGAAGCAGAAAGCCATAGGGAGACAGTCATGGAAAAAAAGGTATTAGTATAGAAATTTAGTTTTATGGCTAGTGTTCTAGGATTTTTTTTTAAGATGAAATTATTCTACAGAAGAAGACTATGTGGAAGTGCCGTATTTGAAAGGCAGAACTGAGTTTGTAGGGTCTTCAGTGGCTAGACAGTTTCAGGGGTCCCTAAATATATTTTGCTTCTCAAATTGCTTCTCGCTGACTGGTCAGTGACTAGAGGAGTCTCATTAAGTCAGGATTTCAGTGAGTGATATGTAAGAAGTATCAGTTAATACAAGTTGTTCATTACATGCCTGGCTGAGATGAATGTCAGCCTTACCTAGAGTTTTTGGAGGCAGCACTGTGTGCTGCAGATACCATGTTGGTAATTGTGCAGTGACCACAGCCTGGTGGTAACTTAACCACCAGGCTTACCTGGTAACTTGTTGCTTGTGGGGGAGGAAGGGTAAGTGTCACAGTGTTTCTAAGTATATGCAGTACTTCATGAATACTCAAAAGAGATGTTTCACCTTACAGCTCTTCAGTAGTAGAGTATTTCAGTTTTCCTTCCAAGTATGTAGCATTAGAGACCCCTTCCAGCCCCAAATACAGTCTTCCTTTTCAGTCTTGAGCAAAGTGATATTTTTGTTTGTTTCTATGTTAGAGACTATATATGTTCACATCTAGGATCTTCAAAATTTGAACTGAATTTGAGTGGTGTATGTATATCACATTATATAAAGTATATCCGTTTGTGTAATGTGTGTATATGTATACGTATGTTCACTGTCCAGAGAGTATATGAATATAAGGAACTACATAATGAAAGAGGACCTTTTTTACTCCTTTTACAAACCAGTAAGTGTACAATACTAGGGATGCCCAGTGTAAATCGTTATGAGATTTTATTTCTTATTGCCCCATGAAGAACACCTAAGCACATCACCCAAAGCCACCCTTTAGCTCTCGTGCAATGCAAGAGTATCTGTTGTCATTGAGCAAGAGATTTTTACAGAATATAGCTTATTAAAGTTGTATTAAATCTGGCCTGGCATAAGTTTCCATTTGAGAAGGATGGTGGTGGAAGGAGAGACGTATGGAATTTCCTAGAGTAACCATTACATAGCTCTGGCTACACTGGAGGAGCTCATTCAGAACATGAGTGTTGAACTTCCAGGCTACACGCTTGTGTCCTGTTCCTTTGCTGCTGAGCAGTGCCAGCAGCGTGCCTACTAAAGTTAAAAGATCATGCAATTTGCCTGCTCTTATTCATTCTAAGTGGGTGCTTATGCAGTGTGTTTTTTCTTTATTCTAAAGAGTCAGCTGTCTTCAAATGAGGACTTCAAGCCTTTAGTTGAAACAACTCCCCCAAAACAGAGAGGTCTCTTCTCTGATGAGGAAGATTCTGAAGTGAGTATTTCTAATAAATCCCTACAGAATTCTTTAGGGTATGGATTGCTCTGACTTTATGGTATCTGAGGACTATTGTTTATGTGTAGGATTGGGAGCTTTGACACCCAGTTTCTGAGAACTTTTTCCCCACTGTTAGAAACCCAAACTTGTCACGTCCACTTAGTCATAAGTTGAAATGTTGAAGAGTTAATAACAGGCAGTTGAGAGCAAGAATCATGAAAGAGTCTGGGGAGAGGGGGGCGGGACTGTGTCTGTTATGTTGTGTCCTTGGCTTCAACCTAGCAATTAATTGCAAAGCTGAGGGAGATCCCAGTGGAGTTGCAGGTGGTCAGGACATCTGAATTGGACAATCTTTCCTTACTTCTTGGACACAATGCTCCTTTTTCTAAAGGAAAGACCCAACTGTCACACTTAAATGTTCAAAAAAAGAGATAGCGTTGCTTTGCAAAGTAATTTTGTTTGTTTATTTGTTTGAGCAGGATTTATTTTCATCAGCTAAAACTGTGAAATCCAAAGCAACATCTCTCCCCAGCAACAAGTCCACCGCAAAAGCTCCCCTCTCATTGTTTGATGATGATGAAGAGGTAAGTACTGTTTCCTGATACTGGCTACGTATATGAACCTTCCTGGATAGCCAGTTGTGAATGCAAAAGAAAGTATTTAAGCACAAGTTTAAAACACTAAGCTTATAACTGAAGCTCTAAATTTAGAGCACAAATCTGTCGTCTAACATTGTGTACCTATCAAGTGCATGAAGACAGCATTCAGAGTGTGTGGGGAGAGTCACTCTCCTGGATTCTTGATGTCTCTTTAGAATTTTGCTTTTAGTGCATCTCATCTCTGGATTTAAGCTGAGGAGATGATCCCTGTGGTATGGCTAGAGAACATCGAGCTATAGATTTGATATAGTCTTGTAGAAGCTGTCTTGCCCTGTCCTAGGGAACCTAGCCATGTGGAAAACTTGCTTCCTCTCTGTGATAGCTGCCGAATTCCTTTTTTCTTTTGACATTCTGTGGGTAAGAATCACAACTTCTAGCACAGCGAATGAGATCAGAGCACAGATCGTGCAAGGAGTTTTATAAATCTGGATTAGTATTTTTTGTACCGACTCTGTCAGAGATATGCTCCAGAGAACTTTCCACTCTGAACTTGCAGTCTTGAGAGGGAGTTAACTTATGCCATAATCATAACAGACCTCCTTTTTGTCCTAGATTCAGAGCCATAAGATCTGGAACCTCAGCAAACTTGAGGGATGAAAGTGTGTATGTGTGTTTTTGTTTTGTTTTCCAGGAGAGAGCTGTTTCCTTCTCTCCCTTCTCCTGGGTAGAAGCCATTTGCAGATGCAGTTGGCAGCATAGTGAAACATTTTGCAATATGATTAAGATCTCTGGAGTGGAGGTTCTGTTATGGAAATGAAGTGCAAGTTGGTTGCAGAATAGCATAAATATGAATGTTAGGTGGTGAATGCAGCATCTACCAATATATATTTTGATATCTGTCCACTAATCTGCACGAGTGTTTTGAGGTGAAAAGCCTGGATTGTTGCCACTAGTTGTGAAAGTTGTGTCAGCTTTCCTTTGCCCATTCCCTTAGAAAGGCATTAATTCCCTATCTCATTACACAAGTGCAGAAATTGTGCCCCATTATTTTAGTTGCTGTGTAGGGGATTGTTGGGTTTTTGGCTTCTAGTCAAACCTTGTGGTGGAGAAACTGTGGCCAAAACAAACTGTGTTTTTAGAGGTTTCTGGTCTATCAAATAGTGTATGTGATACTCCCTGTACCACAATACTGCATCACACCTCTCTTCAGAAAGGGTTCAGGAAACATTGTTTTTCTGCCCAACTTGCCTCAGCAGTGAGTGATAGCAGTCTTGCTTGGTGATTACTTCTCAGCTTTCCATCTTGGCTTTGCCTTTTTTTTTTTTTTTTTTTTTAGGATCTCTTTGGTGTGGTGACGGCCAAGAAGCAACAGACAAAACCCCTGGAAGAGAAAGCCAAACAGTCGGAACCACTCAAGAAAGCCTGCAGCTTACTGTTCAGCAGTGATGAGGAGGTACTGAAGAGTGAGATTTGCTTTAAACGGGTCACTGTGTGTTTTACAGTAGGCAAGTACAAAACCTGAGACAGGAACCAGTACTGGAACCCTTTCTTCAGTGTCCAAACGCCATGCTAGCTTTGTTTGCAGCTAAGGAAATTGTATCATTTTTGGCTCAAAATTACTTAGATTCAGCCCAAGAAGAGATCTGTGCAGAAGGCAGTAATCAGGATTTTTCAAGTAATTTATAGAAAAATGAATAACAAATCTACTAAAATCTTGTCTGGGAAGTCTTTGAATTAATTCATGTCAATGGTGTATCGAACTTTAAACAACAACAAAAATGCTCTTTTGCTTAGACTTCTTTTCAGTAGCTGTCCTGTAACTGTTTATTCACCAACTAATAGTACCATTAGATTAAAACAAAGAGTTAATTTCAGGTAAAATAAAGCAAGTCCAAGCAATTCCCTTTCAGAAAGAGAGAGATGAGGAAAGAGACAAACCAGGTAAGTGCTGGGAATAAGAAAACAGGTCAGATGTTAGAAAACTCTCCCAGAAATATATTTCTTCCTAATGCAGTTGGATTCCTTTGACTTGGTAGATTGACTTGATTAAAAAAAAAAGTACAAGTAAAAATTGATAAAACTAAAATATGCAGTTTCATGCCTCCCATGCATGGCATGTGTTGTGTTTCCCCATATGTTGCACTTTATTTAAATGGCACAGACCACTGTGATCTTACTTCTGCCATTCTGGCTTTAATTTTGGAGAGCAACTATAAGAGGGAAGTATGGGTATCCTGTTTTGTGGCACAAACACCATATGCCAAAAGGAGGCCAGGTCCTCTGTAAAGTTTGAATGCTTTTGAATCAAAGCTACTAATAGACAGGAAAAGAAACCAATAGAGGGATGCAAGGACTGCAAATGTGCTGAAATGTTTTTGCTTGTAGAGATGATGTGAAAGTGGCATTAACCAGAGTGAAAGAAACTTAAGACTTCCTTGTTTTTAAGGACCACTGGAATGTCTCCAAACCAGCTTTGCTTTCTTCTGATGATGACCGAAAAGAGGAAACTGCAAAACCAGCCAGCACCATCAGTCAGGCTAAAGCTGTGGAGAAGACGAGCCTTTTTGAGGAAGATGATGATGAGGATTTATTCACAATCACTAAAGAGAGGTGAAAACCTTTGATGGGGAAAAGTTCTTCAGAACAGCCAAGCATTGTTCTCAAAACCTGGCAGACACAGCCATATTTCAAGTGTTCTTCCTTGTTACTGCTGCTAAGAAGGAAGTAGAGATGCACAAATGGAAACAGTCTGGGCTGGGCTCTTTCAACTGTTTTATCTGTGTGATGACTTTTTTTTTCCCCTCTCCTCACTACTCAAAACTGGGCTCCTCAGTTTGCTGCTTCCAGTAAGGAATTCTGCTTGAACCATTTTCCTCTCCATTTCTGCAGAGGGCCTTGCAGAGGAGATTGGGAGAGTGGTAGGATTGCTGAGAGGATTCCTTTACTTAGGAATTCCTTTACTTGTCCTTACATTGACCTTCAACTTTTTTTCATCTCCCTCTCCCTCGCTGCAGCCAAAGAAAGCCACAGAAGGTATCACTGCTGTTTGAAGATGATGCTGTTAATGGAGAATCACTCTTCAGCTCCCAGTCAATGCTACCTCCTTCAGCTGCTAAAACTGAAGTGGTACTTCTCTTTTAAATCTCATGTTGAACATTAATCATTTTTTTCATAGTGCATCTTCCTTGCTAGGGATTTAGTGTAGATTCAGCTTCTTTTAGGCACTGGGACTTCTAGCAAATTTGACATGATATCAGGGCGTGCTGAATTCATGCATGTGAAACTTCTCATTACCTTTAGCGTAATGGAGATTTTGAAATCTCCTTGGTCTCTACCACCAGTTTTGTTCAGCTTAAGCTAAAAGTCCTTGCTGAGGATCTTCTGAGAACTTTGAACTGTAAAGTATCACTAAAAGGGGCGCACTTCATCTTTTGTGTTACCATTCAAGTTGACCCTTTAAATACGTGTACAGGCTTTTTATGGGCCATTTGTTGAGGTTTATTCTGTTTCAAACACAGCCCACTGTGTACTACTTGTCTAGTGATGTTCTAGAGTCAAAGGAATGCTAAATTTAATATGGCTGTGTCTTTGATGGGATCTCTTCCCTCCTCTTCCTCCCCTGTCAGGGTTTCTGCTTACCAGGCAAACAATTGTCACAGCCAGTGAACATTCCTCCTGCCCTTGCCCGTTTCAGGTCGAGTCCAGTATGGACTTGAGAACAGAAAAAAAACTGCCCAACCCACAGTTTAACTACTCTCAGTAGTAGGTCATAGTGCAGTAACTTGGATAAGCTTTCTAAAACATCCCCTCTGAGCCTGAAAATGGTTCCTGGCACTTTTCAACCAGACTTCAGAGCCTATAGTACTAAAAATCAAAACTCAAAATTGGAATATGCCATAGGAATAAAGTGGGAGAGAGAGAACTTGTGGTCAGTGTCTTAGACTGACATGGCAAGCTGAGAGCCTACTGTATACTTACTTCTTGCATGTCCATCAGTTTAGTATCAACATCGTTCTCATTTTTGCAGGAGAAAGTAAAACCAGCACAAGCACCACCTTTGTTTAATGAAGAAGAAAAGGTGGAAAAGGAAGATGTGCCAGACACAGCAAAGTCGAAACAGGCAGAAGATACGCTGTGGTGCTTAGATGAGCCTGGAGCAGCTCCTGTGTCTGGAGGAGCGAACGTTGCAGGGCACCAGACAAAGGAAAAAGTGAGGGATTTTTCTTTATATTAATCAGAATTTTGGCAAAGATTCCAATTTAAAAAACTGTTCATTGCTTTGAGGTAGAATTCTTTTTTCATGACTGCCTCTCCTAATGCTAAGGAGAAAAGACTTGGTTTCCCTGTTGCAAAATCACTCGTTGGCCAGTCAGCTGGCAAATTGGAAACAAATTTAAAATGTCATTTATTCAAAATGGCATAGATGAGTTGTCTCCATTTTCTTTGCAGACTGAGTAGTTTTATTCACGTGTATAGATCTCTGCTTCAAAAAACAGCCTATACTAATGGGTAGGCTTTGCAACTTTATTATTTGATCATACTATCTGATAAATTTAAGTGAATGTAAGAGTTGTGGAACTGTGACTTTGAGTTGTGACTTTCTTCTAGGTAGTAATGTTTGCAAAATGAAACTCGAGCGCATTATTAAAAAAGCTTTTGCAGAGCTTACTCTTGAGCATGCTTCTAAGTGACTGTTGGAGAATTACCAGCTAATAAATGTTAGTGTTATCATGCTTTGTAAAGGGTTTTGTGAGTACCCTTAGGGTTCAGGTAGTGGTGCTCATTCTGAAGAATCTCCAGTTGTATGAACTGAGTATATTGGAGAAAATAGCAAAGCTGCTGAATGTAGCCTTGTGCAGCAGATGCAACCTGGTGTATGAATCTGGAGAGGAATGCTCGTGCAGCAAGGCACTTGTAAAGCCATGTGTAGGATGGAAGAGGAAACTTGTATTTCCATCAGAACCTTAAAGTGTGTTCTTTTCTTTATCTGTTATAGTGTCTCTTGATTATCTGCATGGTTATCATGCACAGGAAAAAATGAATTAAACTTGTCTGCTGTGATACTAGATTACAGAACTTTGACCATGGCTGGTACTTAACCAAGGAAAATTAGCATTTTTGGGCAAATCTGAGCTAATGTTTCTCTAAGTTAATTTACTATATGAGTAATGTTGTGGGGTTTTGTTTGTTTATTTTGTTTGTTTGTTTTAACTACAGTTAGAGCCTCTTGCAGCAACGTCTTTTCAACAAGTCAGTAATTCAGATCCATTTGCCACGTCACCACCAGCTCTGGAGAAGGATGTTAAGACCCAGGCTAAGAAGGTTTTAAGCTTGTTTGAGGAGGAGGAAGAAGAAAAAATGGAAGATGATGATGCCATTAAAAATGCACAGAAAGAAATTGGTGTGGTGAGTCTCAGGAAGTTCTGGGACATTAAGAAATAGTATTTTGCCCTTTCTGCCTCTTCTAAGAGCTCTTGTTTTTTTTTTTTTTTTCCTCCTTTCATACCATGCAGAGTGGTCTTTCTTTATTTCTAAACTTCCAAAGTGTGTGGGTGAAAAATTGTGCCTTCCCTGTCATCCAGAATCCTTTTGCCTGGAAACTTTTCCCATCAACTTTAAAGCATTTTAGTGTGTGCTCATCCAAAAAGGAAGTTCTGCACTGATGTTTCTGCGTAGCTGCTTGATATTTGCTGTACAGAACTCATTCACCAGTTACTTTTTAGGTCAGAGGAACTAGAAAGTAGGAGTTTGAAGTTTTATGCTTTATTCCTTTTCTTTGTGCATGTGTGCAGTCTGCTTGGTAGATACATGCTTACAGACTAGCTTCAGATAGAGGTATCTTAAATTCTGTGCTTAATTCTATTTTCAGGCCTGCATATATGTTTGTTTTCTTCTCCTCACACTTGCCATATTCTGACTTTTCTGAACTAGTGTATGTTGTTAAGAGGTGGGCTACGTCTGTCCTATGAACTTAGGAAAACCCAAGTCCTTTCAAGCTTTCCTGGAAAGCATTCAACAAGTAACAGCCATGCAGTCAGCAAAAAACTTCTCCCCTGCATCGCTAGAGGCAGAGATGGTGAAAAGTACAGGCAGTTTTTCACATCAGCAGAGGCTCTAATGAAAACTTCATGTTTTGGTTAACGGTTCTTTTTTATTGTAATACAAACATTTATATGATATGTTTTGCAAATGCAGTCAAACTAAAAAATAAAACTGATAGTTGTGTTTGTGTCAGCAGGGTTGTAGTGTAACCTTAAGTGGATTGCAAGTCTCCCTTATCACTAACCAAATAAGGAGGGCATCTAGTTCACAGGCTTGTGAGAGGGTTTCTCACTGTGTGGACCTGTCTTCTCTCCTTCCAGCCTTCTGAGAAAGGCAGCCGTCCCAAAAGCACTGGAGTTTTTCAAGATGAAGAGCTTCTCTTCAGTCACAAACTTCAGAAGGACAATGATCCAGATGTTGACCTCTTTGCCAGCCCCAAGAAATCCATGGTCAGTTCAAAATCCTTCTCTGGATCTATTGCGTGTGCAGCTTCTGAAGCTTCCAGTGTTGCTTCTTTGGACACTGCTTAAAGGTCACTGACCTTCAGGGAGGGCCAAGTGCCCAGGGAGGGCTAGAATCATTTTGGGCATAGTGGGGAGCAGGACATATGCTTTTAATGTGACACATCTTTTTTTTTTCCTCCTTTTTCCTTTTCTCTCTTTCGTCTGCATATCATATCATGAAGCCGTCATCTGGAGGAGGGCTTTTTGGGGATGACGATGAGGATGATCTCTTCAGCACTGCTAAAACAAAGCCTCTGGTATCTGCTCCTCTACTGTAAATGCTTTCTGTAAAAGACCTTGGAAATAAGTGTGTAGAAGGGATTTTTTCCGTATGTATTCCTGCAAGAAATGAAGTGGCATGATTAACAAATCTTGTCTTTTTTAAGAAAGAGAACAGAAATGGCTGTTGTAACCCTGGAGTCATAGATAACAAATAGATGCAGTTGATTTCCCAATGAAGGGATGGGAGAATTGGATTCCTTTCCTACCATGTATGTCACTGGGTCCGACTTAGGTGTAGGAGGGTGCACCTGAGTAGAAATCACAGTGGTAGAATTGTATTTGTCTTATTCAGGGTCTGTCGGGTTTTCTAGGTTATGATTTCTTGGGGTGGGAAAACTTAAGCTGACTTTGCTCCAGAGGGCAGTGACATTCTTTAGGCACTGTATGCAGTGTGGGAATGGCAGTAATAAATGCAAGCCTGCATTCTGCGTAGCCAGGTTGCAGAATCCTAGGAACCAAGTTAAAGGGCTGTAAAAAAATCATAGTCCCTTCATCGAGCCATTATGTGATCATGGGTCCCTGTGTCCACTGCAATATGAAGTAGCTTGAACCACTTCCTTAGGAGTTCAAATGAACCAGTTCTAACTTCTGCTGTAGAAGCCCAACTGTGTAGTTACCCTGTCAGAAGTGAGGACAGTAGGACAGTAGAGGAATTTCCTCTACTGCCATCTCTTTCCATATGACCAACTACTTCAAGATATAGCTGTGCTTTTAGCAAAAGCACCTGTGATTCACATACTTCCATGTCTCTTAAAGTGAATTTAGATGATGTTGTTTTTTAAAACAAAGTTTAGAGATAAATGGACAGTTCTACAAGGTTTATGAAAAAAACAAGATAATCTGCTTCTTCAAGACAACTTCTACTGAAGAAAGCCAGGGAGTAAATGTTAGTGTGTTTTTGTTCATTTTTGTTTTCATCCCTCAGAAGCCTTACTGGTTTATGTAGGAAACTCTGATTGTGTATCTAGAGCAAAAGCCCCAGGTCATTAGCTCAGTGTGAGAATGTTGATCTTGGGAACAGAACTTGGAATTGCCTGGCAATGTGTCTAGAAAAGTCAACTCCCTTACAGACTATGTTCCTCTCTAATTCTTTGGCTAGTAATAATATTAAAAATAATGCAGTAATTCCTCTATGAGCCCTGATTTTAGGTCCAGCCATTCTACAAAGGAAATCTTAATCTTCATTGTAAGACTTTCCGTCTTTTATAGTGTTTGTGCTCATGCAGGCTCAGATCCTAGTTTTTGCTTACTTCAAACTGATATTCATTTGCTATTATGGCTTGCCTGTCAGGCATGCCTGGGGCTTCGGCTGTGAGTTATGACATTGGAATGGCTTAATTTAAGGCAATAACGTGATACTGAAATGTTGCTATAGCTAGCTGTTACTTGAAGTGTTTGGAGAGTGAGCAGCTGTAGTAATGAACTGGTGTGTATTGCATACTCTGAGCTAAGAGTTCTGACATACATTTTGAACTGCTACTCTAAATGTATTTGGAGTTTAACTAGATTGAAGTCAACTCTTCCTTTAACCTATATTTTTTATATCTGCAATTGGAAATTGGGGTAGAAAACTGACAGTAGTTCCTGAAATTTCCTTTTTTGAGGACTGTGGAAAGAGTGGATTTAAGTAATCAGGGTTTGGCAGTTGTATATAGAGCCTGCTTGCTTGAAAATGAAGAAATAACTTTCCTTAGTTAGCTTTCTGCTTTTTTTTTATTATTTTTTTTCCTGCTACCCTCTGTATGTAAAGTGTATATGCATTTGGAAGTTTACCCAAACCATTTTTATGTGTAATTTCCAGAAAAATAGGAGGGGGGAAAAAAAAGAAAAAAAAAAAAAGACTGAGTTAAGTTATAAAGGGTGGAAGGGATAGCTCCTTGTTATAACAAAGCCAATACACGATAGCTCTGCATTGCAAAGCTAAAAGATATCTAATATTCTTTGCAAATGAAAATGAGATTGTAAAAGCTCTGATTTTATTGGATGCAGTCCTGTGCCACATTCTATAATAGACCCTGCGTGTGCAGGGGGGTTGGACTAGATGACCTCTAGAGGTCCCTTCCAACCTTAAGCATTCTATGACCTGTCCTCCAGGCCGTGCTTTTTCTCTATTTGTGTTGACTTCTGGTCTTAATGTTTTCAGAAAATTCCAGAGAAGAAAACAGTTGCTAAGGGCAGTACTAGCCCATCCTTGGAAAGCAGTAACCTTCTGGAAAATGCTTCAAGTGCCAAGCAAGTTCCGAAGGCAGAAACCACAGAGGTAAGGACCTAAATCTTGTGCCTTAAACAGCATACACAGAAAAGAGCCATGCATTATTTTATTTTGCAAAAGTCTCCTGAAAAGGTGAAAACTGAAGCCTGACTTTATTGGTTGCAAAGCTGTAGAAATGCAACACCGTGTGCTCAAACTTGTCTCTACTTATCGTTTTCACTGAGAGGTTTAAATGTTGTTGAAATAGTCTTTTATTCACTGCCCAGGCAATTACATGACAGCAAAATACAAACCAATGAAGAATTAGGCTTTAGATTCAGTATGCTAGAAAGTAGAGTGTGATTTGACCCCTAGCACATTATTCTCTGAAGCGCCCGTATCTGTTGGAGTGAATGGGATCTTTAAATGACAGGTATGCTTTCCCAGAAAGCAGTTCTTATCACATAGCACAAATCTGTGATTATTGGAATTCTTATCTTGGAGGCTGTGTGATGAGCAAACAAGACTCCTACTCCTGATTTTAGTCTTATTAAATCACACACCTTTGGAAGGACAGCCTGGCTGTCTTTCCATACTAGCTTATGCCTCCTAAGAGTCATTTGTTTGGTTTTTCATTAAACAATTTTTCCTTAGGTTGCGAAACACAAGGTTAGTCTGCAGAGTTAAGAATTAGTCTATTTTTACTTGAAAAGCTGTAATCTTTGATGTAGAGATCTAATTTTCCCTCTTTCTTTGCCACTGACAGTATGGTATAAGAACTTGTCTGAGGTTTAGCTGAATTCCCCCAACATGTAACTGTGGAATGATCTCTTCTCAGGTGGTGGCATTCCCCTCTCCTGCCATCAGAGCCCTCTATGACAATGTCTGAACCTTTCATGTACTTATACTTCGACCTGGCTGAGGGAGCTCTGTGAGTGATCAGTCACACCCTTGGCAACATAGCCCAGCTCAGAGCCATAATAAATCACATATCTGGGCTGATTTGGCTCATCTTCTAGCCCTAAAATTGATCCAAGTCTTCGGACCACATAGTTGCTCTTGTTCAGTTAGTCTGTTGGTCTAATTTCTGGCACTAATGGTCTGCTTCCTGTAGGGCAGCTCGCTGTCTCTGAAGCTATGTTTTCCCTTCAGACTGAGATACACAACTTTGTAGCCCTTTGGCTTTTGCATGGATTCCTGTGAAGTCTGTGACCCTGTTAGAGACAGCTCTAAAGAGAAACATCAATTGTAACACAAATGAACAATGTGGCGTAAGAGGTCTTCCCAGGGGGTAAGAAAAGAGTGTGATTTGACAAGAAGAGAGTGCCACATGCACCTGGAGGAGATGGAAGTGTAGGGTTGCTGTGGCAAAGCACAGTGCTGGGTAGAAGGACCGGGGAGTAAAAAAGCCAGAATGAAGGTGGGACCTGTGCCTGCAAAGAAGAGTTGAGCAGAATTGAGAAGAAGCTCAATATTGAGTGATTGTAGCTCTAGTAGTAGAATATGTGTTAACAACAGGTATTTTAAGTGAGCTGTTTTCTTTCTGTAGGTATATTAAGATGCAAACTGTGGTCTGGTTGAAGATGATGGTATCAACTTGTTTAGCTGATGTTTAATCCAGTGTAATTTTGTACAGAAATTTACAGGTCCTGTTCCCATTAAAGCCAAAGAGCCCTCATCTCGGATTGGAAAGCTACAAGTAATCACTTTATTGGCATTTTGGCTTAAAAAAAAAAATCTTCCTTGCCTCACTGATGGCTCTTTCTGAAACAAAATCTGTTTACTACTTTATCTCACTCTTGTGATTTTTTTTTTCAGATGACTTATTGTCCATTGTAACTTTTTCTGTATTGCATGTTCAGTGCTTTATTCGCTTCCCCCTGCGTGCGCAGACCTGACTGCACTATTTAACTCTGTTTGCGGGCAAAGAGGGAGGGCTGCTCTCTGACCTACTCTTCTCAGCACTACTTTGAGGATGCCCAAGACCCTTGGGAGGAGATTACTTTTTTTTCCACCCTTTTCTACCACAAAAAGGATAATAATTGCCTGTGTTACAGTATCACCTAGTGTCAGAACTGTTCCTGTCCTCAGGCAGGATGCTGAGCTGCATAGAATGGCCATAGTACATCAGACTAAACACTTGTTAGAGCTCTCATATAGAGTGCTGAGCTCTCTACAAATTTAGTGAGACAGAGAACATGGGAAACAGAAGTTAGCAGGTGCAAGAAACCCAGCACTTTCAGGAATAGAACTTGAATGCCTAAATGTGCTATCTCTTGCTGCTTCTCTGGGGCCGTGCTTCTCTTAAGCAGCATAATCTCGTATTTATTTATTTATTTTGTGTGTGTGTGTGTTCTTTCTGTGTTGCAGGCTAACCTGGCTATTAACCCCGCAGCCTTGCTTCCTGGTGCAATGCCTAAAGTCTCCAGTGTGAAGCCTCCCTTGCCAGTTTTGGAGACTCCACTGCATCAGCCCAGCAATGTACAGAACAGCGAAGCCTTCTGTGCTGCAGGAAACAATGAGGAACTCGGGGTGAGCTTTGATCAGCCCGTGCAAGCAGATACCTTGCACAGTGCCAATAAGGTAGGAAGATATAAAAGGGATTAAAGATGTGATCTCTGTCTTCTTGGAGGAGCTTTTGTTTTGGCATGCAAGTTCTTCTGGTGGTCTATCTGAATCTAAATGTAGGTGTGGAAATTCAGTGCAGGTTTGCACTGCAAAATACTACAGAAGTAGTCTGGGATGAAGCACTGTAAAAACCACACAGTGGATACCTTTTGCGGCTCAGACTACACATTCTAATTTTGGCATGTTGTTGCTTCGTGAATCTCTCAGTTCTGAGCTTAAGTTGTAAATGTATGCAGGCAAACACTTTTTTTTTTTTTCTTCACAAAGACTGGATCAAAGCAACCCACTGAGCATTCTATTTTGGCTTTCAAAGCACAATGCATCAATCAGGGTTGGGCTTCCAAGTATATGTCCCTTCCATCCTCATTTTAGTGGCTTTTTGACATGCCTTGATTAATACATCTCCACATCCTGAAGGCTGGTGTGCTGCTAAAATGATTTTGACAGAAGAGTATGGCTCCTCTAAGCTGAGTTGTCCATTTAGTTTGTCCTTCAATTCCAACACAGTAATTAGGGAAAGGGGACCAAAGATTGTAACTTCCTGTTTCCTGCCACTCTGAATACCCCTGCTCATGACAGTATAGCAGCAGCTATAAAATTTGCAGGTGGGCTGCTCTAAAAGCATCCAAGGAACAAACTACAGCTGGCTACACACAAAATGAAATTAAATGGAAAACATTATTAGGCGTGACCTGGACAGAGTGTGTACTGCAGGAGCAGAAGCCCCTAGAATAGCATGCTGTCCCACTGAGATATTACCTAGAGCTCAGGGTATCAGGGCTTGGCACCTGTATTGTTACTCTGTATGGAATTGATAGATGTTGCTTTTGCACCCTGATTTCCACCCACTGACCAGAAAGCATCAAATAAAAAGCTGCAAACTTCTCTCAGCTTTTCCCTTTCTGAAAAATGGGGGAAAAGGAGCGATGCTGAGATGAGGATACATGGAGCTTGCTGTTTCCTCTGAAACTACATCAGTGTCTGCTCAGCTTTACTTGCTCAGCATTGCCAGCTGAGCTCTTGTACATGTAACTGTTCAAACTAATTGAACCTAAAGCTATGAGTGGATCTTGAAGTTAATCCTGTTTCAATCATGCTAGTATGAAATGGGTAACACATGCTAACTTGAAGTGTTAAAAGAGAACATAACACGAATCTTAACCTGTCTTCTGAAAAGTCTGTTTTTTTTTTCCCTGCACATAAATATTCTGCCTTCACTCCATGCTTGCAGACCAGGATCAAGGTTACAGGAAAACGGAGACCTCCTAGCAGAACAGCTCGCCGTCTGGCTGCCCAAGAGTCTGCTGAGAGTGAGGAGGTGGACAGTGCTAAGGAATTGCAGCCCTCACTACCAAGGCAGAGATCAGTAGTGAAAGAGCCCCTTCCTACTGAACAAGAGTCCAAGGAAAATGGCTTTCTCTCTGTCTCTCTGCCAGCTCGTGGTAGCACTGTCTCGCTTGGGACAGATAAACTCCTTTCTTCAGAATCCACGGACCAAGGAAATGATCTGTTTGAATCAGAAGACCTTTTCACAAACAGCTCAGCATCTAGACCAACTGCGCAATCAAAGGCAAGAGAGGGAATGGCAGAGAGCTTAGCTAAAAAAACCATTAAGGATAGGGAGAAAAGGCCCGTTCTGGATGATCAGGACAGTGGTGATCTCTTCCAGTCTGTACAACACACATCTCTGAAGAAAAATAGTCCAATTCCATTTTTGGAGGAGGAAGAAGATCCTCTCTTTACCTATCAGAAAACTGGAAAGAAGGAGCTGAAACCTGAAAGTGTTGACCCTACTGCCCAAGATATCTTTGAGGTAATGTTTGAGTTTTGCTAGAAGGAGTTAAGAGAAAACCCTTCCTTGACCTTTTGATACCCAGAGTCTTATGCAGGACTTTCTGCATAGGCACAGGCTGAATGGAGGCTTGAATGGAGTAGGATGAGTGTATAGGATAGGGCTTGAAGGTATAATAGACACACACAGCTGCTAGGCAGTAGAAACACTTCAACAGCAAGACTGATGTTAAAAAGTAGGGCATTAACACAGAGCAGACAAGTCCATAGACTCTGTGACTGTGTATTTAGTAGTAACACCTCTTTCAGACTAGAGAAGTACTTGGTGCTCTTTTGTTACCTGCCAGTCAATACACAGCAGAACAAATAGCCCTTTTAAAAACAGGACTAAAGTTGGCGGACTGGGGAGTTGGTACAAGCCAACTGTGCTGTATTCAGTGTGTGCACAGTCTCACAGTAAAGTGTCTGCTGGGCCTACCATGGATAGAAGGACTTGAACTTGTTAGGTTTGTGATGCCCGGGCTGTGAGATCTTCTGAAAATCTCAGCTGCTACCTATAGTTGAGCTTGAGCGTTCTGTTGGAGCATGTTGTGTACTGATGATTTCCTTATGTTTTGTTCTAAGGATGATATATTTGCTACTGAGGCAATTAAACCATCAAACAAAGCAAAAGAAAAAATGCCAGAGACTAACCTGTTTGATGATAACATTGATATATTTGCGGATCTCACTGTAAAACCAAAAGAAAAGAAGACCAAGAAGAAAGTGGAACAAAAATCCATATTTGATGATGATATGGGTAAGTATTTAACATCTTGCTACTAACTTTATAATACTAGCCTAAGTTAAATTAATCAGAGATGCTGTACAACTTGTTACCTTTTTTTTAATCTCAACTGTTCAGAAGTCTCTGGCCATCTTCAGTTTTTAACCTCTGATGAGGACTTCCTAGGCTTGTAGAATGAGCCAAGCATTTAAATGCCTTATGAGAGACCATATAGAATTATCCTGACTTCACTGTCCTGACTACTACATGAAGAAATGTCTGGAACAATGTGTGGTAGGGGGGGAATTAGAGCCAGAATTCTCTTGTGCAAAGTGTCAGAACTGTTTCTCATGGTCAAAACTCCTTCTTTAAGCCTTGTTATAAAATGGGAAGTTTTGCTGGTTTTGCTTTTTCTTCATAGTCCCTCTACATAATCTCTGAGTTAGCCTAAATTTTAAACCTAAGTATACAGGAAGAGATAGTGATGTGTGTGCATAAGAAACCTCCCTGGAACACAGCTGTTCATAAGTCTAAACAAACTTCTCTGTGACCTCCAATTGTTGCTTCATGGCAACAGTTCAGCCCGTGGACAGTGGGAACTTGGTTCTTTTTTCTCAGCACAGTCCCAAACATCACTGGCATCAGCCACTGCAAGCATCTGTGAGCTCTGCTGCTGGCAGAGGTTATCTGGGTTGGAGGGTTTTATCCCTCTTGTTGTTCTCCAAAAGAGAACTCTAGCTAAGTCTCAATAGCAATGTAAGATTTTTCTACCTTGTGGTCCTGTTTATTCATTGCAAAAGTGTCTGTGTTGAGGAAGGCAGTGGAAGATCTTGATTCAGGACTACAGAAGACTTTATGAGTACTCTGTGGGATGTCAGTCATAGCTGTCTGCCTCTCTGTGTCTTAGCTGTGCCCTGTTCTCAGGTGTCTTTTTATTGTGCTATAAGTTAGACTTTCTTATGACGTGTAGATGTCACAACAGTATTCGCTAGCAAGTATTATGCTGCTCTTCTGATTTACTTTGACACCAATCTCAGCAGGTCTTCAGTCTCTCAAGTTCCTCAAACACTGTTGTTCCAGATCAGAGGGATCTGGAACTTGTGAAGTGGAATTCATTGTACACATTTAGCTTATTAATGCTTATCAGATGCTTTTGCTTGGATATATTACAAAATATAAAGTATTCTGTTCAACTTAAGAAGCAAATATATTTTTGATTCGATTTACAGTTACCAGCTCCCACGTATGTTCTTACAAATGCAGCTAGAATCACAGGCAGCAGGAAAACATTTGCTTATCAAAGAATGTCTTTGGCAATTGCTGCTGTGTGTTGGAGATTTCTCCATGCGATGTTATTTCTGTTTGGTAATCACTTCCCTTTAATAGCTGTATTTTTTTTCTTTTTGTTTTCTTCTTTCCTAGATGATATCTTCTCTAGCAGTCCAGTAAAGATACCCACTCCCAGAAGTCGATCTTCTCAGGCAGCCTTGGACGTGAAAGCTGAAAGCAAGGGCTTGAGCACGTTTGATGACCCACTGAATGCCTTTGGAGGCCAGTAGCCAAGTAGGGGTAGGAGGTGTCAGAGAAGGAGGCCTTCCTTATGTCTTGTCCACTACTAATATTCTGGATTATCTAATACAATAGAGCTTAAATGAGATGGCTGTGGTTATTTAAATGACAGGCTACCCATTTTACATGGTTAGTATCTTCTTGTACTGGGTCTAATTGTGCTTAACAATATATATATATTTTTGAAAAGACAAACCTCCAACAGTAAACTCCTGCTCTCCTGTTTCTATGCTGCCCAGATGAATATAACCTGTGCAATACCTGCAATGAAGTAATCTATTATATAAAGTATAGTTTGTTTTATTGAACAGTTCTAGAAAGAGAATCACTGATATTGCTAAATAGTAAATGGAATCTGTTTAAACCAGGTCTGGCTGTATGTCTTGCTTCCTTTGCCACTTGCTAAGAACATCTGCATCATGATTTGAAAACTGTTAGAATGTGTCAGGGTTACCTCTCAGTCTTTGTGCTAATGTTATTTTAAGACTGAGCTCAGCTATCAGGGATTGTTCTTATGTCATAAAGTAGTTAGTTGGGTGTTTTGTATTTGCAACTTATGCAGTCTGTGAAACAGCAATGGCTGGTACTGCTCTGCCTAAAAAGTATGACAGAGCACCTAATACTACTACATCAAGATGATAGAAATCTGCTATCGTCTTCTGTTCAAGTTGCACCAAAAACGTGTGCGGTGTTTTCCAAAGAGTCTGTCAGTACTGGGAATGTTTGGTCACTTCCTGGATGACAAGGCTATGGGCAGATCTTAATGCAGAGACTGGCTTGTGCCTCTGGGCTTGATTCACCACTTGTTGTCTATTTTCCTTTCTCATCTGTTACAGTTTTATCATAGGCCTTTAACAGAAAGTCATTATTTTGTGGAATCTCATTAACCAGGTAGTGTGCTTGATTTAAGTGTTGCTTCCTTTGTGTTCTAGATTGCCCCTGTTGAATTTCATCCTTAAACATACTTAATGTGCAGTGGAAGCACTTACATTCACTCTGCTTCTATGCGTGAAAGTATAGGTAGAAAAGGATCAAATGTTTCTCTTATCTTACCAGTAACTGCCTGCAATTCTGTCTTAATTTAAAACTAAGCTGTTTTTATGACAGCAATGATCGTTTGATTGAAAACACTGCTTGTTCTACTTTCAGAGCATCTGAAAGCTCTGAGCATCTGATGCTTAAGGCATCTCTGTTGCCTAAGCCATTTTTCTGAGATACCTGCTTCAGCCTTTCCTGCCTCTGGAGTTGGCTTTACTTTATCAGGCATGCTAAATGCTGCAGGTTAAGCATTTAGCAGTATTTAGGATAAAGCAGAGGGGAAGGCTGGAAGTAAAGAAGGATATATTGATTTGCACCTTAGGTGGGCCTGGCGCTGATTCATGGTGGGCATTGGGGAGGGGAAGTTACGTGAAGAGTAGCAGCTTGGAGAGGAATATGGGAGATCTCTTTGTAAACGGGTGTCTACGGTGAGAACTCTTGCACTTTATTTATAGGCTTTACATCTGCTGCTTATGTCTCATACATGACTTGTACTGGCTCTTTACTCCCTTCTTCTGTACTTAAAAAGTCTTCAGTGACGTTTTCCAGGGTGGGGGATGAAAAAAGAGATAGTGAATTCTCTTTTTTAATCGGCCCTCCTTTTCAGCCCTTCACATTAATAACTTGTATTTGCACTGCAGAGCGTGCCACTCACAAACCAAGAACCCTGGGGGCCAGGAGCTGCTAGAGTAGAAAGCTTCTGTCTTTTGAAAGGGTTTCTTAAACTTTAATGTGAAAGCTCAGTAGAGAAAAGGCCTTGATAAAAACTTCTACTATATCGTAGATCAAAACCTTTCCTTTTCTCTCCCTCCCCCAATCTTTCTAAAGTGGCATTTATTAAAGTTACCATACTGAAATGTATGGTAAGGCTCCATTAGCTCCTCTTAACAGATAGCAAATCTTGATGTAGGCCCTTCAGTTTGTGGTGTGTGTCTCTGTGTGTGTCTTTTTATTTGTTTGTTTTTGTTTGTTCTGTTTTTGCTTGGCAGTGTTTTACTGCATTTTTGACCTGAACCTTTCTTTTGCAAGCGTTTCTGTGGGAGCATGAAGCCCAACAGTTAGTGAAATTGTCATTCTTGCAGAATTTAAAATCTAAATTGAGAAGTAAAGCAGTGAGTTTAATTAGTATGTTTTAATAAATTAAGCTTATTTTATTTGATGGTTTAGGAGAAGAACAAGCTCCTGACCATTATTGGGCTAGGAAAGTATTGCTGTTGCTTGTACTAAAAATGAACCTTGTCCTATTAGGTTAATTAGGAGTAGAGTTAAATACTGGTGCTGAGTAAACTTAGAGCACCGTTTCCTGTTGTGAGCTGCCTCGTTTCAGCACCTTGTTCATTCTGTACCTGTTTGAGTCCTGCATAAGGAGATTCTATAGAAGCCTTTAAAGGGTGGGAGAAACTATTATTCTGCTGTTAATGAGCTCTGGCGTGTACTGGCATTGCTCTGAGGTGATGGCTACGCCACGTTCGTGCTTGCAGCATTCCTCGTGCACCCTAGCAGGCCTCACCTCCTTCTGCACGGAGAAAGCAAACAGAGGGCTGATCGTTTTGCCTCCAGAGCGTCATTTTGCTCCCATTTCTAGTGTTTTTCATCAAGCTGGGGCTACCTGCTGCAAGGGCAGCTTTGGCGCACAACCAGCTTTGCCTCTTCCCGCTGGGCTGAGTAGCTCCTGCTTTTCCTAGTGTTTTTCCTGCCTGAGGATTTATGATAAAGTTTTAGAATGACAGGTCTATGAGTTAGTTTTTTTTTCTTTTTTTTTTTTTTTTCCCTGTTCATCTTGAGCAGTGTATAGCTGACCTGGAGCCTGACGAAGGCGCTGTGTGGATTTCGGCCTGCCCGAGCGCAGCCTCCGCCGTGTCCCTGGCAGCCCCTTCCCCTCCCGTGCGGGCTGTGCGCTGCCGCCCCGCCCCCTCCAGCCGCAGCTCTTAAGACATGGCCGCCGTGAGCCTCACCCCGCCTAGACTACACGTCCCAGGAGACACCGCGGCCCGGCCACGTGGCTACCGCGCCAGGCGTTGCATCCGGGTCCTTCCGCGCGTGCGCCATACCCCCTCCCCCGCCCCTTAACGACCACAACAAGCGACATCAACGCGCTGATGCCCGCGGGACACCCTCCCCTGCTAGCTCCCAGCAGCCCCGCCCCTCGCCAGCGCTGATTGGGCGGGCAGCATGAGAACAGCCGCCGCATTGGCCCAGCGCCGCCCGCCCGGCGGGGATGTCACAAAGGCTTGGTAGGCGCGCAGGCCGCCCGGGGCGCGCGGCGGCGGCGCTGGTGGCGGCGGCGGCTCC
>VWPW01016125.1:126852-157267 GCA_013389825.1 Crypturellus undulatus | reverse complement strand
AGCTCTGCGGGGCGCCGGGGGGGCTGTGTCCCGCGAGCCCTGCGTGGGCCCGGCAGCGGCAGGTGAGGTGCGCGGCCCCCTCCCCCGCGCGGCGCCTCAGCGGGAGGGGGCACCCCCCTTCCACCTTCCCTTCCTCCCGCCGCGGTCCCCGGGGCGCGGCGGCCCCGTGTCCTGCGCGGGCGGCGCCGCTGGTGGGAGCTGCTCCCGCTCCTTTGTCTGCGGCGCCGGGCCCGGCCGCACTGGGGGAGCGGCGCTGTCCGGGGGCGGCCGCGGACCCGCGGCCGCAGCGCTCCCCGCCGCTGTGGCCCTCTCCGCGGGGGGTTCCCTTCGGCAGGGACCCTGCTGAAGGCTCAGTCCTCGTGAGGAGCCTTTGGGGTTAATTGCGGACCTCAGATGATGTCTCCCATATAGAGAGAGGAGAAAAAAAAAAAAAAAAAAAAAAAAAGGGTATAAAGGTAATAGGAGCTGAAATGCTTCTCTGAAGCCTCGGTACGAAATTCATGATGTTGCAAATGCTGTTGGTGGCAATTTGTTGCACGGGCTACATGCTAATCTGCTGTGTTTGTTTTTTTTTTTTTTTTTTTTTTTTAACAACCATTTTATTTTTCATTGTAAGTAAACTGAGACACTCTTTAAAGCTGAATTCTGAAATTATGCTTCCTTGCTTTACAGGTGAAAAATCCAAAACATGAACAGCAATGTACTGTACCTGTCCTCAAAGCTGACTTGGCTAGACGTGGAGCATAATTTCCAAACAGATCCTCTGGCAAGAAAGTTGTAAATCCTTTGTAATGGCCAACAAGAAAGAGCCCCCTTTTTTCAATGAAGACAACTTGGGACTGTTTCACTACAAACTTCCTTTTTATGAAAATATGGAGCTCTTTATTGAAACGCTTACAGGCACATGCTTTGAACTGCGAGTGTCTCCCTTTGAAACTGTGATTTCTGTGAAAGCTAAAATTCAAAGACTGGAAGGTACTGTTCTGTCTTCTATCAGCTTAAACTTAGCTTAGGGAAGGCCTTAATTAAATTACTTGTTTTGATTTTAGCATAATTATCATCTATTAAGTGACTTATTCAGTAGTATCTATAAGCTCATACTCACTTTATGGCCAAACCTTAATTGGAATTAATGTTTTTTATTTTCTTTTTCATGTTACTTTTTGTCGTTACTAAGATAAATTTCAATACATCTGTTGTAAATCATTAATTATATTGACATTACATAGGAAATGCTATTTTCTGTGTTTAAAAGACTATCTGAGATATAATCTATTTATTAACTAACCAAGATTCTCTAAGCCTAGCCTGTAAACTAGAGACTTGCTGCAGGTCTACACTGCAGCTGTCCAGGCATATTTCAGTCTAGGTGCTGTAGCTATTGCTATTTGGGTTAGCCAGTTTAACACAATTTGCTTTGTAATACTGTAGTTGCAAGAATTGCAGTGCAGACAAACCCCAAAGATGGCACGTAGTTACTGATGAAAGCTTCTTTTGGAGAGGGATGTTATTCTGGCAAATGCCAGAAATGAGCAGTGCATTCTGAGCAATGCTTTGTCTAAAAGTGATAAACTTGCTACGTCTTAAAAAGTGAAAACATGCTTAGATTTAGGAAAGCAGCCCTAGTACTAACACAAGGAAAAGCTTTTGGGGTTTTTGTTCTCTCTTGCCTCTTTTCTTCAATGGTAGAAATGACCCTGCATAGGAAGGAAGCATGTTTTGAAGCATGTATGTAAATGTGTTCCTTTGCTGCTTTGCAGGGATTTATTCTGTTTGTAGGAGTTACTGCTTTGTTACTGCATGAACTGAGAGTACAAGACTTGGTAATTTCCGGAAAAAGGATCCTTTTCTTCCCAGTGCATATATACATGTTTATTGTGCTCCTGCTGCGTATATGGAAGATGGTTTTTGAGAGATGTCACCTGCTTTAGATTTGAATCCTATAAGTTCACCCTTTTACAGAACTTGCAGCAATGCATTGAATCCGGGAGTTGTGCACCAGTAGCCATGCATCAGTCTTGCAACAAATATTGCTGTGATATGGGAGACTTTTCACAAAGGTCATGTTCCAAAAGCCCCTTATGCAGAGTTCGCTGCACAATAGCTATATGGACATACTTTTGGTTCATGCAGACAGCACAGTAATTGAACACAGATTAGATAACATGTCAGGCAGCTCCTGGATTCCAGGTGTGAAACACAAAAAGGAAATTTTCCCTCCCCACTCTCCTTTTCTCCTTGGCTGAATATAGTGGCGATGCTAACTATATGATATATTTGATGACATACTAACTAAATGAAGTGAAAGGGAGTACAGACGATAGGGTATATAGAAGGTCCGTATAGAATGTTTGTAAATACATATATATTTAACTATACATACAGCCTGTTACTATAGATTAGTTGTGCCTAGTCCACAAGAGCCTCATATTTCATAATAAGTACAGCTAGTACTAACGTTGTAATATTGCTTATTAGGAATGTGGTTCATGTGATGTAATTCTTGTTAAAATAATTAATAGCTTGGATGCCTGTTACGTAGACTTAAGTATATTTCATTAAAACGTGGAAGATGGAGAGTTCACTGGTGCTTATTTTTTGACAAAAGTCAGTTGGAATACCTTGATAATCCAAAATGGGAAATTAAAAGATCTGTAAGGTCCTAGTTAATATGGTATATA
The DNA here is from genome assembly GCA_013389825.1 of Crypturellus undulatus. Taxonomy (NCBI): domain Eukaryota; kingdom Metazoa; phylum Chordata; class Aves; order Tinamiformes; family Tinamidae; genus Crypturellus; species Crypturellus undulatus. Next base: position 154,586 of record VWPW01016125.1, on the reverse strand, counting down.
TGAAAGGTCAAGAGTGTTTTTTTCTACTGAAATCAGATTGATCACCTATGCAAGTATGTGAGGGGGAACCGTCACACAATGGCAAACTCATTTTACATTGTATTTGAGGCTGGTTTTGCATGTAAGAAACTTTCTTTTCAGTAAGAAAGTTCCTATTATAGTATACAAGTTAAAGGAATGAATCACTCGAGTGGATGAAAAAGTCCTAAGTAATTTTGTGGTTGTAGTATAGCATGGAAAGCAAAAAGATCATCTCAGTTCCTGGTTTTGCTGCTGTTTTTGTTATTATGTCAACTTTTATTAGATGTGAGTTTTTCCCACTTAAGCTACTTTTCTGGCTAGAGGACAAGAGAGCAACAACCTCACCCTGCCAGGAGAATGTATAGGGCCCCTGGGATGCTCATAATCTCTGTGTACTGATTTGTGTGTTGAGGATGATAGTATGCATGCACAAAAAATGAGAAGTTCTGGTGAAACTATTACTTGTGCCACTAGAGATCTTTGAGAAATAAATCTAGAATCATATCAGAAGTTAACAGATTTATTCAAAAGGGCTCAGTCAACAGTACCTCTAATTCTTAGAGACTGATGGTAAAACCAAATCAAGAAGAACTGATCTTTGTCCACAGCTAGAATATCAATAGCTGTAGACCGTCTGCACTGTAATAATAAAGAATGATATTGGTGACATGTAAGGAATTTTGAATACTTCTGGTATTGTTTGCCATTCTTACTATCTCTTTAATGATCTGGTGTGGAAAGCGTTTTAGACTCTGCTAGGAGGCATTGCTATCTCACAAGCTCCAGATCCTTGGTTGGTCTGTGAAGAGATTATGGATGAAACTTCATTAAAGGGGCTGTAGTGCATCTAAAACTTTTGTGTGGGTTTGTCTGTAAATTGGAAATCTAATGTGTGCTAGGAGCAGATCCAGGCGTTTACCCCCAAATATATTGAGTGCACAGGGTGTTCCAGCTTCATATTTGTTAGGATTCTGTTTTGAAGACACCTAAAATAAATTGCCCCTCTACTCAGATCCACTGAGCGAGCCTTTGTAGATGCTGCATTGGAGAAGAACGGACTTCCTTTGTCTCAGACAGCAGTACCATAAAATATTCTCAGTCGGCATCAGAAGATGCTATTGCCAGCAACACTACACGCTCCCTTAGCTTCAGTTATTATTGTCTATTGTACCTTCAAGCAGAACTGCCTGTTGATGATCATGATAGGACAGCATCTGTGTTTCAAGGAGGAGACTGAGATGTTTTCACATGTGAAAGGTGCATAAATAGCAGAATTTTATTGAAGAGTAAATACCATTTTCAAAAAATAAGCACTGCCTCTCCCTTGAGAGACCTGTTGTTGCTTCCTACATGGCGAAAGTTCTTGTGGCTACAGTGCTGGAGAAGTTTGTGATTCTTCACTTGGAAACAAAAGTACTAAATTTAATAGAATGAACATTGAGTTAGACAATGTACTCCTAGTAGCAATTAATTCATTGATATATCAAACAGAACCATAAGTAAAACCTGGAAACATGTCTGGTCAGGCATATAGGACTGAGCCTCAAGGGAGGAGCTGTGGCTTGTTTGTTTTATTATTTGTAAGAATTGACTTGCCTGGAGTTTTAAGGCCTTCATTCATTTAGCTGTGTTAAAAGTAGGGGAAAAAAAAAGTCATGATTTTTTTTGCAGTGACTGCTTGGAACTGATCTGTGGTCTCTATATGTACACATCTTCCTTTTTACCTCTAAGCTTGGGCATTTTCCTGTTCTTTTATTATATTGAAGGGGGCAAATGAATTTTCAGAGTACTTCTCAATGTCTTTATTTCGTTCAAGAGAAAACAGATGCCATAACCTTTTTTTGTATGTGTTATGTCCTCTCAGTTCTTAGTGAGAGTTGTTATTTGGTCTGTTTGCATTCATTGTATTGCTGCTGGTCAGACTGTCTGCACCTCTTCACTAGCGTAGCCAAGTGGTGGGGCAAAACAAACAGGAACAAGCCTACTTCTGTGTAAGCAGGAACAGAAAGTAAACTCCTAAGAGGCTTTCCAGTAATTGTATTGGTTGAAAGATGAGTAAATTGAGTTTGAATATACTGGAATGGCTCCAGATGTGCTGGAAGTCTAAAAAAATCTCTTTGGTCTTCCTGAAGCCTTACCTGGGTACCCATTTCCATTTGAACACTGAACTGCAGCTTATTGCCCAATTCTTCTCTCTTGCTAGTCGTAATTGATCAGACCACGAGCGTCATATGCTGCTTATAGAGGGGAATGATAGAGGGGCATCTTGCACATCTTTTTGTTGCCAATTTTATGTATTGATCCCATACCTAAATTCTTCCAAGAAAGACTCCCTGTAATCCAGAAGAGGTTTGGCTGACACACCTTTTCTTGTGCGTGAACCTATAAAGCACATACTTCATCTGTACATAAATACAGAATTCTTAGAAAGCATCTTAAAAGGCAGATAGTAATAAAGACTTGTCTGTTTTCCATTACAGTGGAGAATAGTATTTTCAACTGTGCATTTCACTGAAAATACATTGTCATTGTTAGATGAACAAAAACACATTTCACAGAAGCACTGCCTTTTTACAAGCCAGTCATTTTAACAAATGCTCTCTCAGTTTATCAAAGTAATTGGAAGTTGCTCCTCTGAGGCCACTGAAACCATAACAAATGCAGTCAATAATAACTATTCATAACCAGAAGACTTGCAAAACAATGTAGGGAAGAGCTACACTGCAGACTTACTGACTCTTACCAGCTGGTTCTTACTTTGCTTACACTGCCAACCAGTTATTAAATAGCTGTCAGGATAGTTGGTATTATCAATATGTAGCAGTCTTGTTAAATGCACTCGAGTGAAGCAAAATTATCTTGGAAGCTCATAAAAGATATAGAGGTGAATTGTAGTAAAACTTAACCAAAAACAGTGACTGTTCCTTCAAAACGCACTCATGGGCATGGGGGCATCCACTTAGTCACCAGCTGAAGCTGCTTGCTGAAGCTGTCGCCAGGTTTTGGTGCTCTTTTCTTCCTTGCTGGTGGGGAATTTTGTTCCCAGCTACCTTCTACAGCTAGGAAGGGAGTCATTGACTTGACCTTTCATCCTGGCTTGCCGAACTGCCCCGTGGACCTTGGGAAGATGACCTGATAATGTTTGCCAAGTCGCCTGTAGAGCTCTGTGTTCCCTCTCCTTGGAGCACTCTTATTATGTAGCATTACTGCTTGCCTCCTCTTCTAAGTATCTGAACATGCAAATAGTCAGTAAATGACACAATCTGACATTAAAGTGACCAAGCATAAAACATAAGATAAGGTTATTCTGATGTAATGTTATGAAAAATACAGGTTTTGTGTCTTAGTCTAAGGAATAGTGTTTAGACCTTTCCTCAAAAACCTCAAAAATCAATTCCTGTTCCCCCTCTCCGCCCATGGATTTTCACTTAATTACAATATATTGGGAATGCACAGGGAAATACTAAAATTACTTGTATTTCACTAGATAAATCAGACAGAAATATTTCTTCTGATGTTGAAGGGAATTTTTCTTTTTCAAAGGCAGAAAAGAGGGCTGTTATTTTCCCTTTAGGCTCAATGTTTTCTGCTAATGAAAGGTGCATTTTCTTTTCATAACTTTGGTTTGTAGTCTATTTGAAAATGTGAGAATGGCAGCTTGTTAATAAAAAATGTGTAAAGACTCAGTGCAGTACCATCTCATGCTTATTCTCTTTCAGGTCTATTAGGCCTATGTTTAAATGAATTGACTATATAGACAAAAAGAAACAAAAGTAATCATTAGATAGAAGTAGTTTTTTAATAAGAAACAAATTCTCAGTACCTGCTTCTTTTGAATAAAAGATTGCCATGTCCTTTCCATTTTTTCTATTTTTTTTTTTAAGTAATCCTTTCAGTGTTTGCTGTACGAAGTTTTCCGAACTAGTATGGTATTGTGTTGTACAGCTGAATTTTCCAGGTTCTGGACTAAGCAGTCCAGTTAACTTTATTTTCACTTGTCACCACTGCACTAGAGCTGCCACCAGCATTTCTTAATGGAATCTTGCCTTTACTGCGAGTAATACAGAATATCCGTCTGACCTAAATTATTCAGCATGTCTGTAGTCTGAATTTTTTTCCTGTTTTTCTTTCACCAGACAGAAAGCTCTGAATTACAAATAAAAGACAAAAAAAAATCCTCCCTGTTCCAGTTATCAGACAAGAGAGTAAGGTTTGCTTCAGGCTTATTGTAGCCTTCCACAAACTCCTGCTTGCTCCAAAGATGGAGCTCCACGCTAGGGCACAATCCAGCCAAAATCCTTGCCTTTGGTCTCAGCTATTTGGGAGGCTGGGTGTTGTTGCTGAACTGTTGCTGGCCTTGTCTGACTTCCTTTCTTTTCCTGCTGCTCCCTTCTTCCCTCACCTATTTTTATTCGAGTTTTCCTCCAGAAGAAGTCACCTAAAGCCCTCCAACCAAAGTCCATTTTATCTTTTTTTTTTTTTTTTTGGTTAGGTATTCCTGTTTCTCAGCAGCACTTAATTTGGAATAATATGGAACTGAAGGATGACTACTGTTTGAATGATTATAAGTAAGTATGGAATAAGACTGCCATGAATATTTTTTTCTTTTTAATCATTGTTAACTAGGCAATAGAAAATACTACAAAGCTTTATTTATTCCATTTACAGCATTTCAGAAGGCTGCACTCTGAAGTTAGTTCTGGCTATGCGAGGTGGACCTATTAACACTAGAAGAGGTAGGTGTTAATTCAGTTTAAAATTATGTATTCATGCAACATTTTAGGATTATGAACAATTTTCTTTCTAGTATTTTGGCTAGTGCATTTTAGCCAGTATTTTGGCTAGGCAGACTTTAATCCAAAATTAACTGGGAAATATTTGGCAAAAAGAGGGATGATTTTCATCTGTTCTCTGGTGTGCCCAGAGAAGAGGCTTTACTTTTCTTATCCTTAGTTTACCAAGTATCTTTGTATATAAGGAATTACCAAGTCTTGAAATCAGGAATTTTTAACTGGAAAGCGCAAATATGTACATGTAGTTTCACTGTAGAAATACTTCTAAAAATCTGCTTAGTAAGGGTTGGGAATTGCTTTGTTTGGTGATAAGCTTGGCTATATGATTCATCCATAGAAGAAAGTTTCAAGTGGAGAAATTCCCTTTGTATTTTCATTTGGAAGGTACTCGGCATATATTTTAGGCTGAGCTTTTCCAATGAAAACTGAGCTGAGCTTTCAAAAGTGACATCCCATATGTCAAGGGACCAAGGAAAGGAGAGTGGTAACATGAAGGTGAGGAGTAGCAGCTAAATTTCTAAATGTTAGAAATTAACTGGATTCCTTAAACTTTCTATATTTTTACCAATGTCATAATTGGGTCTTCTGTTCTACAGCTTTCCTGGATGGGTTGATAGATGCTACTACGTTTAAGTCTCTTACATTCCTCAGAAATGCTGAGAGTGGGAGATAGTTCAGGGTAGCTCTGGAATGGATTTTAGTGTCTGATCAGGTGAATGAATGGGGATTTTTTGAATACAGGTTATTAGAAAAGCAGACCCGTAGTAATCAACATCTAGATATCTTTATTTACAAGGATTTCTTTTAACTTCTTGAATTTATTTGCTGCTAAAGCATGCTATGAAGCATAGAGATGTAAATGTGGCAGAGCTGGATCTTTTATATATGCATATTTAAGCATCTAACTTGAATTTAGAGAATGGTACTTGCAGAGCAACAATACTGAAGGAAACTCTTTCAGGTTGAATCTTTAATTGCTCTTGACTTCCAAAAGACTGGCATATTGGTGTGACACTTGTTACAAAGGTAACTTGTAGCAGTTACCTTTAAACATAGTACAATTATTTTTTTTCCTTGGGAGAGATAGAAATACAAGACTTTAAAGTTATAATAATAATTTGTTTTTGTTTTCTTTTCCCTTTTGTAGTTCCTGTGGAAGACCCAATTAGGGAAATGGCTGAATATATGGATCCCGGTAGAGATGAGATCTGGGAGAAAGGACTGTCCAACAAACAAGTTACCTTTCTAGTATATCGAGAAGGAGATCAGTTGAATTTCTTCCGTGTGGTAGATCGGGGAGATGGCACTTTAACACCATTGTCTGAGTCTTTGAGGTAAAGTTGGTTTTATACTTTTCTTCAAAATGGGAATTCTGTATAATTTTCAGCTAATAAATGTTGACTTGCCAAAAGAACGTGTGGAAGAATGGTTTTTGAAGGACTGCCAAAATGCTGTTGCTGGATGACCTAAGTATACATTAGCTATTTTGACTGGCTTCTGTCACCGTGCCTGTCTTTATAAAGTGAGATAAAAGTGACTTAGTCCCTTGGGACAATTCTTGCTATCCTAGACCATTCTCAAAGGAAACATTTTCCAAGACAACTAGTTTGGCAATAAGGATGCTAAACTATTTTTTTTTTCATTAAATACTTTTTTTTCATCCTAAGGTAGTTGTTAGGTTTAAAAGCAAGCTTGGCTTGGGAAGAAATAAATGCTTATTCATATAGCAAGGTGTAGTCTGGGTATTTTTGTAAATCTACTGCAAATGCTAAAAAATATTACAAATTTATCAGGCTCTGTCTTTATACTGCAGCTTTTGTGTAGACTTCATTCTATCCAAAAATCTTAATATTTATCCAGTTGCTAGGAAAGGAGTTTTGCTATTCTAGGGACTATCTGCTTTTTCCCCGAGACTGAGGCTTGTACTGTTTTAAATAGTTATTCTTGTTCCTGTTTGCAAATTGAAAGCAAAAGCTTTCCAGTAGGTTTATATTTGGTAGATTTTTCTAGTTAAACCTTGTGCCTTGCTGTAGGGATTAGTGTACAAGTTGTTTTTTTTGACCTCCTCCCCCACCAAAGCACTCAGCAGGAGAGCTGATCCATACTTACATCCTAATGCAAGTTAATATTTACAACCTAGTGAAATACCATGGTTGAATTCTGAAACAGTGAGTAGAAGGGCTAGTGTTCAATGTGCAATTACTGTGGGGAAAGAGGAGGAAAGCTACAAGTATGTTAGATTTGTTACTTTATCTTTCAGCACCTATGCTCTTTTACAGTAAATAATCACATATGGTATTGAAATAGAGGTGGGGGGGAAACAATTATTGGTAGAACTGAGCTCCTTGCTGCTTTATTGGCCTAGATAGGTTTCTGAGAAGAGGAGCAGGCAAAGGAAAGTCCTGTTCTCAGTAGTATTCCAACTTGCCAAATTGTTCATTTGTTCCTTTAAACTGAAAAAAAAGAAATCCTCAAATCAATCTAGAGAGCTAAGACTGAGGATATTACATTGCAGAAAGGAGCCTGAACTTCCATTTATCAGTATAGTAGTCTGTGATATCTGCTCAACTGTTCAAATTCTTGGGTTTATTTGGTTTCATTTGCATTTAAAATGACCATGGACAATAGTCTAAAACTTGTAGTACTTCTTGATTAGGTACTCATAGTATAAGGACATTTTGATAAGCCTTCAAAGTACAAGATGTATAAATCTTGTATACATTGAAAAATCAATGTATATTCTCCTCAAATGTCATAATTGTTAAGAAGATCCATTTGGACTTGGAAGCCCATGGGGTTGAGTGTGTTGAGCTTGGACCACATCTCTTCCACATTCTGTGTGGGAGTTCAGTTACAGGCTCTTCTAATAGGGCAAGGGTTAACTTTAATGGGCAGACACTTCCACAAATTCTTTCATTTATTTCTATTGCTACTTAAAAGAAAACTTTCTGCATCAAACTTGGTGGGGAATGAAAAAAAAGGTGACAAAGGTAACAAAGAATGGAAGCAAATCAGACTTTTCCGGTTGAACTTTATACAGAGACTGTGAATCACTCTCAAGATACCGGTGTTTTCCATACTGACAATTCCAAGTATTTATAGGTGTGGGTTTATTGCTGACAGAGCAGTTTGAGGCACTCGTTTTATTTTTATTTTATGTTGTGTATTGCTCAAATATGGAGCAGAATTCAGTGAGCTCAGTTTAGAAATGGGCCATTTGATGGGTTTTGTTTTATGACTATAGACCACTTTGTGGTTAAGTTAATGGTTAAAACGTGACAAAGTGGAAATGTGTAGCATGATTATTCTCTCTGCATTAAAATGGTGAAAACAGGCAGGCACTAGCAACAAGACATTGTTTCAGCAAACTACTGATCATCTTTCTAGTATGCATTTTACAAGCAAGTTTTCAGGAATGTTGACAACTCTGGACAAAGTCAGTTTGAAATCTGCCCTTTGAAAAGCTCAAAGTGTCATCATGAACAAAGTTCCCCGTCTAATCTTCATGACCTCATAATCACATTCCAGTTAAAACAGACTTGTATTACTCCATTTTTGAAATTCTAAGGGAAGGGGGTGCAAAGAACTGTTTTCAGTTGATCATGACTTTTAAGTATTTGCAGAGTTAAAATTCTGAAGTGATTCTCTAGCACTGAATCTTTACCGGGAGAGATGTAATGTGCATGGTGGGTGTTCCCATACGGAGTTGTTCGGTTTCTGGTAAGAAACTATGTGACTACTCTGCAGCGTTGCTTTGATTTTGGTGCCATTTTGTTCTTAAAGATCTGTGTCCCAGCTGTGCTGCCTTCTGAGCTTTGCTGCATTTTAAGAAACAGGTCTGGAGAGTCAGGGGCATAAAAATAATAGCCCTTAACTAAGGGCAGCAGAGCATTTCGAAGAACCAACTAAGGTGCAAGATTTAATTTGCAGTCACAGAACTGCAAACACAGGATTTTATATACTTTGTTTTAATTACAGGAGGTTTAGTTTTATATGCTTTTTGAGGAACTGACTGACTTGTGGCATGTAGTTTTTTCTTTATCTCTTTTAGAAAGAAGAAACTTCCTTTAAATCTTTTAAGACATTTGCATGAACAAAGGGAAATTGCCTGACTCTCACAATTTCTGGGTGTTGACAGCATAATGGTAGAATTAAAATGCTTTTTAAAATGTGCTATGCAATGTGTTAAAAATTCTTCAATTTATAAAGAGTTGGATACTCTTAAGGGTTCTTTCATTTCACTGTCAAATGTTAATTTGTGTTACTGAATAATGCTAGATAGGAAAAACAAATCATATATTGACTTTAGAACACTGTCTTTTTCCATTCTGTATTTGAACAGAATGCAAAAACTGAATGATATTATAAATTTTTAGTGATTAAGTTAAAATATTTTGTCTTTGAATTTGTTTATTTTTTCCGAATGTTGGGACTCTTTGGAAATCTAAACTGATCATTTTTTTATTTTTTTTTTTATTTTGAAAAGGAGAAATAGAATATCACATCCACATGGGTGACCCCTCCATTTCCATTTATGGTGAGAACACCCCTCAGGATGGATAGAAATTTGGACTTTCCTTCCATGCCAGTGTCTGGTTAATTGGAAAACTGATCAGCTTGTTGTCTGAGTCACACTGTTAACAGCTTTGGCCATATCTTCAGGAGACTCTTGTGGAACTGGATATTGCCTCTGTGGGGAAAATATATAGTGAGTGTAAACCAACTCTATATGGTATAACAACTTCCCAAAAGTTGGGCTATGTTCCGATTTCAGCATCATCCCTTTGTGAGCACTCTAATAAGGAATATTTATGTTGTAAAATAAACAGATTTGAAATGTCTTTCCATACAGTTTTACATAATGCTTTGTCAACAGATCAACTACGGATTTGGCTTTCTAGTTGTGAGAATACTCTACATTTAAAATATAATTTAATTACTTGATCAGAGAATGAAAAGCTTTCTTTTTCGTTTTCAGTGGTGGTTCAGTTTATAACTTGTATGCTGATGATGAAGATGAAACTGAGGCATCACCTTCTGGACAACAGATTATTGAAAATTCAATTACTATGAATAAAATGAAGCTGCTCAAGGCAAAGATGGAGAACATGAATCTGAGTAAAAAGGTGAAACTAGGGGTTCTATTCTTTTATTAAATGACTTTAATTTTCGTAGTAATGATGTTGCCAGAACAGTTAGTTTTTGGTCGTCCTCTTAGAATATGGCGTGGTTAAGGTTACTTGATTTTTATTATCTGTCGTTTAATACTATATAAAATTTTTCTGCTATGGGAAGAATTCACTAGTGGTAATGGATTTATTTTGTCTTCTGATGATTTAAGTTGCATTGTTGTGCAGTACTGATTGGGTGAAGTCAGTAAGATGCTCTTAAATGACACCTCATTAGAGAGGAACTGTAACTAGAAAACCTATGAACTTAAATAGAAGAATGAGGTCGCATAATAGATGAAGCATTAGTCTGGTGTTCAGGAGATCTGGTTTAAATATAATCTCAGAGATTCATTAAGACTGTTTAATGCCTGTGTTTTGGTTACCTTGCCCATGTGTAAAGCAAAGATAACAGCACTTCCTTTCTTTATCATTGTCTTGTCTGAGACAACTCTTCTAAACAACTGTGTCATTCTGCCTTCCCCTTCCCTTTGATATGTGTCTGTTTACTAAAAGGCTTTTTTTGATGATCAACTTTGATTTTTAGTATGTGGATGTCAGCGTGAAGTTTTCATGGCAAGTACCAGATGAAGGAGTAGAATGAATGATTTGATGGTGTTTTCTAGCTTTAACTTTATGCAATGCTGGTAGTGTCCTTGCAGCCAGGTCTTTGAGTAAGAATGTAGTGAAAATACTCTTGTTGTTTTGTTTTTTTAATAGCCTAAGAAAACTGTCAAGGTGAAACCTCGTCCTCCAGTGGCTCCTCGACCATCTAGTAGCTCAGTGGCTGCTGCTGCTCGTCACCGGTTTTTAAGAGTGCTCCCCCATATCGGACAGTCCTGCCTACCTCCTCCTGGGAATTCATATCCTTCAGAATCTTCCCAAAATGCACTTTCCGCTTTGGCTACCTTGGCCACTGCTGGTAGAGCAATGCCATCCACAACTAATGACTTTCTAAAGGAGGATGACACCTGGCAGAGCACCTCTTGGTCTCAGTCAGTTAGTAGCATTAGGTTACCACCAAAAATATCTCGTGTCGAACTAGAAAATGCAAAACTACCAACAAATGGTATTTTGACTCCTCCTTCATCTCTGCGTACAAATTCAGAAAAATCATCTGATAATGTGACCTCTACAAATGAGAAGGATTCTATTCTATATGCAAATCTAACAAATTTAGAACCATATGGAACAGAAGAAAAACTTCCACCTGAAACTGATGCTTTTGGTTTGTTAACAGAAGCAAGCACCACTGAACAGTATAGTGAGATATACGACATTGGAAAGGTGAACCCACAACTTGGACTGACTGATAGGGATGAAGAGTCTAAGGTTGTAGAGCAACAGAGAAAACCTATTAGCAAAGTGCTGAGCACTGCTGCGTTGGAGGCTGGACTTCTCAGTACTCATGAGTTAAGTCCTCAGAAGAATACGCTTCTATCACCTCTTCAGTATTCAGCACAGGTGGCACATCACAGTCCTCTGAAACCACAAACACAACCCAAATGTTTTGAGCTTGGTAAAGTGAGATCTGCAGCCTCTCCAAGCATGCTTCGATCTTTGGAAGTCCATAACATAGCAGATTCTTCCTTTTCTAGGACTACTAGATTTCGTGGCATGAAAGTAGATTCACTTGGCAAAAGACCAGATGTAATTTCTAATGCAGAGCCTAGGGACATTACAGATATGGCCAACAAAGCATCCAAAGAACCTGCAAGTTCTGTAAATAATTTAGGATTTCTAACTTCGCTGTCCCGAAGTGCAAGCAGGGAAAACTTACAGAATTCCTGTGGGACAAGCAGGTTTCGGACTTCTGGTATTGCACTGCCTACAAACCTTCAGTGTTTCCAGGAAGAAAGCTTTAGGAAAACGGCTCCCCCAAATGAAGCTGCTGAATACATTCTAGTGAGTACTAACTTTCAAAGAAACTGGAGTTTTCCTGTTTTTCTCTGGTCCTGGCATTGTGAAAAGCATATGTTTCTGGTGTGTCTCTTTAGGGAAGGCAGTTGGGGTGAGGGGCATACTTAAACCCCTTGTAGTTTGAAACTGTTTTCTAAGTTGCTGTTGGTGTCTTGACTGCGTGTTTATACGTATGGGTCCCAGAAGCATTTTCTTTTTTACATGGGTCCCAGAAGCATTTTCTTTTTCTAAGAATTAATGTCATTAGTTTACAAACAATATTCTTAGTTTTGGTAAAAATTTGAGTAGAATTCTGAGTTTGAAATGCCATCTTGCTCCATCTGCTTGTTACTTGTCACTTGTTCTGAAGTTTGTACTGTGACTGGCACTGTATGTGCCCACCTTCAGACTTCTAATGTACTATGTTGTTTTATACATGCTCAATGTGGGGAGACTGTTAAATGGTTATTTTGAGCATAATTGTATATTGTTGAAGTTTTAATTTCTTGTACAAAAGTCTCAAACTCTCTTCATAGGTACGTTGACTGATAAAGCACTGGTTTCAACCAAGCTGATTTAAGTCTGATCTTATATTTACTAGCAACTTTACTGTGGAAATTTTCTTTTTATTTATTTATTTTTTTTAGTCTTCACATGGGCTTGGAATGAATGGAAGTGTTTCAGCTGTAGGGAAAAGAGTAGGTAAGTAATGTAACTTAATTTAAGATGATTCTTAATTTTTTCTTGATTTGTCAGATGTACAGAGAAGAAGAATCATATCTTTGTAAGGCATATGCCTTTGAAAATCCTTGTTGTACTACACTTCAATAATATGCTATTAACCTTTAATAGCTTAAGCAATTCTTAAACATACAGATTTCATCCCCATCTTAGGTAAAGTTTACTGTGATTCTCTCCTAGTTTTGTTATTATTAATAGTTACTGAATCCTACATATCATCCATGGGGATAAACATGACCTTCTACTCTGAAGCTTCCCTAAGATGAGTTCTGCAAACACTTTATGTATACAGAAATGAGAGAGACTGTCTTCTTTAGAAATACTGCCTTTAGGTCTGAAACTTGAGCATAAAGAACATGGCAAAAGGAAAGGGAGGATGCAGCAAAAAGGCTGCAATGATGAAGATTTGGAAAAAAAATGAAATTGTGTCAGTAGTTCTTCCTGCTCTGAGTGCTTCATGCTTGACATCAGCTGAAAATGGCTGTCTTGTGCTTGAACGTGAGATTTTTTTTCTGTGGCAATTCTTTTGTCAAAAAAATAAACTGTCTGGATGCGTATTTCTAAAACTCCTAATCCATGTAAGTTGCTTTATATTAGGAGAAGCGCAGAAGAGTATTGCCAGATAATGTTGTTTGGGAAGGTTCAAGTATTGCTGGTTTGGTAATTTTCAGAGTCAAAGCGGCAGTCCAAAGGCTAAGGCCTGTAGACACTTCCAGGAGTTCAGGCTTACACAGCAGTTACTGAAAACAGTGACCCCACAGCATCTGCTCAGGATTCTCAACATGATGCACCTGTTTTCTCCTTCACACCTTTGACTTGCAGTTTGCAGGGGTTCTCCCTGCTTGACTTCAGGAAAGAGATAGGCACATGTTCTAGGATCTTAAGATCCGTATAGACAGTCAGCTAGATCTTCCTCATTTAGCAACTGCAGCAGCAACAAAACTGATGCTATTGTAATGGCTTAAGAGCAAAAGCTGCTAAAATATTAGCCTTCCTTTCACAACTGAGGGTGCAATTTTGATTTAACAATCAATCTTAATAAGCAGGTAGGTCTGTACCTCCTCCATGGAAATTGAGAGTTTTTTACCGTAATAGCCCTGTCTGTATTGTGGGAAAGCCTACTCCTCTATATCACCTTCATTTCAGTGCTATTTAGGTTAGACAAAAGCATATTTTCCTAAAGTTCTAGACAATGGAGTGACAAAGTAGATATTGTGCAGGCTTTGGGGAGAAAGGCAGCTAGTAATGATCTCTTATATAGCTGGACAAAGGAGAAATGTCATGTTGTCGGAGACCTTGATTTATTTATAATTACTTTCTTTTGTAATTTCTATAGTGACTGTAAATGTGAAAACAGATGTGTTATATGCTTAGGTATGGCCACAGTGGCGACTGCCCTCAGCCTCTGTCTTCCTCACAACTTACACCAGCTGATGCTTTGGGAGTAGTATCCCTTTAGATGATGATTTGATAGCACGGACAAACATTGTCTGGATGTTTCCATGCTGGATGGCATTGAGATCACAGCACAGTAGTGCTGGCTGTGATATGGAGTGACTGGTGTTACTATAGAATATAGCCTGTTGTATCTCAGCCAAGATATGACTGTTGGAACCAGTAGCATGTTGGACAAAGAATTCTTCCCAACTTGGATCATTTTTTCTGGCAGCATCCTGACAAAGTAGTGTAGAATCACTGAAGAAAACATTTGAGAGATTGGGTTGCTTATTTTCAGTATCCTACGATGTGGTAGGGATGAATGATCAAATTGTGGGCTAAGACCTGCTTTGTACAAAGGAGAAAATGTGCTTTACATGTCCTTTAGAGATAAAGGGGGCCCCCAAGAGTTATGGGGCCGAAAAAAAGAAAGAAAAATATTTTTTTGCCAATTACAGAACTCTCATGAAATCTGCAAAGTGTAGTATGAAACCACACAGCTAAATAGAGGCATTTAGTCTAATAGTGTGCTCTTTGTGCATTACACATGCTAGCAAGGTTATAAAATGTTGTACTTATTTATTTAACAAACTTTGGTTACTAGTTTTGAGTATATTAGGTACTAGTACCTAGGTACTTGAAGATTCAATTGACTTTTCTGGAAAGCCATTGTGTGCAATGCTTTCCCAATAATGTTATGTATTTTTGTTTTGCATTATTGAAGAACATTAGGAAATGTTTCTTGTTATCTTCTGTAAATCCTCACTAGTATGAATTTTTAGCAGATGTCAAAAATAATGTATCCAAATCCCATATTCGGCTCCCTTTTCCAAAAGTGTTAGCCTTGAGGTACTTTTTTATTTTTGCTTTGAGGTTGGTTTGTTTGTTTTGTTTTCCCTCTTTTTTTTAGGCCTGGGGGACCCACCTGAGGCATCCTAAGAAATGCAAAATGAATCTGAATTTCACAAGATTAACATTTAACTAGTCCATGGCCAGAATAAATGAAATGTTTTTGCTATTTCTACCTCTAAAAGCAGGTGAAACAACCCATCTTCCACCTGTGAATGGCTCAATGCAAGCAAAAAAGAAAATTACAAAGCATTGCTTTCTTTGTGGCAAGAAAACTGGATTGGCAACCAGCTATGAGTGCAGGTAGGCTGTGTATGTAACCAACTGTTGTTGAAAATGGAGAGCTGGGTTAACCTAAAAGTTTTCTGTGCTGCATGGTATTCCTTAAGCATAGCAAATTGAAAAGAAGCTTTCAGAAAAAAAGTTGAAAATTGTAGCTTACAGTTTAGCAAAACTAAGATAAACTAAAATAACAATCAGAAGCCTGTTCCTCTGTTTAGGTATGCGTTATGCCAGGAAAAAAAAAAAAGAGAGAAAAAGAGGAGGGAGAGATGTAATGTTAGAAGATTAATGTGAGGTGAACTTGATAAGGATGCAAGTATTGTTGAGAAGTTGCACAATGTAAATCTGTAGAAACTTCAGAAAAAATGTGGCAGTTTTTAAGAAAAGTATGTCAGATTTGGCCCTCTTACCACGTCTGCATAGTTTGATTGCTTCTTATGAGCTTATATTTGACAATATATTGATCAATGTGCATCAGTTCTTGTGAAACTTAAGTCACCTTTGATCTCCTAGACGAAAGCAGAGCCCTAGTGTACTCGTCCCTCACATCATGGCTTTCTGACAGCCTGCTGGTCCTTGAGACTTGCTGCTGCAAGATTTAAAAGAAACAAAGCGAAAAATACTTTCCATTTTCAATGTACAACACTTCCACGACGTGTTCTTGTTCCTGGTATCATTTCTCATGAGCTAATGAAGGTTGGGAACTGCTGCACTGAGAGCTATATTTGAAACTGATCTGGTTAATCAGCAGCAGAATTTAACAAGACTCCTGCTGTTGGGGAATTGTGTTGTGGTGAGGAACTGCCTCCTTACTGACTTTTTTTTGGTAATAATTTTGGACATTACACACCTCTACTAAGCCAAATAGCTGTGAGGTTTTTCTAAAAATAAGCCAGGTTTCTTGTGGTTAAAAGCACAGAAAAGAGGGAAAATCACACATCTTCAAGAATAGCATTGTTCTAGTTTCAAAAGGACCAGCAATAAAACCTTTTACTAAAATGGAACATGAATCAAGTAAGGAATACCGTTGTAAGAGAGAGGCAGCAATTAGCAGGACCAAGAAACAAAGTAAAGCAGATCTGTTAAGAGATACACAAGCCTCAGGAACAGCTGCGAAGTTTCATGAACACAGATAGATAAATCGAGGACTATTATTATTTATAATGTGACAGAAATTTGGCTGAGCTGTTGTCAGTCTGTTGGAAGAGATTTCTGATTGAGTTATGCCATTGCTTTACTGGCAAGAAGCATCTTCGTCAAATGGCTTCAGGCAGCGGGGCACTAACACTGGTCTTTTTAAGGCACTTTTTCAGATCAGGTACAATGTATATATTGTCCTTTGTCTTGTTCGGAGTTGTATCTGTGGTGAGATGTCAAATTACAAGGCAAAATTATAATCTTAACTTACTGAATTTGCAATTGATAGTGGAGAGATGCACTCTTACCAGTTATGGAGAACAACAGTCATGTTTCCTACAATCAGTTTGTATATCATCACAGCTGATTAAATCTATAGTTATTAATTTGACTTTATTTCAGGTAGAAATTGGTGCTGAAGTGAACATCTATCTTGACGCTGTAAATGATGTGACTTTAATTCAAAGACATCGTGTGGATTTCACCCCATACCATTACTTTAGATCTTTGTATTTGTCCACTGAATTCTGCCTGTTGATCTTTGATCTTGGGGAGAAGGAAAAAAAAAAAAAAAAAAAAGAAAAAAAAAAAGACCCAACAACAAAGCAAGCCCAGGCTTTTGTAACAGTTTGTAATCCTGGTTAGCTGATTGCAGGGGTACGAGTCTTGCTTGACTTCCAAGCCGAAGGGAGTGTTGGGTCAGAACTGTAGCAACGAGTGACAAAGATGTCATAGTGATTTCCCACCAATTGATGGTATCAGTCAAGGATGATTAGAATCCAAACAATTATGTTAAATAAGCCAGACGTGATTAAGCCAAAGGGCTTCCAGTATCTTAGAGCGAAAGACTTGTAACATGTAACATCTAATATTCTTGATTCTTCAGATGTGGAAACAACTTCTGTGCAACTCACCGCTATGCAGAGACTCACGCCTGCACCTACGACTATAAAAGTGCAGGGCGAAGGTATTTGCAGGAGACCAATCCCGTCGTTAGTGCACCAAAGCTTCCCAAAATCTAACTTGGTTGTGCTGCATGTGGCCGTTCTGCCATTGAAGAATTGTATTGCATTCAGAGAAGCACTTGCTTAAACTGCATAATTTTGCCCTGCTCCATATCTAAAGATTTGACGAGTAACAAAAGCACATGAGGACGCATCCTGTTGAAGAATAATGTGAACACTACTGCAGTTAACACTTTCCTTTAGTGAATGAAAAGCTAAAGATAGTTTTTAAAAATTGACACTATGATTTAACTGTTACTGCACGTCTTGTGTTAAGTGTTTTATATTTGGAAAGCTATTTCACTAGACAAGTCTTTAAAAGATGCACTTTACTAACTTTATTTACTGTAACCAGACTTGAGGGGGTGCTGTAATGAGGGTGTCATGTAATGTCTTCTGTACTCTTGCGTTTTGTCCATTGCGTGGGATTTTTAAGTTATTTTGCTAGAAAGATTCTCTTCCCTCCCTTTTCTTCAAACAGCCTGCTGAGATCTTCAAGGGGTGCAGCATTCTGTCCCTCAGTTCCATTCAGATTGGTATTCATATGCTATGTATCCATTCTGAAAATGACATATCATGTTAATCACACTTTCTTAAAATGATACTGTTTATAGGCCAGTTTTTTTAAATAGAAAATTTCCCCTTTGTTGCCATTAAATATAAGGAACAATTTATTTTAACTTTTTTTGTAATCCTAGATTTTTTAAGACTTCGCAATTTGGTTTGTTAAGATGTTGAATGCTGTTACTGGAAGAAATTCTAATAAATATTAAATTTTATTCTGGTTTATGCTCTTATAATAAATGTACAAAATAACTCTTCCTATTTTACAGCATGCTCCTAAATAAAATTTGGATTTAGTTACTTGGAGAGGGGGGGGGCTTGGGATTTTTTTCTTTCAAAAGTATTGGCTCATCTCTGCTCCTCCTGAAGCCAGTGGTAAAACTCCCCCCCGATTTCATTAGGAACATTGGGAGATGTGTGTTTATCCACTGACAGGTATTAACCTGTAGCTTTTATCATCTCCAGCTGCTCCTGTATGAGAGCAGCTCAGTGCTTGCCTGGGACAGTGTGAAGGAGCATGTAGCTGTGAGAGGAAAAATGGTTGAAATTTTTTAATGCCTCACACGTGCAAAGCCTCCAGAGATGATATGCTCCCTGAGGCCTTCTGTTCTGAATACACTTTAAAACAAAATTTTGCATTGCATCCAAACAGTTAAATGCTGTCTTAATCCTAAAGTGAAAACTTTCCTGTGACTTATACCTTTTCTTGCCAGCTTCCTCAACCACTGGGTTGGTTGTGGTATTAAAATGTCGTGTGCAGCGTTTTAAGCAGAGAGTAGCAGCTGGTGTGCATGGCAGTTAAAAGTTGGGCTCATAAAAGGAAGAGGATAAATGAAAGATAAAGTAGTAATGTAAAGGATTCTAATCCTTGGAGAAAATTCCTTTTTGTATTAGCCACTTGCATCTTCTTAAACCCCTTGGGAATTTAAGTCATGACCCTAATGCATCTAGTTCTTATTGTATCAGGTGTGTCAGGTGACAATACCTGATGCCAAAGGGAACGAATAAGAAACAGGGAAATGTGACAATGATTTTCCAGCCATTAGTGGTTTGAGGTTCATCAGCTTTCTAAGCTAGAGATATTGGTCTCTTTGAAGACAAAGTAGGCTCTTACAGGGAGTGTAATTAAAATAACATAGGCTGTCATCCTTAAAAAAACCAATATTAAGTTGTAAGTGACTGGAAATTATTTTGCAGTGCATTGGGATGACTATAAAATCTTTACTAAAGCTGCATAACTGAGATTTGTGTCAGAAAATGTCTAAGTCAGATCTCTGCTTGGTTTGTAATTTCCCTTTCTGTGTCTGTATAATTCTTCTCTGAAGTGTGCAACCATTTTTCTCAGAGAACACAGTATAGTAATCTAATTTCTATGCGTGTAGCTCATTACTTTTATTATACCTCATTTTTATTATACTTGATACAGGTATTTCTTATGCATAAATCTTCAGGTTTTGATCTGATCTCCAGTACTCTATGACAAATACTGTTATTTTCAGAAAGCGGAATAGCCCTAAGAGCACTTAAGTTTGTAATTAATATTTTAGTTGTTAATTTATATGCTGGGTGGTTTTGACAAATCCCGTGTTAGACTGTGCTATGGGTTAATTACTGTTTACTATGTAAACTTAATGATTTGTTTTTCTAAGTATTAGTCAGTGCTTTGTGGTGCTATGCATCTGTTGTAGACAAATGTTTAGCTTTTGTGTATTTGTTCACATAATTAGATTGTATCATAAAGCATTTACATAGTGGAAGTTTAACAATGACTTGGTGTGCTCTTCTGCTTCTCTGATGTATATTTTTTCTTTTCCTTTTTTATTGTTTGTTATTTTTGTTTTTTAAAATGTTATCTGAGGAGCTTGAGGATGTTTAACCAGGCTGATCTGTTGTTGAATGATCTCCAGGTTTCTGGTGTAAAGTCGATAAGTGTCTCACAGGTGTCAGAAGTATTCTTGGATCTTGAATGAAAGATTCCCTTTCTCTGAACCCTTAGAAGGCAGTGGTGACAAAACCTGTGTGCTTGCAATGCCCATATCTGCTCAGCTTCCATCCCTGTGCAGTGTAACTGCACTAATACCTTCTACTAGCAAATTTCATTAGGAGACAAGGAGGTTAAAATTTATTTAAAACAAAAGAAAAAGTATTTCTGTCTTATTTAGATATTGTGATAAATATTGATTTTTAATTTTTTTTCTGGGTACTTTGAACTTTCATAACAGGGGACATTGTCTCCTGGATGTGACTTGTGGATTAGAGCTGCTTGTGTCTGCAGGGAGATGGTTGTACTACTGCCGAGTCATGTTTTTCCAGCTTTTGCATGACTCAAGTTCATCTTGACCTGCCTTTGGGATTTTCTCTGAGGTCTCTGTAAGTCCTGAGCAGCGCTCTGCCCCCGCGAGGACATCTGTGTGACGAGGAAGGCCAAGTGCAGCCGTGGCACAGCTGGGTGAACCTGCGCTGTTCTGATTGCTGGAGCTTTTGCCCTCCTTTTATTTGGGGGTAGTCTTGCTCGAAGTGCTGGGGGAAAAAAGAATGAGAGAAAGTAATTTCATTTTTATGGATATTGCTCTGTTTAAAGATGATTATTTTAAAAAGTGGATCTGCTTAATGCAGAAATGAACTTGGGCTGTTTCTTGTGAAGTTGGTATGTTAGAGCGTCAGAGCAGAGCCATGGGGCTTCTGTGGGCAGTAACGCTTTGTTTTTAATGTGTAAAAATAATCCTTCACTTTTTTAACTGTAACTTTCCAAAGCAGCCTCCTGTTTTCTTTATTTTGAATTCCTAGTTTATATTTGGGCTTTCTGGTTGCATGTACCATTGGATGTTGAGAGCTTATCTGTGCATGGGTAAAAAAAATATTCCCTTTCACAGCATTATTTCAAAATCTCCTTTTTGCTATGTTCAGTGAGCAAATATACAGATAATAGATTTTGCATGCAAAACTCTTCAGTTAATCAGACATGTTCTACTTTATTTTTGTTTTGCCTCAAAAAGAGCAATTGCTTAAAAGGTAACAGATCCTGTTTCAATTATGTTGTTACAGTACAGTGGGGACCACTAGATGTCAGTGGCAAAACCAGCCTGGGGATAAACCAGTCAAACACACTTATCAAATGCGGGCAGAACAATCTATTTCTAATGATGTTTGGCCTGTTACTGTTTTTGACCTGTTTTATATTCCTAACTGTCTATTTCCTCAGCAGGCAGCTGCCTTGGACAAAGTAGCTCAGCAAGCTGGTTTTTATCAAGACAAAGTTCTTCTCTGTCATTCTATTTGCTGTCAGGTAGATGTTTGCTTTTTCTGATGATGAAAATCTCACACACCCTTTTTATCAGCATGCTCAAGAAGGGGGTCCTCTGCATTCTTGAGAAATCCCTCTGTATGATGAGAGTTTCCCTAAGGTGATTGTGTGGTTAAAGGGCAATTGCAATTCGAAGCCTTCAGAAGGTTTTCATGAATAATGTGATAGATTTTCTGTATATTTCTCAAAAGGTGCAACCATGTCATGCAGCCACCTATGGATTGGCTCCTTGGGCGGAGTCCATTCCCGCAGCTGATTCCATGAATAAGAAACTCGATTGTAATGTGTTTATCTTGGGAGTACTGGCTACATCTCAAAGACAGTTGCTTCTGAGCAGTCAAACGCATTAAAATAAGTGCAAGATTTAAGAAAACTGCAGAATCCAGCATGCATCTTGTCTTACTAATATGTGATGAACCTCTTGTCTACAGCTGCTGCTTGCAGTCAGTCCTTCTTCCAAGTCCCCCATGCACACACTCAGTGAGTTGCAGGCCATGTTTCCAGCTCTTCCATGTGCCATCCTCTACCTTCTCCATCTTTTCCCTCATAATGAATCCATATATAACCCAATATGTTTGGGTTTCTTTATCAATCTTGCCAATGTAACCTTGTGATATTGGCTCTAAGTTCTTTTTTGGTTATAGTGTGTATATTTGATGGAAAGTAGTTTAGCTTCTGTCTTGTCTTTCCAGTTTAACATTTAAAAAAATGCCATCCCTGCATAACCAGGTATTAAAATGGTATTTCCGTGTTTTTTTTTTTTTTTTTTTTTATAAAAGGGGGAGGTATCTGTTACTGTAACAGTCTTCTCAGACTGAAGTGGTCTTCATTTTAGTTGGTTGAAACTGGCTAATTTTGAAGGAATTTGGGCTGCCAGTGGTCACTGAAAAACATTGGTTTCATTTGTTCTTCAGTCTCTTACTAGAATGAGCATGTTTAGTAGCTTGATATTTTTCAGAAATTATTATGAGCATCAGTCTGCAAAGGAACTGCCAGTAACACAGTAACTTCCCTCTTAAACGTGGATTTCTCCGACAGAACCTGCTGAGTTGTTCACTGTCTGTATGAAGTTGTAGAGGGAGACACCAGAGGGCAGCAGATACATTAAGAATGGGGAAAGTTTGGGTGATAATGTTATTTACAAAGAAAACTAGATATGGAAAACTTTTATTGTTTATTTTTAATAGCATCTATTTAGCTTGGTCTGAACAGGTCTGAGGAGGTCAGCAATAATGTGCATTCCTTGCCTTGCCTTTGCCTTATTCCAAAGCTTTTGAAAAAACTCAGGGGAAGGATGCCTCAAAAGTATGTGCTTCTACATGGTTTTTATATATAATGAAAACCCTTAGCTAATGTGCAGGGAAAGAGAGCTGCTCGCTATTTCTCCCCATGCATCCACCTCACAACTGTTTCAGTGAGTTTCAGTGGGGTCTGCTGGCTAGTGGAAGCTGGATGTGTAGTAAGAAATAGTACCTGGTCTTCTAACCATAAAGAGATAGCTACGCTCTTTGCTTTATGAAAAGAGAATGAGAGTATGAAGGGATAAACTCCATGGCATATGAGGAATGTATACAAATAACTGCTACAAAAAACTGGGGCCCCTTACTGCTTGTCCTTTCTGGACAAGCTTTGAGAAGCTTTATAGGTTTTCAGCAATAGAGATTTACAGCTAAATCAGCTTTTAAGGCAGTTTTCTGTTCTTTTTAATCCAGTCAGCAGTGAAGCCAGTTACTATGTATTATTGCATAATGATTAGATATTCTAATCATAGCTGTGTTGTGAATGGTTAATGAAATTAGGTGTTCTGCCCGACCTTACAAATTAAAGACAAAACCTTACCACTAAAACAGCTTGATTAACTTATGAGGGTTAAAGAATTCAAAATAAAAACACTAAAGTTGCCTAAAAGGAAAAAACAAGGATTTCAAAACATTTCTTTCTCTCTCTTTCTCTCTCTCTCTCTCTCTCTCAGGAGTAAAGAAACCTTGAAAGAAGAAGAATGTTTCTCCTTTCCTTTATCTGCATATAATGCAGTCTTTTAAATAGACTGTCACAGAATGACTGTCATTCTGCGTGAACTGGAATTGCTCGAATGTTAGACCATAGATTTATTTTGGATGAACTGAGTTTGTAATGATGTCAAATGCTGGAACTTTCATCTTTGGTTGTAGATATGTCGAGAGTGAGAGTTGAATGCATGATTTCTTCCTAGCATTGCCTGTGTTGTCACTCATCATAGATAGTTTTCTTTAGTGGGAACATAGGACTTGCTAAATTAAGTGGATCAGCTGGAGGACAATCCAGTCCAGTGCGAGTCTCCAGGCATGACTGGTAACAGAGCGTTCAGAGGAAGGCTCAGGAATTCTTCAGTAACCAAGTGTGCGGTCACCTGTTTTCAGCACTGGATCTCATTGCTAGTGCTAGCAACTGGTCTGAAGTATGAAAAACTTAGTATCTAAATAAGATATTAACTCAGATGTTCAGAAAGGTCTAATAATATTCTTAAATCTTGATAAATTCAGTTTCAGTTCCTTACTAAGATGTACAAACTAACTATAGGTAGTGTGAAAAGCATTTTACTTTACTGTAGTTTTGAATTTCCTAACATTTTTTCCATAGTGTTGTGAGAAATGTCTCTGGAGCATTCAGTTATGTTCTGCATTTGTATCACATTTCCTGTTATTCATCTCCTTTTTCTGGTAACAATTTCAATCTCTTCACAGTCTTCGCTGTTTTAGGGTCTTAATTGTGCTCATTGTGCTTCTCTGAACCTTCTCTAATTTTGCAGGATACCTACAGAGATCTTCTGTCATCTTAAGTTCTCTAGTTCCCATTTTTCTATCATGTGCCTTTAGCTTTAAGTTGTTCGATCCTTAGTAGCCATGCGTACGAGGAAAATATTTTCCAGGTTCTGTTACACAGAAACAGGCTCTTGTTGTGCCTTTGTTGCTCCTGCGTGTTCGGTGAATGCAGTCTAGCTGCTGCAGCAGGGGAGAAGGTTCAGAAAATCAACTGCTAGGTGTTAGGCTCTGCAGGACGAATGTTCTCCTCTACCTCCTTGAGCTTGGAATGGGTGAGTTACCTAATTCTGCCACTTTCTCAGAAATGACTTTCAGATTATCTCATCATAGTGACTTTCCAAGGTTAAGTTTTAGTAAAATTTATCACACTGCTAATTTCTATCTTTCAACTGACATGGAAGAAAATCTGTAAGTTTCAGGCACTGGGAAGACGCTTGTTAAAATGTCTGCAAAGCACCTCTTTGGAGCTCTGTTGGGGTTTTTATTAAAAATGACACAAGCTGTGAAACCTTGTGCTTCTGTGGGTAAAGCTGCACACCAGCCTTGGTTTGAACAAACTCCAAGCAGTGTCTTCTGCTGTGCCGCTGCTTGCCAGTCAACACAAAAGAGTTTACATGGACAAATTAAAGAAAGAAAAACATTTTACAGTGACTGCAACTCTTTGGATCTCTTGCCAGTGTGTATTTTATGAGTAACTTCCATTTTGCGCTTCCTTTCTTCTTCTATCTCACAAAATGAGTCTTGGTGCTCTTGATGCTGCACAGTATTTTATTGTACAGTTCATTTTGTAGCATCTTTCAGGTGCCTTCCATGCAGTTCTCACAAATGATGTATTTTCTCCTTGTGTTCTGTTATTAATCTGTTGCCATTTACTAGGGCAAAACATAATCTTCAGAGAGTGAGTATCTTTTGGTCATCGCATGTGTCAACATTTCTGGTATTATAGCATTGATTTTTCTGGGCTGGTGAAGAAATGAAGTGGCAGTTGTTCCTTTCCTGTTCTTGAGGGAATTTAGAAAACTTACTTTCAGTATTCTTAAAAAAAAAAAAAAAAAAAATGACCAGCAAATAATTTCCCTTTTAAATTGACGACAGGGATGCATTAATTTTCTTCATGCTCTAGGGGAGAACATGGCAAAAGGTACTTCCACTTATCCTAAAGAGGAAGCTAAAGCTGATTCTGTGTGCAGCACACTGGCAAGTTTTAAGGAATCCCAGATCCTATAAAGGTAAGGGTGTTTGCTTTGTTTTGTTTTTCTCCTTTCAGAATCTGAACGTATTAATTAATGAATGTTGAATAAACAATAGTTAGGGAAGGATATTGTCTTTCTTTGTATTTCCGACCGTCTTCCTGCTGGGATTCATGTCAATTCCTTTCAGCCTCTGCTGATACTCTTCTTTTTTTCCATTTCTTACCAAAATCTGGTTTACTCATTTGGCATAGGCAGAAAGCAGCAGAGCAGCAATGCAGAAAACAGTGAGTTCTAGGCTCATCTTCAATAAAATAGGAGTCTTCAGAGGACTGGAGAAATTCCGCTGCTCTCTTCCAGCTGTGTACATAGGAGAGAGTGCTCAGATGGACAGACACACAGCACAGCCTATGCAGGTGGAAGGAAATAGAGCAGCTGAGCTGAACTGGAAAGAACCTAACCAAAAGGTTTAGGAAAACATCCCGTCCTGTCCGCATACGCGACGTATTTGTGCAGGCAGGCACATACAGAGGAAGACTTGTGTGTTCCTAGCAGCCTACAGCAGCCCTGCCTCAAGTTAGTTTCCTGGTCCTCAGGCTTAACATTCTTCGCTTTAACTTGTTGATGTCTCGTTTAACAGATGTCATATTCTGTGGCGTAATTGTTTTCCTTCTCTATGTTTCCGGCTAATAGCCATGGTAGGTTACAAAAACACATCTGAAATGAGTGAGTATGTATGCGCTGGAGTGCATGAAGATGCTTGACCTACCAATTTGTAAGGATTTTTGAGGAGAAGATGAGGCAGCTAGAAGGATTTAGGAGAACTGCCATCTTCTACCAACACCTCTTGTTAGTGTGATAAACACTGTCATTTTGCACCCCGGGAAATATGTCTGGAGCTGCTTCCAGCCCTGAGTCTTTAATGGCCATTCTAATTAGTGATTTAGTATTACATGCTATAGTGTAAAAAGTGGCAAGAACATGCCACACTTTCTTAAGGTAATTACATAGGAGGCTGGTACAACCTTAAAAATATGGTGGAAATAATTTTAATTGCTATTAAGGAACAGCTTTTCATCCCAAAATCTAAATAACTTTGGTGACCCAAACCACTGTGGAATTTGAAAGTGATCCCCCAAACTATTGTGGTGTTGTAAATATGCAGATGCTCAGACCAATATTGTAGAAGAAAAACATCATTTATTGTTATCTAGGAGGAATGAGTGCTGCTTGTCCACATAAAAACTGCTGTATGTAAGGCAGAAAAGGAGGCAGAGATGTACAGCATGCTTTTTTAGCATTAGCTTCTACCCCATAAGACTTCCTATTGAAAGGAGTATTTCTGGAGAGCAGAACCCTAATAACTGTATGTTAGAAATCTTTGCGGCTCCTATGGAGAATTGGAGTCTGCTGGGCCCAGAGATACTTCTCTCATTGTGACTTTAAATATGTGCATGTGTGTGTGTGTATATAAAATTATATGTACTATTTATATGTATGTGTATAGTTGAAAGCAAGTGTATACAGAGGCCACATCTGTGTTGTCACAGCCCAGATTCTGGAGGACAGTGGGACGTGTCTTTATGCCAACCCATCAGTATCTTTGGCTAGGTGTGATATGCATTTTAGGCATATATTACAAGGAAGAGCTCAATTAGCAAAGTGGCAGATGTTCTGTTTTCATTATTATTTTTTATTCTTTCATATTTTTGAATTAGTCACAAATTTTGGTGGAAAAGATTTACAAAGCCCTAGGTTTGCTTTGGGCATTTTCGTGTTGTTTTTTCCTCCTCTCCCTGAGGGCCGTTGGCACCGCGGGGAGGATGCGCCCCACCGCGCTCCTCAGCATCAAGGCTTTGATCCGAGCTCTGTAGTGCACTGCTCACAGTTGTACTAGTGGCTGCTTGTAGCTCCTTTCCTTGCAGTCATTCTGGCTCCTGTTCTGTTTTTGCTTCACCTGGAAAATCTGCCCTCTGCCAAATGCATTTCTGCGTAATTTCTATGTATTCCTCTTACAATTGTGACTACAAGGCCCCTTTCCTAGTTTGACGTACTGTACTTTGTGGTAAGCTACGCTGTACCCACAGTGAGATACAATCCTGGAAAATAATCCTCCTAAAAAACAAAAAGGGGTGGAAAGTAGGGAGGGAGGGAAAGAGCCTTTGAGATTTCCCCATGGCCTCGAGATAAGCTAGGGGTACCGCTCTGAAGGAAGGCTGACTCTCTCTTTAAGGCAGTGATACAGTAAACGGGACATGATTATCGCCATATATTCACATTTCCATACTCTTCTCAGAGACTATAAGTGTATTTTCTAAGTGTGCTTTTTAACTTAAGTCTACATCTGACTACACAGGACCTGTAAGTCCTTGCCCGCCCCGGGTCGGTGCAGTCCCCCCGGAGCCCTGTAACTTACTGGTGTTGGCAACCGCGGGCTCGGGCGCTGGAAAACTTAGCCCGGCCTCACGGAGCGCACTCGGGCCGGGGCTGGGCGCAGGGGCCGGCACGGACCGCGCTCCGGCGAGCCGCCGCCGCCGCGGCCCT
>VWPW01016125.1:38362-126308 GCA_013389825.1 Crypturellus undulatus | reverse complement strand
CGTGCTCCAGGGGCCCGCGGGCCGGTACCGCCGGCGGGGCCCGCGGCAGGGGCGCGAGGCGGCTCTGGCTGTGCCCGGGCGCCGGGTCCGGAGCGGTCCCAGCTGAGCACGGGTAGGGATGCGGGGTAACAGTGCGTCGGAGATCAGACTGTACTCAAAAAGCGCTGATCGTAACGTGAGCTAACAGGGATGCGGGGTAACAGTGCGTCGGATCGTAACGCGAGCTAACAGTTAGCGAAGCCTCACAAGTGGTGAAGTTCGTTTTTTTTTTTTTTTTTTTTTTTTTTATTGTGATTTTAGGAGCTAGTAGGCAGATGGAGTAATTCTGGACTTGTCTGTAAGCACAACACTAACTTTTCCCTTTTTAGTGCGTTGGAAGTATTCAAAAAGGTAGGATTATTAACCACTGGCTTTGTTTCAAGGTGCAGGAGAGCTCAGAGCTTGGGGTTTGGAATCAATAAAGTCCTTGTGAGTCTTGCGAGTACGGGAAGTTTGAGAAGGAACCCAGCAGCACAGACATACAAGGGCCAGCCGGGATGGAGCTTGAGATGGAAGGAAATGTTGGAAGGAAGATCAGGGCTAAAGAGGAGGGCTGGTCTGACAATGCTTAGCCAAAGCAGCATCACTGTTTCAGAGCTATAGCTGCTGAAATAGCTTGTGGAGAAATTTTGAGTCGGGCTGAGGGTTAGTCAATGGTAGAGTTAGTCAGAAATTTTCAGGGGAAGGAATATTTCTTTGAAAAATGCTTATTTATCAAGCCCAATGCATTTTCTTTGGAACCTCTCAGGTCTGATGAATTTTTGCTGCTGTAGAGTTCTAGTAAGTCTGCCCTGGACCGGAATTTCTGGGAACCTGAAGGGTCCTGACTGGAGGATGTGCCCTTGACCCAGTGTGACACCCACTCAGAGGTGCAGAAGCTGCTCAGCTGTGGCCCAGCTGCGTGTTTGACGCTGAAGTCCCTAGTGAGCCCTGTGACTGCTCTGAAAGTGAGATTTTTGCCCCAAATTTCTTTGTGCTACAATTGTTGAAAGTGATAAGACGTGAAGAGTGAACAGCTGTCCTTTCACTGGGGACTTGGTGTAGTTTGGGTCTGATTTGAACTTAAATTGACTTGATAATTCACTGATTATTTGGTTTCATTTTG
Organism: Crypturellus undulatus; assembly: GCA_013389825.1. Classification (NCBI taxonomy): domain Eukaryota; kingdom Metazoa; phylum Chordata; class Aves; order Tinamiformes; family Tinamidae; genus Crypturellus; species Crypturellus undulatus. The sequence goes on along the minus strand of VWPW01016125.1, from coordinate 125,164 downwards.
ACTTGGTGTTCAGCTGGCCCTAGTCAGTAGTTTTGTTTATATATGTAAACAAGTTTCACGGAAGGGATTTTTTTGTTCTGAGTTGTGAAATCAGATGAAAGCCTGAAGTCTCTTTTGTACCTCGCTGTAAGAATATGTGGTCCAAATTGCTGCTGGTGTCTGAATGAGGCAGTTCCAATTCTAGTACTAGAAAATCTACTTGTTGCTTTTTTTTTTTTTTTTTTCCCCTTAGTCTGAACTGTCATGAAGATAGATTAATTTAGAAGGCCAGGGCATGCTCAATTTGTAGTTATATTTCCCATATTTGCAGCGATGTGTTTTTGTTTTCAGTTAATATTGTCCTAACCTTTTGGACAAGCAGCTTTTCTGTATTAAAGGGTGGAAAGACTCAACCCTCGCAGCTGCTGGGGCTGTGGCATATGCTGTGGGCAACGCGCCGAAGCCCCTGCTCTACCAAGCTGGTTTCCTTGTTGCTCTTTCAAACGCTGATATTGGTGGGGGAGGCAGATGGCCACAGGAGCAGGGAGCCTCCCATTAGCGATGCTGCCCCGCGGACGAGAGGTAGATTCTTGTTGCAAGGCCTACGTTGAGGGTGAGCAAAATGAATGCAAGCCTCAGTTGAAAAGGATGCGTATTTGACTGTTTAATCGAAGCTGTCGAAGGCTCTAACGAACGGAAAACTTCAAGTCTGGGACATAAGATATTGGAGAGGAAATTTGCCTGGGGAATAAGCTATTTGGTTATTGTCTGCTCTTTCTCTGAAGCCTCTAGTGCTCATTGCTGCAGGGCCAGCACAAGTGACACAAGCCAAGATCTAATTCACTGTGCTAAGTCCTTTAGAATGACATATGTAATTACCACCAACATTCATAGATTTTGTGCATGGGTTACTAACTTCTGCTTTGCTGATGTGTGTATTATTTGTGAAGACTGGTTGTAGTCTGCGCTTTGATGTGGCAGAACTGACATTAATAGTGAAATTCCACAACTCCAGGGCCTTGAAATGATATTTACTACCTTAGAGCCAGTTTTGCTTGTTCTCTTGTCTGACTTTTAACTGAAAACACTGCTGCTCTAAAGAACTTATCATTGCTGAAACAGATTCTCTTTTCCTGCTTACCACAATATTTTCTGTGAGTCTTTTGTCAAGTAATCTAACCACCTTCCTATGAAGCATTAAACAACTAAATAACAGATTACATCATGTTTATTGATTCTGCCATGGAGTAGGTAAATGGACATGATACCCTTGCAAGGTCTTTGCAAGCAGTGTTTCCTGTAACATTTCAATACTATATTACTCTTGAAAGTACCTCGTCACCAGAGACCAGGCAGCTCGCAAACAGCAAAACCCTCCGCCTTAAACAGGTCCTTGTGCAGTTACTTTCCCCAGGGATTAGAGGAAAGAGAGGCTTCATTGTGCATCCAGCTGATTATCAGATTTGGGCCATATTAGATCAGCAATGTAAATGACTTCTCAACTTCTATGTCTTTTTAAGTCCGTGCCTATCTGAATTTCCCTTTAAAATCAAGTAGGGGGAACTTGGCAGCATATCTTAAATTCAACCAGAGGCTTATCGTGGTTGAATGGACTCAGCTGAAAGTAGTATGGAAACTTTGATAACAGGATAACAGAAATCAACAGCAAATGTTGATTGACCTTCGTTGTTGTGGTAGCAAACTTTCTAGGTGTATGTCTAATCTGTCAGAATTATCAGGTTCTAGAAAGTCTGGATGAGGTTTTCCGTAGTTTGATGGAATGAGATGTTCAAGTCAGCCAGCAGATAAGCACTTTATTCCTTAAGGCTCATTTAGCGATCTTAGATTTAGAGCTTGCTGACTTTATGGCTAGAATCAATACCAAATATTAATACTGTAGATTGGAATCAGATAAATCCTACCTGTCCAAAAATTCTGCCCAAAAATTCTGGCTGACTCTCAAAAGGGTTTCAATGAGAACCTGTGTTTACACACTGAAGGATAATGATTGCATTACAGGGATGCAAACACTCCCTGCTGCTCGTCCCTGAGCAGGTAGCTTGACCTTTGTCACATTCTGGACAAGGACAAGTGACTTCTCTTTGAAGGATGAAGGGCAGTTGGATAAAGCCGGGGAAGGAAAGAAAGAATTTGCATGTCAGACAAAAAAAAATGGATGCAAAGTTAGACACACGCAGTTGCTCCTGTTTAAAAAATCTAGAAATCTGGAGTGCCTCTCCTCTCAAAGATACTGTATTTAAAAAAAAAAAAACCTTTCAGTTCCTGTTTATTGTGTATAATGTTACTATAAGGAGGAGTATCTGTTTAAAAAATGACACTTAATAAACGTGTTACCTCTTGGTCTGATCTGCTGACTCTAATGATGGGAATAAACTGTCCCTGTAACTTGCTGCTGTTACCCCTGTGCTGGCAGTAGTGCTTGGAGGGGGGAAGTCACTCTTCTGCTCTTATCAAATAGGTTGTTTTTTAAGTTCAAGTCTTCTGTTGCCAAAGATTTTGCATGGGCACGACAGTGGGGGCCCTCGTACTGTTGCTGACGACTCCTGGTTTAAGAGGTATTGGCTCCTGGGCATGGCTTTCAGAGCGTTTTTTCCCAGCAGAGGATGATTTGGATAATATCAGCCTAACAGGGCAAAACCGAATCTGCATGTACAATCTGCCCAGTAGCACCAATCCAATACTGAGGGAATATTCTCTCAGGTATTACAAATTCAAGTACCTTCAACCGGGCCTTTACCTTCCTGCGAGAAGGAAGATAGTGCCATGTGGGTCATTAGTGGGAAAGCCTTCTCTCCCAGCAGTAGCTTTACAGAAGGGAGTCCCTTCCTTTAGTGTCACTCATGACAACCTCCTAAAGCTTGGTGGAAGAGACTTTTTTGAATCCAAAGGAGGTTGTAACAAGCCAGAGAGCCTCCTTTAACTATTTATATTTGCTTTCACTGCCTCTGCCTCCTCGTGTCATCTAGGACAAAGGATTAATCTCTCTGATCCCTCTATTTCTAGTTGTAAAAGCGCAGTGTGTTATTGAGGGTGATTCACCGCTAGGCCAATCCCTGTTCTAATCCCTTGTAACTACAAAATCATCGGTCGGAAGAGGAAGGCTAATGGGAAAAATGTGCTGTATTCCTGTGTAAGCTGTATGTATCTGAGAAGATAGACAGATTGAAACACCAGCAACGTTGCAATGCAGGGCTCTCCTGGGCTTTCATAACACAGGCCGTGTTGCAGATAGAAATTCTTTGATTGCCTCGACTTCCCCTGTCTGAACGTGCCCTTCTCTCCCATTTCTCGGCCTCCTCCAGCGAACGGCTCCTGAGGGACTTGCAGGAACCACTTGGTTGACCCTGCCACAGTAGAAAGTGAAAGTTGGCCCTGACTTTCCTGTCTTAAGAAGCCCGATGGAGTCTGAAACAGGGTGAATAGCGATCGGTAATACTTCACTGTGGGTGACAAGAGGGAGCACAAAATACACAGGGGAACAAGCCATCTCTTTCAGGGGAATAACAGGAGGCTTTGGTGTTCCTTCATTTCCCATAAGTGAATTGAGTGTTACTTGTAATTTTGTGTCCAAAATGTTGTCTGTTTCAATGTGATTATTGTCACCACAGCTTTCAGAGTCAGTTTTGTGTAGAACCTGCCTGCCAAATACAAACTGGAAATGTCAGGACTAGCAAGGACACTTGTTTTCAGTGTCTTTTATTTTATTTTCCATCTCATAGCTCACTTACACTTTGTGTAACCAAAGCTGCTCTTGTAAAGTATGTGTGTATGTATATATATGACACCTACAACTTTCAAGTAGATTGGAAACTTGCAGATGACTGCTGCACTCTGACGTTGAAAATCATCTCTACATGAGAGTTTTCTTGCTGCAAATAACATAAATGTGTGCAGACCTACATGCTGGCTGGCTGCAAAAAATCCATTTAGAAGAGGAAGTTCTCTTGCAGCTAGAGGTGTGTAGTAAGAGACAGGAAATCTGAGTTCCTGCTTGGATTGTTCCTGCTTCTGACCTAGTGACTGTATTCTCAGGGTATACATATACCTGCATGTATCTTAGTTTCCTGCTGCTCAGTTGTCACCTGTGTCAAAAGGTCGCTGCAAGGTTGCTGGGGTGTTCCCCGCTCTGCACCAGGACGTGCGTGTACGCAACCCCACTGCTGGCAACTGCTGAACCTGTTGGATAAATGCCAAGTATTTGCAGGAATGGCAGCAGTCACAGGAAGAAGGGAAGGCGAATTGCAATGTCATGAGCACAGGGGGAAACGATCTGCGTTTTAGATCGTTTCATCTAAAACGATCTAACGAGATCATAGGGTTTCAGATTCCTAGGGGTGAGTAACCCCTAAGAGCACTGCAGATGCAGCACGCCAGACTGTAGAATATCAGACTGTGCTAATCCTCCTGCCCGTTGGATGTCTGTCTGTCTTTGCAAGGCTTTGTGAGAGCCCCGGGGAAAATGCTGAGTGCTGTCACTACACTGGAGTGTAGTGCAGTGCAGCCGGCTCTTCCCAAAGTTAATGATTGATAAAATGAGGGGGTTGGGCAAGGAGAAAGGCAGCTTTAAAACTGCAGGAGTCTTGTTAGGTTGGCTTGATCTTGGGAGTTAACAAAAAGAAGAAATATGTTTGATTAAAAGATAGAAGGGGAGTTTAACTTTGCTTTTGGCATAACAAAGCAGAAGCCAATAGAAATGAGATCAAATTTCAGCCTTTTAAATGCCTCAATGTTCTTAAGCAGTATGTTAACATGTTGCACTGAAATATCTCATTGCTTTGAGGCACAAAAGCTCTCTATAAATGTCTTTTAGCAGTTGCTTTGCATGAGAAGAGCGTTTTATTTCCTGATGCTCATGACAGGGGTGTTAGGCTATTTTCCCCTCATTCCCTTCATTCTAAGGCCAGAACTGCCAAAGGAGGGTAACCTGTCTGCCAGAGACCCCAGAAGTTAAGAGTTGTGAAATACTGTTCACATATTCTCCTAGTTGCTCTTATTGTAAAATCATGAGGCTGGAAATGTTGGAAATATGTTGGAAATATACATGCATGTACATGTTGGAACACAGCAACACATAGCAACACATGTTGGAAATATGTGTTGCTATACAAACTGCTAAATGATTTGGCAAGTTTGCAAGAAAGAGCTGTGCTCTGATGCACCTGAGGAGCTCTACAGCTCCCAGGGCTTCCCAGATATGAGATGCTTTGGGGGCCGCCTTGGAAACTTGTTGCTACTGCACTGTGGGTTTTATTTTTTATTTTTTATTTTTTTTTTCCAGGCAAATTACTGAGAAGATAGAGCTTGCAGGACATTCATGTGTTTTCCAAATGGCAAGAAGTTTGGAATTATGTGCTGCAGCCCCGCTTTGACTTTCTCTGATCCAGCTGACTCCTTTCTTCAGTGAGGACCTACACAGTTTTATTTGTGGCAAGCTGATGTGCAAGTGGCGGGCTTGAGCTGTGGCTCTGGAGCCCTGGAAGCAGTGTAGCAGGAAATGGCAGAGCGTGGAGCATGTCCTGCTGTGTGCAGCTGCCTGTGCTCATCTCCACTTTCTGTCTGCTCGTGGGTTTCTTCTCTCTGGAATCCGACTTTCCTGCCTTTCTTTTGGTGTTCTGGGCATCCTGAGCCACTTGTATTTGCACAAGATCTAGGTTTTTATCTACTAGTGATGTTGGCATCAGCTTTGGTGAACACAGCATTCTCCCCCAAACCAGGTTCCCCAGCTGCATCAGCGACGAATGCCTTATTTCATTCCAGGCGAGATTTCTCACTCGCTCTAAAAACACAAAGCACTGTGTTGTCCAGCTGCCTAGGAGCCTGAGTACGAGGATGCTGAGTCAGGACCGGTTCGTTATATAGCAAGGGAATTGGATCCCTGGTGCGTTTTACTCTTGGCTGCGATCTCCTGTTGTGTGTGTGTTAGACGCTTGCCATGGTTGTTTGCTTCTCAGTGTGCTCGAGCTCCGCTTGTCAGCTGGGACACGTGTGCAGTCTGCGTTACTGCCCAGAGCGCCTGATGGGGAGTTTTCCAGGCTGCATGCTCTCTCTGTGCCGTGTTACGGGTGTTTTGCATAGGCTCTGGACACCTTTAGGGCTCTGCAGGCCTCCTGCTAGCTAGGCTACAGGTTGGCTGCCTGTCCGCTGCTTTTTCAGCCCTCTCTACCTGTACCTGCTGTATTTGGGCTCTTGGGTTTTTCAGAGCTGCCTAGGCCTGGATTGGCCTGGCCCAGCCTGGCTGGGCCTGGTGTGGGGTATGTGGAAGGGCAGTTGTGCTCCAGCGTGGATGCTGTGCTTGGAGGAAGCCCATTCCCACCTGTGCCATGGTGCTGGGGTGGCCCTTCCACGTGGCCCCACAGGCCACACACTCTGCCCTTTCACACGACTTGGACAACGCTGCTTCTTGTGTGAGTAAGGGAAGGAGAAACCCCGAGAGCCCATGATCTGCACTGACTGTCCTATGTTGCGCCATATCCTGCGTGATCATGGATGGGCCTTCACGGATGCCTCAGAATGACATTGAGCAAGGAATAGGGGATTTGGCAAGATGAGGAAACTGCTGATTTCACAGTTTAAAGTAGTTCTTGTCAGCAGTGAACGGAGCAGAAGGCAGCCCGACTGTACCCATGGCCCCCCAAAGCCAGTACCCGGACACCTGGGAGCACAGAGCGGCTTATCTGGGATGCTGTTCATCCATGGTGTCCAGCTGCTCCTGTAGATGACAGATGCTTTCCTCTGTCTGCCTTTTCTTCTGTCTGTACTGAAATGTGCAAAAAAGAAAAAAAAATAAAAAAGAAAAAATGGGCAAGATTGGTCATGTTTGCGTGCTGCCACCTCAGTGTGATGAGTACGAGTACGTCAGTGCAGTATGTGATTGCTAGGCCTCCTGTGACCCCTTCTGCAAAAGATGCCACTGCAGTGTGACAGCTGTCAGAGGGGTAGGTTACTCAAGCCTGTAGCCGTCTTCATCAGGAATGTGTGAAGATGCCCGTGCCTTTCCAGACCTTTTTCTCTTTCCAGGCTTTGAGTGAAAATTCTGGGAGTCTTGAGCAGTCCCTTCTCACCTTCATGACTGCTGCTTCCCTTTGCCATACAAAGATGACTGAGATGGTGCCTTTGGAAGAGTAAGGTTATAATTGTTGCATTTGAAGTTGATGTGTAAAATGGAGTCTCCAGGAAAGCAGTGATTAATTTATAATTGACTGTGACTCTTGCTCAATCGGAAGATTGCTAAAAATAATCTATGTTCTAATTCCACTGTTGACCCCCTAATTAAAGAAGTATTCTGATCTATAACCTGCAGAGTGCACGAGACCAGAGACTGAAGTGGTATCATCTCTGTTTTGTCAACTCGGAAAGTAAGAGCAGAATCAGTATTCAGAAAGCGGAGACCAGGTGCTGTAAGGGTGCTGGTACTCACTTTGCACTGAATTCATGCTGATTGATTGCCCCAAGTAGATGTTGAAGGGTGATATATTGCCGACAATGTCTTCTTTCAGGCAGAGAAGGCACCTTCCTTGTCTTAAGAATCTTTTTGCCTGAAGGGGAGAAAAAATCATTCCTTTAATTAAGAGAGGAAATAAAAATTAAAGTTTAAAAAAAAAAAAAGGGAGAAAAAATGTAAGTTATTTAGCATTGGGCTCTGCATTACTCTTTATCCTCTTTTTGTCTAGTTGCCAAGTTAGATGTTATACTCTGGTGCACTGAGAAATTGGCTGACTGTTGCAGTGTGCAACGTCTGTGAGCTTGCAGGAAATGCAGACAACGTGGAATTGTGGCAGGCTTCATCTTAGAGGGCAGCAATAAGAGCTTGCACAAAACCCCAGCAGCCTAGGAGCCTTCACCACTGCCGGGTGATACCATTCTGTGAGCAGCATGTGTCCGTGTAAGACTGCGCGCAGCCTCCTCCAGGAGCGGTGTTTTATGCTTCGATCTCAATGTGGCTAACGCAGAGCTGAGCTGAACACTTGGTCTCTCGTGGTGTGAAGGGACTAGTGCCTCTTCTAAGCCTGAATGTTGCTTCCTGCAGCACCAGAGCACGCAGGAAAGCGATCTGATCCCCTGAGAAGAAAGCAGCTGTGTTTCTATCACTCATGGGTTCTTGTCACTTCAGAAATAACAGACTTCATGTTTTTCAGCTTTAAATGCCTTACGACCACCTTGGTGCTATACAGCCACCATGTAGGAGCCTCTACCAAAGAGGAGGCTATCTTCTCTTTTGTTTTTAACTTCAACTGCACTCAAGCAAGCTGCAATGATGTAAAATCCCTGATGTGATCTCAGCAAGTTAAATGCTCCCCGCTTTCCAACAGTACACTTTATGCCAGGACTGATGAAATTTTGGCTAAAAAATTATGACCTTTTTCTTCTTACCTTAAGCTTCAGCAGATATATAATAGTTAGAAACTACTATTCCTTTCATCTTTTTTATCCTCATGAATGTCTTGGGTTTTGTAATAGTGTTCATGTGAACTAGAATTGCATGGACCTTATTTAGCACACTTGGCTCTCTCTCTGTCTGCTGTCTAAACTAATTTAAAATGCATCTATTATGGGAGAAGGGAGGAAAGAGGCTTCTAAATGGGATAGGGTTGAAAAATATGACTTGTCATCTGGCATCAATGATGTCATCATGATCCTGAATTTTATTTTAAGCCTTTCCCTGCCTGGACAACTTCCTATATCGACTTCCTTTACTTGCCCTGTAGATACACAACAACATCCAGGAATCTGATACACCGTACTGTCCTGGCTGTTAGCAGCATCTTTCTGAACACTGTTTTTTCTAACAACCTGCTGCTCTCTCAATGATAATGATTCCTCTCCACCTTTACTAGGTGGAGTAAAGCAGTCCTGTGCTTACCCTCTGAAGCTCTGTTTGTGCACAGTGAATGCAGGTTGCTGCTTGAAGCACTTCCTTGAGGAAAAGCCAGAAGTCCTGTAGGCAGCAAGGCAGGGGAGTGCTGCAGGATGGCCCCTTCCCACGCAGAAAGTAGCAGGCCTGGGCAGTTCTGAGCTCTGCGGTTCCTACTAGGAATTCCTGCTTAGCAGCCTTCTGCAGCTGGCTGTCGTCTCCAGACCAATTTGAGAAATTCTTTAATACTGTTAATAGAAAGTTATAGTGGATTTTTTGAAAATATATTCTTTGCAAAACCTTTAAGTGCAATGGGAAGGGATTGGCAGAGTTTCGTAAAACTTCTTGTGTCCTAAGCAGTTGTATCTGTCACAATCAGCTTGCTAGTTTTATGACTGCATTTGGGAGCTTCTCTTCCTTCTGGGGAGTCTTTGGAGCACCATCTGGGTTAGTATTGCCCTCAAGTAGCATCACTTGCTTCCATTATGTTGCCCAGAAAGAAATGTTGCCCAAAACGAAGGGACTGCTATTGAGAGGGGACAGAAAGATTAATGCTTAATTGCCGGAAAGAGAACCGGAAGGACAAAGGATGAGGAAATAACCACCAGACACTAGATTTCTTGTAAGTGTAAGAAGGCAGCGATTTAAGGAATCCACAGCTGTGTATAGGCAGTGGTAAGGAATGCCTTGTCTGCGGGGCTCGGATGTGTCATGCCAGTTCCCTCTTCTCTGGTGGCACGGAGCAGTTGTGGGGCAGGACACACGGACGGGCTGGTGCTCCCGTGAACGAGCAACGCGCTGCTCCGGGAAAACAGTTTGTGCTGAAGCTTCTCTGCTCCCAAGGCACCTTGGGGCCGGCCCTCGCATGGGGAGCCAGGCCGCCTGTTAGCCCTCTCGACGCAGTTTCTGGTCTTTGAGCTATGCCAAGGACCCTTGAGATATGTGGAGAGCACACAGGCTTTTTAATCCTACGACATATACCCTGGTGTGGTTGCAGCTGAAGGGGAATGAATTTTGTTCATGGATCTGAACTCTCTAGGATTTATAGAGCTTTACATTTTAATGGTAATGCTGTGACATAGGTTTTTAAACTCTTCAGAGTGCAGTTTTTTTGTTGAAATTGGTGAGAAATATCCTGTCTCTAGCAACTGTGTCAAGTTAAGGATTTGGCAATTGCTGCTGACCACAGCAATTGCTTGTACAGGTGTGAAACTACAGGAGTGATTAATATATCTACTGCTCTTATTGCTCATCTTACAGTAGCACTTCAGTTTAGGCTCCTGTTTGGGGCAGATACTGTATACAGTAACAGTAAGGAGCAATCCCACCCCGCGGAAGCGGTGTGTCTGGGTGGAAGGTGCCGAGTGCGGGGAGGTGGAGGTATCGTTACCCTTCCCTTGTGCACCGGAGCAACTAAAGTGAAGAACTTAAATGATCTGACTTGTTAAATCACAACAAATGTGTATCCATATAGGTAAAAATTGAAACAAACAAAAAAAAGTAGTTCAAGGTAAGTGTTTGTGTTTGGGGACTCTGGACTGCAGAGCGGATTTTTTTTTTTTGGAGTGGGAGTTCTCACATAGCTCACGGTGCCGGCCTGTCCCATGTCCTTCTGTGGAAAAGAGGTTTCTTACTGGATATTGTCACTGTGTACAGAAAGCATCAGCTTGGGAAAAATCTGAAAACTATGACCCTATAAAGTAGACATACTGTGCCTGAATGTAATCTCCAATAAAATGCTCTGGCTGAAAGCTGCTGCACTTCAACGTCTCCTAGCGTTTTTCTCTGTACTTAACATGAAAAATAACTCTTGACTTGGGGGATAGCATATAACTACTGGTAGATAGTTTTGCATTAGCAACTCAGATTCTTTTCAAAGCATAGGAAATTATAGTCCGAAATATTATCTGTGTCATAAAAAATTGTGGAAGAGAATACTTGCTATGTTGCCTTCTTTGCTCTCAAACCTCTTAAAGAAACTGATTTGAACTCTCTGATCCCTGGGTTGTGCAAGTCCTAAGGAATGTGGTTCATAGCTATTTCCTCAATAAGTTTAAAGGTTTGTCACAAGGATGCCAAAATCTAGATTTCTATTAAGACTTTGAAAGAAAAGATATATTGTAACCTAAAACTGCAAATAGGTAGTTATGTGTGATTCAACTCATAAATCATTAAAAAGACATACAGTATGTGCACTATTTTTGAAATTTCTTATTTACTAGAGGGGAAAGAGGCAATGATTTCATACTTCTTCAAAGTACAAAAGCATTTAGTCAATAGTGTGTTCTTTTTATTCCAGCTCAAGAGGAATATTGAAGGCTATTAGCAATTAAACAATAGTGAAGAAAGTTGCTTTGGCTCCTGTTGTTTGTAACTAGCTTTCACAAACGTTATCTTCTGATGTAATGGAAAATAAGTGATATGGCAGAGAATCTTCCTGAAAAATACATCATTGTTAGCTGTATATAATGCAGAATGCGAGCAATGTCTTTGCTGAACAATAATGAGATTGTTTTGTTTCTTCACTATCTGCTGTTGTAAATATTTACAGTGTTTGAGAAACACAGGCTTTCGTTGTCTTCCCTGTAAGCTGATTCATTTGTTTTTAAAAATCTTTATTAATTTTGAAGTTAAATGTACAGAGCAATTTTTTTCTCTGCATTACAGAGCTGCTTTCAATTTTTATGAACCCAGAAGAGATTACAGTAGAGAATGAGAAGTGATCATAAATTATCCATGTGTTACGTTATATCATGTGGACTTGGTATGCTAGACAAGAAACTTGCAAATATGTGCTGGTGCAGATCGCTCTTGCTCTTCCAGGTGTGTTTTAGTATGTCCTGCGATTCAGTTGATTGCAGCATTCAACACAATTTGATTTTAAAACTCCATCACCATGTGGTAGTAGGGTTTGCCTGATTATGCGGGCATTTTGTGTAACAAATTCCTGTTATTCTAGAGGTCTGGAGTGTTGTAATGTCCTTGATCTGTCGCGTGCTCTCTTTTTGTGGCATGTTGTAGTCTTGTGAGTTTGAGCTTTTTCCCAGGAACAGGGGAAAGGACGGCATGTTGTGTAGCTAGTGGCCGTGCTGAGGCCTTTCTGAGCTGGTTGGCAATTACAGAGGACTGACTATGGCAATTCAAGTGTTCCCAAACCTGTCTTCCCGGTGATCTTTTTCATTTTCATTAAACTTAAGCATTTCAAATCACATAAAAGTCTCACCACCACTATCTCTAGCCACCTTCCTGAGTTAGTGAGAAAATGATGCACATGCAGTTGCTTTAGCAGTATGAACGGGCAGCATCTGTGTGGTGGAATTGGTGTAGGTTAATGCTGCACAGCAGTTTGGGGCATGCAATGAGGAAAGAAAAAAACCCTTCTTCAAAACCTTGGGAAAGGGCATGGCACTGTTGCATGCAGTTACCTAGCTGTGATTATTATGACAAAGGAAGTCATTGCCCTGATCTTTAAAGAAAATGTAATTGCATCCGCATGATTGCGGCCACCTAGTTTTTATTCTGCAGTATGGATTCACTGCAAGATCAGAGGGGGAAAAATGCTGCTTTTGGAGAGGGGTATTAATTTCTTAGAAAGCCACACTGTTTATTGCAAGGTTTGATGGGATCACAGCTCAGAGTGATATTACATGCTATAATGTTACATCCTGCTTGGAGCACAGCCCTGAAGCCTTGGAGGAGATTGCCATGCAATTCCTGTGTCAGCCCTGCTTTATGTGGAAGCACCGTGGAGCCTGGAAGCTGAGTTTGGTGTGAGGGGGTCAGGTGGAGCAGTGGTGGTTCCAGTGAAAGAGCCAGGGGTATGAACTAGTGCAGGTGGATCTGGAGATCCAGCAGAGCTGCCTGACAGCTCAGCCAGCAGCCGCTCTCACTGCTGAAGTCCTGAGACCTCTCCTGGGCTCTACCCTTACAGATCCCCAGTGCAGAGACTGAAATTGCTCAGTTAACTTTTGTTTCTTTTTGCTTATGAGATAGAGACTGTCCCAGGGATCACTGATGATATCAAAAACGTTCATCAGAAAATACACAGGGCATTACCCACAGGTTCCACATCTGCAGCAGGAGCTGTCTGCCTGAGCACACGCGTGTGTGTGGGTAGCGACTGGCATTTGGTGGGTGCTGTAGGATATCAGTAATGATTGTGGATGCTTGTGATGCAGGCCAGCTGCTATTAGTAATGTAAGTGGGCAAAAGCCTCTTTTGTTGTTTTTTTCTATTCTTTTTTCTTTCTTTTTTTTTTTTTTTTTTTTTTTTTTTTCTATTCCCTCAGGGATTGTAATGACTCTATTATCTTGTTGTTGGAACAGGGAGAAGAGGTGCTTGTTTTCTGTGGAGTGCTGCTAAGCTGGAAACATAATTACACTTAGCAACTGATTTGATTTGGAAGGGACTGAATTTAAGGAATTTGTTTCTCTGAACCCTCTTCCATTGAAATCAGAGAGGTGGGAGCGCTAAGAGCTTGGCACCCATTATTCATTGATACTGTGGTTTTAACAGCTTGCTTGTCTAGTTATATTATGAAGAGCTGTTTGTAAGTACAATCATATTCTTATTTTGAGAGGAGTCACTGAAGGCTGACAGATACATCTATTCTCTGTATGTCTGCGTGTTAACAGCAATATATTCCTATGCCTTGAACTTTCAAGGAGATTGTGCACAAGAATCCCTTATCCCCTTTCTACCTCTTTCTGTTCATTTCAACTAAATAATAGCATGATTTTTTAAAAAAAAAAGATCTTGAAGCTCATTATTTTTAGGATGCTAGCAGGTGGAGGAAAGGAGGAACTGAGATAACTTATTGAAGTGGGAAGTTGCAGTTGAGCTGGTAAACAGTGCAAGTTATATGGTCAGAAGCATAGCTGTAGGTAGCAGTACTTCACACTTAAATCTAATCAAGGGGAGTTTCACTGAGGGAGGGCAGAAGAAACAACCTTTCTTTCCCAAAACTTTCCCTGTGGTACCTTTCACATTTTAATGCTATCTCAATGCTAAAAGTGAAGAGATCCTTTGTATTCACATCTTGCTTTACATTGCTATGTTTATCAAACTAAAAAGTGCATGTGAAGCGCTTGTGCCTTTATGACCTCTCTTAAATAATACTATTAACAAAGCACTGCTTAAGCTATGGTAAAACAAAATGAATCACAGATGCAAGATCCTCTTTTTGAAATCGCACATCTGTCATCTCTAGAAAAGGTTTACGTAAGCTATATTAGTCAGGGAAGAGTTCAGACAGGCTCAAAATAATGTAAATAAAAGCTTCAAGCTGATGCCAACACAAACTAATAGGAAGTATTTGCAGATATGGACTACACAGCATATGAAAAGTAGGCATACGCCACCTCCCTTTGAAATGGCAGGGCAGGCAAAGAAAGTAACTGTTCATGTGGGAATTTCAGTCTCAGTAATGCAGTGTCAGAAACTTTTGACACTTTCAAAACAAAAATATAGTTTTTTTTTTTTTTTTTTTTTTTTAATGTTCATGGGGTTTTCAGATCTCTTATCTAGGCCTCCAGCAGAAAAACAGGTCTCCAGAACAGTGTTAATGGATGGTTTCACGTTTCACTTAGAGAGAGTGTGCCTGCCAGTGAATCTGTTACACTGACTTGCAGTAGTCTGAGGTTTCTTTGGAGGGTTTCCATTCCTGTTTGGGTTGGCCAGGTTTCACATTACATAGAAAGGGGAAGTTTCAGAAGATCAGAGTTCACAGCAATATTTTGTAATGTCTTAAGGCAACATTTTTAAGCCTCTGGCTTGTACATCCCCAACAGTCGTTAGTCTGCATGTGAGCCATAAAAGCTGTTTAAGAAACCAAGTCTGTTCTCTTTGGGCTTATGCTTACTGTACAAAGACTGCAACTCCACATAAAAGTCCGTATATATAAATTGAAAAAGATTGAAAACTGCTGGGTTATGGCAATAGCCTTAAAAGAAGCCAAGTCCCATAAATAGTGTTTTTTTTTTTTTTTAATCTTATCTCTGTTACAAACAGATGTTTTACTAAAGTTGAATTATATCTGTCATGATTTATGTTGACTTCTTATTCCAAGAAATAGACAATATGTGAATCAGTTTTGTAGCTGTTTTTTTCATGTCACTGGACAGTGTTGCTATTGGATAGACTGGAGAGTTACCGTGTTAATGAGTGCCTAAGCATCCGACTGTGGAGCAGGATGACTGCTGCAAATCCTGAACTGAACAAGGATCTAGGAGCAGTCCCTTTGCATCAGCTTTTCCTACTCAACTATCTTTTTGGCAGGTCCTCAATTCAATGTGCTTGGATCCCAGTTCTCAGATGCCAAACTTCTCACACCCCAAACAGGGATCCTGTACTATTAATTTAGCTGTGGAAAAAGTCCTGTGGAACTTGTCTTAACTTTTTGTGTGGAGTAGCACTGCTTTTTTGGTATCCTTGACTGGTTGCACTTGGTGCTGCAGATGGTCAGTTGACTTTAATTAGTGCTGTTGAAACTAAGGTGTTTTCAGGTTGACTCTGGCAAGTCCTAAGCGTGCACATTTAGGCAAATTTCCAGATTTGAGATACTTGTGTGGCATCGGGATTGAGTTTAGAGCACGTCTCAGGTGCCCCGGAGCAAAGGCAGGCTCTGCTGGGGACATGTCAGGCTCCCGCACCAGACAGAGGAGGGTGGTTTCACACCTTCTCTGAATACCTGCTTGGGCTGTATCTGCTGTCTGAGCTCTTTCAGATAACTCTAATACATGCAATCCTTGAAGTAGTTGTAGAAAACCTGCTTTGATTTGCTTGCAATAATAAGAGAGAGTTAACTCTGTTTCCTGGTTTTCCCTTTCCCAGGTCAGGCAATAAGATGTCCTTGTCTGCAAGTCCAAGAACCCCTTCCGAGGGGGACACAAAACCATGTCCATTCTCCGTGCCCTCCAGACTGGCCCAGCCATCGGTGGTAGTAGCACTGTACACATTGCCCTGCAGGTTTTCATTGGAGCTTAACATTTTTCTCTATTTAATTTCCTTCTTTTATTTTCCTGGGAAAATACCTTCCATTCCTGCCTCAGTCTGAGCATGTCTCTCCTCTGGCACTCAAGGATGAAGCTGAACTGGTGTGCAGAGGACAGGGGAGATTCAGTGTGTTCCCTTTGTACTAAAGCTGAGATTAAATAGTGCTGGTAAGTCCCATGTTTCCCTCCAATAAGGAAGCGTACGTGTCGGTGCTTATGTATGCACGTAGAAGGGGTGTTCTGTATTTAGGATGTGTGAGGCCTACAAGTTATGGAGCCTTCGTGGCTGTCATGGATGCTTTATGAAGGGCTGCCTTAGCATCTGTGCAGTAACATGGCCTGAACCCTGAGCAGGTGGCAGGAGCCCTCTTGAATTTGCCTGAGTGCTGCAGCCAGTAAGTGAAGGGTGCCGCAGGAGGCAGCAGGTTTTTCTTTTCTTTTCTTTTTTTTTTTTTTTTTTTCTTTTTTTTTTTTTTTTTGTCACTGTTGTTTTTGCCAGCAACTTACTGTGTAACCTTTAGTAACTCTTTTCCCCTCTGTGAAAAGAGGACAATGCACTGTCATTACCTGTATAAAGTCCCATGGATTTTTTTTTTCCTTCAGTTAAGGAAAAGTAGCAGAAAGGTCACAGACTGTTTTTGTTTTAGACAACTGCTGAACTCCTGGGAAGTCTAGTGGAAGTAGAATCAGATCAACATCTTCCATGGAATCAAAAAATCTGGGAAGCTTGGTCTATCTTTAAAATTTTTAGTTAATTAACTATTACATTCAATAAAATATTTGTATAGTTATGTTAAGTGAATGCACTAAGTGCTGCCATATAGCACTACCAAATTGTTAAGCAGTAAAATATAAACATCTATCTAATTCCTTTTTTGCTGTTTTTTTTAAACATGGAGGGAAGAGAAAAAGCATTTGATATTTTATGGAACTGGAAGAGTTAGTGCATCATCCGGTTGCCCTATTTAATATAGTTCTTGCTGTGTTAATTCCTCTATAAGCCTTCTTTTAAACACTGTTGATTATGTCTAATTTGTGACAGGTTATGTTTCAACTAAACACTGCATGATCTTACATATTTCAAAAAGCTTTTGATTTAATGCAACTTTGTTCATCTAGTAGAAAGTATGGCTAATTATTCCTGCCTTTCAGATTAGTGTTGCCAGCTTTGGTTAATTTAGGTCTATTACTGCCTTCCCTATCTTTAATGCTTCATTGTGTAAAGTTGAATTAGAAAAAGGACAGGTGTGTATAGTCCAGTGGACTTCTGATTCCTAGCCGTGGGATTTTCATCATAATGTTCTCTAATGGCCTTAGGAAAGGAACAGCTCACAGGATGCGTCCTCCTATTGCGAGTTGGTGCAACTTTATATAGGTGCATAGAAGCATTGCAGAGTTGATTTCTTATACAAGAATTTTTGGATCTTTGCAAAAAAATTAAATGGAGAAGAAGTATTTGATACAGCTGGCTGACATCTGTCCAACACTTCACATCTACCCCTGTTCCTTTATTTGCTTTGATTCTTTTCTTTTTTGATGAATTTTATATCTGTATGGCACTATTTTAGTTTGGGGATCAGTGTTTTTGTGAGAGAACAAGAAATGGTTTGCACTGGAACCATTCTTTTCTCCTTTATACTTCTACGGTTCTTTCAAACCATTTTCATGGTTTCCAGTTAAAAATAACTGGTTGGATTTTTCCATAACACAACATGAAGGCTAATATATAACATAGAAACAAGGTTTAAAGGACGAGAGGGCTATGGGTGCAAACTGAAACACAGGGAATGCATCTGGACAGAAGAAACACATTTTCCCTGTGAAGGGAGTTGTACACTGGAGCAAGATGCCCATAAAGGTTGTGGATTCCTCCATTCTTGAAGATCCTCAAAGCCCAAGTGGGTATGGTCCTATGGGATCTGTTCTAGGTGACCCTGCTTGAGCAGGGGATTGGACCAGGTGATCTCTGAAGGTCCCTTTCAACCTCAACTATTCAGTGATATTTGTGAACAAAATCCAGTTTTCTTATATGGAGAATACATATATAAAATACATGTAATGAAGATGCAAATTTCCCTTCTCTCCTTCTGATGCAGTCCCTCTCTTGAGCTACTTGCTTTTAGTGCCAGAGAAAAGTATGTTTTGTTTTGATGTGTTGCTAGTGCGGTGGTTTGGTCTCCTTGTTTTGCTGTCCCTGATGGCTGTGGATGATGAGATGCTTTGCCTGCAAATAGCAGGCAGAAGCCATTGGATCTTATTCCAGCATATGAGTGGTGGCAGCTGTTCTCTTACAACTTTTGAAGTTCACTACACCCAAGCTACCTGTGTGTTTTTTTTTTTTTTTCCCTCCTCTGTCTGGGAGTAAATAGAAGCAGATTTATTATAAGTTGATATCACTGCTTTTACTAAGGCCATATAACATTTCCCATTATGAAGCCAGGTTAAGTTGATAATTGCACTGCCAGATGTAGTTGATATGTAGATGGGAGCATTTCATCACAGAGGGCTCTGGAAGGTACAACCCATTACATGCACTGCAGTGTCTCCAAGGGATGATTCCTGCTCTGTAGTCAGGAGGCAGATATGGCCCCTGCCTATGTTTGAGCAAACCCACAACATCTGATCCAGCACAGAGCCTGGGGCAGCTCCATCCCACACGGTGCAGCCGATGGTTGAAGAAACCACCTCCCGTGAGCCGTGTGGCCCGCGCAGCTGGGAGAGCAGCTGCTGCACCTTCTGCCCCTCCGTGAGGCTCAAAGGGCGGCCATGCCCCCTTGCTCTGCTCTTAGGCCACTTTCAGAACTGCTGGATATATATGTGTGTGTATATATATATATGTGTGTATATATAGATATGTATCTCCATATATTTTTTTCTTTCCTATAGACTGTGCTGTGACCCATCTAAGACTAGCTCTTGAAAACCTGCCTCATTCCTCATCCAGCCAATGTGCTCAAAACCCTCCTCTCCATAAACTGGAGAGAAAATAAGGCATCTGCCTCAGTCCAGTAGATGACTTAGCTTTGATTTAGAAACAATTGCATTTCAAGTGACTTACCATCATCTAATATTTCTACTTTTTAGATGCAAGGACTGATAATGGCACCGAATGAGCGCTGTCTTCACGTCTCCTTCCTATAAATGATAGGACCAAACAAGGCGGTGTGATGAACATGCCACTGCATCAGATCTCTGTCATTCCAGCTCAGGATGTTACCTCTTCCAGAGTCTCCAGGAGCAAGACCAAAGAAAAAGAAGAACAGGTAATATTAGATATTCACATAAAGTTACCTGAAAATAAAATGATTATCAAGTAAGGCCTAATTGTGCTTTACTCCTTGATGGTTGTTGCTTTTGTGAAAATGAGCATGTCGCTCTATTCTTATGTTTGCATTAAAGCAGCTTGCTGCAAAACACTAGAAATTGTTGTGGAGTAACTTCAGCAAGACACAAACCTTCCATTTTGTATGAGATTTCAAGGCAGATGGACACTTTGTATGGTGGGTCCATTGCCTTGGAATCTGTAACAGGTTTGTGTGACTTCTGTTGGTGTGTGATTGTTGCCTGTGTTTTGTTTTGTTTTGTTTGTTTGTGTTACTTTTTAAAAGAGAAAAACAGTATGGGGTGTGAACCCCCAGGCATCTTGCAGCCAGGAATCTTGATTGCCTTTGCTCTTGACAGCATCTGGTAGCCAGGTGAGGATCCTGGAGTATCACAAGGAGGGAAAAATATGCCCATCTGTTATGTGTACGTTACTGTTTCTTGGAGACTGTGATTGTATTTTTAGCTTAGGATGACATGTGTGAATGGAGTTGTTTGAGATCTTGTGATTGTGTTAATGAGAAACAGAATGCAAAAATATCTGAAGTATCTAAAGATTCTAAGTCTAATAGAATCTTATTAATAGCTTAACATTTTTTGATAGTATATTTTTTCTGGACTTCACATGTAATAACTTTGTTTAGCCCCTGGACTGTGTCTCTGGCCCAGCTAAAGATTTTAGTATACATCATGCTTTTGTGTGCGCTGCACTGCACTGAATTCTACATTATCTGTCAGTTCCACTGCATTATCTGTATGTTTTTTAAGCTTTACTCTCGGATGAAAACAGGTCAAGAGAACACTCACGTTATTGAAAAAGTCAAGGGATCGATGTTATTTTATGGACTAGGGAGAAATATTTAGTAGTGGTTCGATTCTGAGGAGGTCTAGAGTGATATTGATTACAGATGGGGCATTGCTTAAGTATAAGGAACTAGAAAGGTGCCATCACATTACAGAAAAGGATTCAATAGGACTGGTTTGGGGATAGGATAAAGGAAGTTGCTTCTGATGGGTTAAAATCATCAGCTCTTTTCACCTGTGAGCTGTTCAACTTGAACCCATGAAAGCCTCTGGTGAGTCGGTAAAAAATAATTGTCCCACTGCCTGTTTTTTTTTTTTTTTTTCTCTCCTATATTCTTGGCCTTAGTAACAATGTAGTGAGCCCATTAACACCTTAAACCAATAAACCTGATCCGAGTAGGCTGTCATGGCTCTGCTTTTGGTTGCAAGGACTAGGCGGGAAGTTGTCCTTACAGTCAAGCTGCTTTAAATCACTGAAACGTCTTGTCTCAGGAGCCCACAGGAATCTCTCGCTTCCTGTCTGTCCTATGTATTTCTCTCATTTCAGTCTGTCAGTTTGTCAGGCAGGTCCCTAAGAGGGCTTTTTTGTTTCTCCTTCCCAGCCCACCCCCCATAGAAGCTAGGTAGCCATGCCAGCACCTTCAGTCAAGCAAGGATGTGCAGGCAGGGACTGAAACAGACCCCAGCCGAACAAATGGTAATTCTGGGAACAGACTACGCTGGGTGTATGTGTGTGTGAGATGTGAATTAGGAGGTCAAATTAGCTCTGATAACTGTTTTGCCATTCAGTGAGCTTCCAGAGTGAGAGTCCCTAGTCTGTTTCTAGATCTCTTCTTCCTTCCTGACAGTTGATGCTGAAACTATGACATTAATAAGTGTCCCCTATGTATTCTTTAGTGATAACTAGTCTGAGTGTTGATTACTGTTTTCCACATCCATGCTGCTGTAATACTTTCAGGTCTTTGGGACCTTTGAGACAGAACACTGTTAGGACTGGAAAAAAAAATACTTTAAATATGGCTTCTGTGAAATACTACTGGGAAGAAATGGGGCCTGGGACTGTGCAAACAATAAATGCCTGGAACAAATTTGCTTTTCCCAAATCGAGTCTTTCCTGTCTATGCATCTGTGCCCCTAAGTCTCCTGTCTTCTGGCAGAACTGCTGGTGGAAGACAAGGTGAGCTGCCCGCGGTCCTTGGTGCGTGGCCCAGCTGACCCTGCAGCTGCTCATGTGCCTTCAGAGCCGTGGTCTGCCCCCCGCGTGCTCCTGCAAACTGCATTGCTTCTGGTGTTAACCTTTAATGCTGGATCTAATGAATGAGCTGGACGGGAGTCAAGTTGTTGTTAATGTGCTGTCTTTGACTGATCCAGTTAGTTTTTCATGTTGTATTAGTTACAGCATTCAAGGCCACTTGCCAGCTGAAGTCCCTGTTGACCCTTGGATATAATCAGGGTCTGCTAGCAATAGCTGTGAGTCTTGCTGGTGCTTAAAGTCAGGGAAGAGGGAGATAGGATGCAAAGAAAATCAGGAGCATTTCACGTGGTTTGGTTCAAATGCCTCAGTTTCTGTAGCATTTAATACTCCTTACCGTTTCTATGTAGCGATAGCAGCAAGCACCCCAAGAAAAGAAGCACTGTGCTTCTAAGTTTGGAGTTGCACAAAGTGACATGCCAATCTGAACAAAATCAAACAAACCTCAATCCACAACCAGCACAGTATTATATCAAAGATAAATATGAGGTTTACATAACATACCAGACTATGTTCTTAACAGCATGTGCATTGTCAGGTGTGTGTTTTGTGGGTTGAGCAGACCCTAAGCATGTCTCCCTTATTTATTGACCAGTTCTGACTAAAGCCAAGGTGTCATCAAGCAGATCAAAGGTTGGCTTGCTGTAATTCATGTTTTACTTTCTTTTCCTTTGGGAACTCACCATTTCAAACTAGACCATTGGTCTTGTCCGTTCCTGCATCTTATCATGTTCTTTAGAAGAAAGGCTCAGGAAGCTCCACAGCAGAAAATGAAGTACTGGTGTGTTTATAAAGAGAATGTCACCAGCCTGTGAAAAGTTGCTTTGGCCTATCCCCAGAAGGAAGGTGCTTTATATTCTGCTCTCCTTACTTTTGTCCTTATGCACATGTTTAAATATCCACCTTTGTTGTAGAGGTGCAGAGGAAAATTTCTCAAGTTGAACAGAATCTCTTACAATTTTTTTCTTGCATGCTTCTGATCAAGCTATAGCCCTGTTACATCAGGGCAGGGCTGGTCTGCTTTTAGCAGTAGTTTTCCTTGCTACAACGGTAAGTTGTCTGTGCTAAAGATTTGGGGCTAGTAATGAAGGACAACAAGAAATCCTTACCACCATTATCATTACAAGATTTTCAAACTCGGTAATGTATATCCTGCAATGCATAGTCATGTGTCACGATGGATTAACATGTAGACTCAAGACCCATGGAAGTTTGTGACAAAAATCCAACAGAATTTGAGATGATAAAACAAAAATGGTAGGCTTTTTAAGTCACAGCTCTGTATTATTATATATAATCAGTTTATAGTGGAGTCTGGTACTTGCTGATTCAGATTAATGTAATTTTTAAGATTTTAAATTAATTGAAAATTTTCATGGTCTCTTGTGAAACTTTACCCATTTTTTTCCACAGTAAAAATGTGGAAGGTCGTAAAGAGATTAGCATCCTTGCATTTAACTCAGATGAACTGTTAGCTTTAAGGGCTATTAATAACCATTGTTAGCTTCTTACTGATCCTTCACTAGGAATAGCTTCGTGCTTACCTGACTTGAGAGTGTATCACGGTATTGCTTGGGAGGTGCTACAAACCTCATGTGTCTTTGCTGGGGGTAATGTGTTGTGCTGGCAGTGTTGTTTCTTAACATACCCAAAAGTTTAGAGCTCTCTGCATTTGGCATGGAAATAAGGAACAGGTACTGATAGGTGTTTTTTTTGTTTGTTTGTTTTTGTTTTTTTTTTGATGGAGCATTTCTTCTTCAAGGATTTTTGTGCCTTATTTATTGAAGCAGATGGATGTGTACTATCCCTTCTTATTAAAAGTTATTGTAATAAATGAAGCTCCCCAAGTAAAAGTTAACTCTGCTGCTTTTCTAAAACTGTGTGAGTAACTTCACAAATGTTGCCTTCTGTGCTATGATCTCCACAGATCTCCTAAGCGGATTAGGAATGGACAGGATCAGTGTTTGAATGGGAGATCATAAGGTGCTGGTCCAAATCATATTGCTTACTGGATGTGCAGTACTCAATGACCCGGGCCTCAGAAGACACACTAGATTGTCCCCAAAGATTACATGGCATTTATCACAGAAGCAGAGATGTGTGCTACTCAAATTTAAACTTACTTATTCCACTTGACTGACCAAAACTCCCTTCTCTCCTTCCAGAGAAACTCTTTCCTTGTCTTCAAGTAGCAAGAGATATTGCTGGCTCTTGCATGCTTGGGGGGATTTTGTGGCAATCTGAAACCTCACTGAGTGCTTCTCAAAGCTGTCATTTATGGAGGTGCTATGTCTGAGTTCTAGGGATGCTGCACTAGGCTGTAAAGCAAGTAGTACCTATTCTTTTGGATGAAACTGTGGTGAAACAAGTACATTGTGTTACATCTTAACTTAACGTCTTCTGCTTTCTTAAACTTCTTCTCAATAATATTGCAACTGAAGAGGCATTATGGATTATTAATTCACATCAAACAATGTAGTCTTTTATTTTTGCTGTTACTGGAAAAGAAGATTCTACTTCAGGGATAAAAAAAGGAATAGAGATGTGTTTTTAAAAGTTTTTAGTTGAAGTTGGTCAGCTGTGCAACATCAAGATGCATCCTTAAACTGCTAATTTCCAGGGTGAAAACTTATGAGAACTTTTACAGTGGGTGCAGAACCATGCTATGACCTTTGAGTTTCTTTTGCATTCAATTTTTGGACTTTGGGCTGTGTAGGTGGGCTGTGACTAGCTGAACTTGATCCAAATGCTCAGCCTAGAGGGTTGTACACCTCTATGTGCGTTTGCTTTGTTTTTTCATTGAACTGAATTATTCACTAAGCAGTCAGGCTGTGAATACTTGGAGAATTATGCCTCTCATGTTTATACTGTGATTTGTATGTTTTTATGTGTAATATATTAACACTGCATGTGGCATTTTTTGCTTTATTAAAATGCCCTTGGAAAGAAAGTGGTTAACTACAGCAGAATGTTTGTTCCTTAACTCTTCAGGAGGAAGCAGAGGGGATCTCTTGCTGTTGTGCCGTAGTACTTTTTACAGCCTAACTTTCAACGCAGGGAATGCACAGCCTGTTGCTAACAATACAAAACGTGGCTTGTAGATAACTTGTTTCACCAGCAGATCATAAAGCACTTGTCAGAAAACATTGATGTCACTCTTACTATTTTTAAAAAGTAGCTGTTACCTCAGAAATGGGCACAAAGCCACTGATTTCAGCAAGGCCTGGTTATACCCCTGGTTATACCAACTTGAGGGCCAGTGCTTGCAAGTGTAGGTCTCCTACTGCCCTGCCAGGTGTTGAGCAAGTCCCTCCCCGCCGTCGCTCCATGTCCTGTCCCCCGTCTGTGACTGGCACCAGCAGTGGCCCCTCGGCAGGGAGCTCAGGTGTCTGGACAAGAGCTGAACAGGTAGCAGCGCTTGTCGCCGCATCCTCTGCGGTGACGGCCTGTGCTCCCGCGTCGAGCGCAGGGCGGGAAGCGAGGCCTCTCGAGGCCTGCGAGGGCCTGCAGAGCAGCACGGCACACCGATTCCCAGAAAAGTCCAAAGCAAAGAAGGAAGAGAGGAAACGCGAAGCCTGAGGGGGCCAGGAGGAAGCTGTTCCTGCTGGAGCAGTTGTTGTAAAGCAAGTCGGATCGCGGTGGGGTTGGGTGTTGCGCTCCTCCCTGAGTGCGTGTGTGAGGAGAGGAGCAGATGGTTTCTAAGTGGAGATGAATTATGAAAGGCAAATGTCGCAAAGTGGTTTCTGAAGAGGGTTTGAAGGAGAAGAGGGGAGAATCCATTCTTTTGAAAATTCAGAAAACGTTGCAAAAACTAGCAGCAGTTGATGTAGCAGCAGAGCTGTATTTTATGTAGTGAAGCTTCAGGAAGGAAAATTCTGATTTACTTCTAATCGGACTATGAATGTGTGTTCTCAGTCTCCAATTCATCCATGTGTTGCATGTGAATTCCTTGTTCTGGTGCCTCAAAACCAGGAGCTTGCAGTTAATTATTCGAATCTCTAGCTGTTGTATTAACTTGAATCTGTAAACCACCACTTTCACATATTAACACACAGTCTCTTCCTAGTTTTCATGAGCAGTTGACTTCACTTAACACTTTATGTAGGTGGGGATGGAGGGAAGGTGTCTTGATGATCTTAGGGTATGTTAATGTGCAGCTGCTTTCACTTTGCACAAATGAGTCCTGTATCTGCAGTCAGGATGGGCTGGTTTCTGGTCTTGTTTTGTTTTGTTGTTGGGATTTTTGTTTTGTTTTTAAAGGCACCCTTGCTGTTTTCTAAAAAGAAGTGTTTGTCAGCCCTGATACCACAGTGAGCTATATGTGCATATAAGTGCCTGTATATAAGCTGTATGTGAATATAAATATCTGAGAAGTATAGCACTTTTAAAGCGTTTGTACTTTAAGGTTTTTTAAATGTCTATTTTTCAAGTTGTGACCTTTTTTTTTTTTTCCTTTAAAAAAAACTCTGAAAACTTGTAGATAGCCTTAGATTTGCATATCTGATTTACTTTAATTTTGCTTGAATTTTCTGCCAGTTATGAAGAAGTCTTCTTGCTGGTAAAGGGGGGCTGAGTTCATTCTTCAGAAATCACTTCTGCATTCTTTGCAAAGTCTCTGCTGTTATCACCACAGCCTTCTGAGTCGGTAGTCCTCACGCCTAGAAACAAAATCCACCTTTGGGATCCATTTAGCTACTGTTGATCCCAGAAGTGACGGTCTTTCATGTACGTGGAACATGTTTCTCTCGGTAGCAGACACTGCTACTGTATTAGCAAGTTGCTAGTGTAGATTTTTCATGATAGCTGCAAATCAAAGCACTTTTTCATTACTGATTTTTCCTTCAGAGTAGGCAAGGAACAGCATGACAGTCTTCCAACACACATTGATAGTTCTTCCTGAATACAAAGTTTTAGAGCAGGAAAATTATTAGTCACCATAGATGGATGTGCAAATCCCAAGGCAAAATCCAAGGCAGTTGTATTTTTTTTTTTTCCTGTAGTAACTATTTCTGGTAACTATTCCGCAGCCAAAGAGGTTCTCTCAGTTTGAAAAAATCACAGTACATTTCCCTCACCAAGTGACTTGTGTTTTGGCTTCAGTTTTTGTGTACAGGGACTGTGAAAACATCTGATTGACCCCAGAGAATAGGAAAGGGTGTTTTTTCAGCCCTTTTTAGTTATGTTTACTGCAGATAGCTGGATTGCAAGATTGCAAGTCAGGCTTCCATGCAAACAATTGAAACATTCACTAATTTTAGTATTTCAATTTCTCTGAACTGGTTGATGCAACAGCAGTAAGGTAGATTCATTCCACATGAAATGTTGCAGTGCGACTTCTCCTTTGGCTACAGGTAAGCATCAGGTATTCCAGAGACACTGGGTTGACCAAAGCATGTGCAGGCAGAAATGCTGAAATGATCCCCTAAATAGGATGGTTCTGTTTTCAGGCACCAATTTTAGGATGCTTGGGAAAAGGGAAGTACAAGGTACTGAGTAGTGGTAAACTCTAGACTGTAGCCATTTTAAGTAAAGTGCTTAAAAGTGATTTTTCCTGTTATTTATATTAATTAATTTCCAGATGATTACTGGAAGTATTTACTAATGTCTGGCTTAGCACCTGTCTCCATGGAATATGTAGAAATACTCCATTTAATGATGGATCTCCACTGACAAGATCTTCTTCAGCAATGGCTGTTAACCATTAACGTGTATTCTATTAATATCACTTGTTCCATTTTTAGATGGAAAAGTCTCATAATGTTAAGTAGATGCAAATTTCTCCTCGGTGAAGTTACCTGTATTTATAGTTTAAAAAAATGAAATAGGGAAGACTTGGCAAGTCTTTACCCACCTTACATAAAATCAGTTACCCCTGGGATGAGCTAGTGTGCCTGTGCTGTATCTTTGTCATTGTATCCTTATCTGTAAATCTCTGTTTCTGTTTAAGTATATGTGCGTCAAAGAGCATGAAACATTGCTATTTCTGCCTAGGTTTATGAGCACTTTAAAACTCCTCTCAGTCCCCTGTGCAGAACTCCAAGCAGGATTCCCACCAGCCGCTTACCACCCAGAAGCAGTCTTGGTTTTAGCCTCTACTCGGGCTCTGTGCTCTGCCTCCGAACTGCCAGGAATCCTCTGTCCCTCCAACCCCCAGCCAGAGCTATATTAAGGTCTCTAGGATTACCAGGCACTTGGGCTGTCAGGGGAACTTGCTTCTTTTGTGTCTTCAGGTTACTCCATGACTGTAACTCTTGCTTGTGTTTGGACAGCATAGACCTGACTTTGCAGAGACACCTGAGGCTACCACAGGGTAAATATTTAATAACCACACAGTGAAGGCACTGGCAGCCAGTCTTGCCTCAGGGGTGGACAGAGCCTGGAGAGTGAAGTTGCCAGCAGCAACTGTCAGGACTTTTCACAGCTACAAGGTGAGGGCCAAACCGCAGCCCTGCGGCTCTTCAGGAGCTATGCGCAAATAAAGTCCCCTGCTGGAAAAGGGGCTCCTCAGCAGCCTGTTTCCTAACTGGAGTGGTGTTTTTGTTTGACTTTTTGTTTGGTTTGGCTTCATCTGATCTGATTTGGGTCCTTGCCTAACATGAAGAGACCAGTAGTGTCTACTGAATGTGCTAGACATGAGATCCACATCCAAATACTGGCTTTTGTAGGTTTTGGTATCTGGTTGCGACAAGTGAGGTAAACACGAACATTTCAAACTTTGCTGGTTTTGGCCTGACTTTTGTGCTCTCAGCCCATCTGTTAAGTAACTAGAAGATAACTCGCCATTAGGAGAAACTCTGCAGTTCCTTAAAGACTTCTTTTTGACCTCTCCTTGCCTCCGATGTTAAATGTTCCTCATTTAGAGGAACTTCAAAAGTGTTGTTCCCCACCACCTAACCCAAGTGTGTGTTTTTCGGCTCACTGTGAAATACACTCTCACTATTTATTCCCTTCCAGCAAACTCGGCTCAGTTTCAGAACGTCCTGCTGCGGTCTCCCTGCTTGTGTGCCGCGGACCGATGTGCAAGAAAATACGGGTGAAGTCTGAGGTTCTGGTTCATGTTCAGAATTTGGGGATATTTAAAGCAGGGCATTGACCCTCAAGTCTGTTGCATCTTTCCTGTTGAATTTTTCTTGTGCAGTTTTTAGGTGGGATTTAGCTGTTACAAATATTAAATCTGATCAGCTTCTTTCTTCTAGAAGAACTTTGGGGAAAACACAGTTCCTCTTTATAATAAAAGCTCTGTTTTTTCCCTTGTTTGTTTTTTAACTTTTTTCATATATATCTGAAATGCTTGTGCAAGGCGGTGGCTAACTGGTTCCTGCATGTGCAGTTTGTTTGGGCAACACTTATGTGTTTCACTCTTCTGAACTCAAGTGTCTTTTCTGAGGCCAGAAAGCAGAACAAGGAGCCAAAACTATAGATGTGAGAACAAAAAACATTTGGAAGGCTCAACATGCTCCTTGTTTTTGGCCTTTTTATTTCGTATTCAATCACCCAGTTCTATCGAGACCAAAGTGTTTTTCTTCACTCAGTCAATCAATGCTTTTTGAAAAACTTCCACAGACCATCCTGTTATATTCCCTCTTGTTTTGTAGGTGTGTTAGTGTCACCCACAATACATGGGTATAAGCAGCATTCCAGTGCTTTAAAGAATTGCAATTTTACTGTAGCAATGATGAGTATCTGAATTCGGCACAAGCAGCAGCCGAAAGCAGCTCCCACAAGCAGGTACTGCCACATATCTGCCACGTGCCTCTGGCAGGGAGCCCTGCTTCAATTCCCACCTCCCTGGCTGCTGCCAGCAACTTCACGAGCTTTTCCAAAGCTGCACCCGGATGGTGTCTGCTGCCAGGAGGAGGGTGCCTAGAGCTGGGACACAGATGCAGAAATCGGGGCTAGAACATACTGAGCTAGAAAAGGAAGCTGAGCAAATTGTTCCGGGTTTGGGTCTATATGCCCTGACTTACATACAGCTGACAAATACCATGAACGGACAG
The DNA here is from genome assembly GCA_013389825.1 of Crypturellus undulatus. Lineage (NCBI taxonomy): Eukaryota > Metazoa > Chordata > Aves > Tinamiformes > Tinamidae > Crypturellus > Crypturellus undulatus. Next base: position 95,947 of record VWPW01016125.1, on the reverse strand, counting down.
ACTGAGGGTGTGTGTGTTTGAGATACACTGTAGAAAAATGACTCATTTTACTATCATTATTTTTTAATGTTTTTTACTTATCGGGTGATAACTAATCTTACTGCAGCCTTCAGTTCAGAGTACTGCACACATACACATGCACAAAGAAGTTCTGCTTGGCAGCCCAGAAATTTGTGTAAGGCCTGAAAGGAGGATTTATAGGAAATGAGCAGATGGTCTACTAGAGAATTTCCCCAGGAGATTGCAGTTATTTAAAAATGGGAGAAACTAAATAGACTGTACAAAATTTGACTGTGAAATTAACTGGCTGGCCAGTAGCTAAGTACTTAACTGAAATGATTCAGCCTGGCCCCTAGCATAAGCATGTAATGAAGTAATATGTCTGTGAGCTGGCACTGTGCACATTATTTCAAGTTTCACCTAATAAGCGCACTTCAATGGGAGATGATTTTGCTGTGCACAGGTTTTGCTACACTAAGACTTCTGCTGTATCTTCTGTTTTCATAGTGGCAATGTGATTCTTCGGATTTACAGCTAGAAAATGCTGTTCGGCTAAAAGGAAATAGAAACTGTTCAGCCAAATTCCTTTAATTTCTCAACCATGCTGCTCTTAGCCTCTTAAACACGTGAATTGATGTAATGGTTGCATTCTAATTTAAGGGCTAGAAATATGTGATTTTTTTAAAAAGAAGTTTTATTCTGGGAGATGCAAGACTGGAGACTGTATTAACCCTAAATAGTCAAAACATCGTAAGTCGCTTTAAAAAACCATTAAATTGTGTCCATTTGAAAGAATAACATATTGAAAGAGTAACTTGTTTACCATGTGGCTTTAGACCTTCAACATTGATATTTCCAGTGCTTTTCTTAAGTTGAGCTATCTAGAAATGGGGGTGCAAGTGTTAGTGTATTTTTTTTAATGGAAGGTGAAATTTTTAGTGGAAATTGCATGATTGCAATTGCAAAGGTTTTAAGAAACGCAAACCTCAAAAGCTATGTTAAATGAAAGGGTGGATTCAGAAATGAGTTCTTTATTCTTTAAAAATTGGAGAGAAACATGCTACTTTTTAAGTCTCTCTGAAGGAATCTTCATGAGGGGCTGATAGACTCCCAGTTTCTCATCTTAAGTTTCAGATTGAAATACCCAGTAGACAGAGCAGTAAAACCTTAAACAGGTTTTAATTACGGTGGGGCTTGTGTTTGAGTGCTGGTTTGTTTCTCCCAGGCATTTACTCGAAATGCCTCGTGCCAGGGCAGGAGGTCGGCAGCCCACGTGCACTCAACTTCTGCTGACACTGCAGCGGATAATGCCAGGGCCGAATGTCATTGCACTGGATTTCCATGCCAGCTTGCTGCCTTTGTAAACTTCTTTGTAATGCACCCACTAAGTTTAGAACCCAGCCTTCAGAACATTTGAGCTAATGTCCTGGAGTACCGAAGAGAAGAGGGTAAATCCCCATGGGATTACGTGGTGGAAAACAACACATTCCTAAGCAAGCCTGGGTATCTGCTGCCCTGTGCACCAAGCTTCCCAGACAGGTTTCCGTGACAGATGGGCTTCCCCTTGTGGCCCCCCTCCAGTTTGTTTCCATTAGTCCCACAGAGTCAGAGCCTCTGAAAAGAAGGCTCAGGGCACAAACCTAGTTCTAGTCAGAGACGTTAAAGGATTTTTTTCTCTAACAAGGTGTATTCCTGTGGGTTCCTGTGTAGAAACAGAGTGTCTCTATAAAATAGCCTTCCTGTGCCCTGACTTACCCTATCATTTACATTATGGTGCATAATATACAAGACTGGATTTATGCAGAGATACTGTACAGACTTACAGAGATTCTGGGCAGTCCCAAAGGGCAGCCCTGCCATTTCTCCAGAAGTTTCTTGATTCCCAGTTCTTAAATAGTGACGGAGGAAATAGCAGAGAAAGACATTAAGGCCTTATTTTTTAAATATTAGGAACCTTTGCTTCCTTGGGGTTTATCCATAGGATATTTATAAGTGAAGTATTTTTTGCAATCTTTATTATGAACCTGATAATGTGTGGGGGGTGAGGGGGACTGTTGTATTGGACTCTTCCTTTTTAAAACTGAGTATTTGTTCAGAGGGGAAGCTATGCAGAGTGCTTAGGGTGGAAGAACAGCTCTAGTGGATGAGACAAATGGTCCATCTTGTTCAGCGTGTTGTCTTTGACCATGAGAGAAAGAACATAAGAAACAAAGTGCATATAGAGTGGTTCTTGCCCCAGGTTGGCTCCCAGGTTTCTGCCACATTGTTTTGTGCTAAAACTGACTTCTGAGTGGGGTTGCTTCAGTTTAAAAGTGAATGTGTCAGGCCAGTGATGAAGGTGAGGAGATGCAGTTGGTCTACATAGTTAAAGGAAAGGGAAAAATACACCCCTGTGGAGAGGCTCTGTGGTATGTATAGTATTCCTGGGGTTCTAGGGAATTGCAATGAAAGCATGCAAATAATTGCAACTGTATGAGTAATGTTACCTGGAAAGTCTCAAGGCTGGTTTTGTTCTTTGCAGAAGGGTCACCCGTAGCAGAGGTGGAAGGAAGAGCCCTGTGCTGCCCTCAAAAATAAGGACCGCTCATGACTAAGCCCTGGGTTGCCCTTTATGGGGCTGAACATCCTTCCTGCTCTGGTCGCCTGCTGCCTCTCTCCTGCTGGGGCCATAACAGTGACGGGAGGGGGAAGGCAGGAGAGAGCAGGGGCTGTCTCCAAGTTTCTGTGTGACCTGAGAAGTCTGCCCGAGTTTGAGGACTTAGCAAGTTGCACATGCTCTCTCTATCAAAATAATGCATTAAAGCCAAATTTCCTTTACAGGAAACTTAACTGTGCTCATGAGAGCCTTGGCAGGTGTGTTTGGATGCCTATGTTATGTGCATGGCAGCAGGTAACTGATAAACATGCCAAGTAATTTGTTGTGTATTGGAGCTCCAAGTCAAAGCAGAGCAATTCTAAGAAATAGAACAGTCTTCAAATGGGATGTATCAGCATTTTCCTACTGTGGTAATTACGCTTACAAATAAAGGACTAGCAAATTAGCCCTGTATTTGGAAGAATCTCTGAAAGCAAGTGATTTTTGTAGTTGGCTTGTAAAATTGTACGGAGATATCAGAATATATTGCTTAAGAGAGGAAGCGTGTGGTTTTATCCACCATATTTCCGCACCCACCCACCCACTAATACCCCTAAACAATCTCTTTTCTCTATAGTCTATTGAATTTTCAGCCAGAACAAGCATTTACTTTACACTTTCTTTTCAATGTATCATTTTTTTGGTTGTTTTATTTCGCTCATTTGGCCACCTTCTTTATCTCTGTTGTCACTGCTGATTTTTAAGGCTTCTCTTGCTTCGTAGCCCTTAGGAATAAAAACCAAACATACAGTAATTACCCAGTAATTACCAAACCACTGACTTAATTCAGTAGTACTGTGGAGTGTGGAGGTATGGCTCTGTGCTTACCATGCTTTCTTTGACTTCTAGCTACATGCATTTTTTTTTCTTTAAAACATCTCCTGATGTGCTGATTTACCTATTGAATAGAGGAAAGAAAATGGATCTGAAGGAGCATTTTCCTTGCTCCTTGGACACTAGGAACATTGTTATGCTTTACAGCCCAGAAATTGCTAGGGACCTGTGTATTACAGATTGCTTTTTGGCTGAGGGGAGAGCAGGACATCAGCTGCAGCAAGGAATGAAGCCTGTTCATGGGAGCTCTCATGCATTATTCATTGCCAGCTCCTTTCTCTGGGATCAGCCGGAGGAAGTAGTTAGTCTACTTTGAGCTACACTAGTTTATACTTACAGGGCTTAAACAAGCCCAGACAAGTACAGAACCAAGTCTTCATGTGCAGGCAAATGTAGGGCAGTCAGCAGCTCTGCTTCCACAGCTCCCTCTCTTCAGTCTGGATAACAGGAGTCATGCAACAAGGGGAAGACACACTAAGGGTTCACACATGCACTCGTGCTGGAAAATGAAGCTGCAGGTAGGAGAATACCTTGTCAGGGGAATATCTGGGCTTATACTTCACTGCAGATGCCATTAAGTGTTGCACGCTAAGGCAGCCTGTGAAGAGGGGCTGCTGTAGGGGGGTCGTCGTTGGAGTGCGGCACAAAAGATTCTTTTTCGTGTGATACTTTGTTTAGTTCTGCTTAAGAAGCTGCATTTTTAAGCACTTTTCCTCTGTTTGCGCTGACCTGCTGCTGACGGTGCAGATGACTAAGCGCAGAGACACAGCTCACTGGGATTTTTTAAGCTTGTTTTTTAATTGTATTGGTATTAGCACTTTTTGGGGGGAGGGGGCAAGGAGATGAGAGATTAACTGTGCTGCAACAAACCTTAAGCTCCAATTGTGTCTCTTCAGAATTGTTTGCATTTGAATGGCTGCTGTATTTTTTATTATTATTTTCTGAATAAAGATGCTGGTGAAATTGGGGCTTGCATGCTCAAAAGCTTGTCTGTATTTTCTAATGATACCAGTTGTTCTGAAAAAGCTATATTTCTTCTCTGTACGAGCTTTGTGTTCTGAAATCAGAAGGGCTCAAGCAACATTATTAGTATTAGTTGTGTTTTAGACAAAGAAGGAGATTTTGCAAAATCTTATGAGCAGTAACAAAGGGTCTTTGTTCTGTTTTGTGAGTATTATTTGCTCTGTAACGCGTGGGTTTGTGCATGTGTGAGAAAGGAAGGAATAAAAACACTTCATCTCATTTGGCAAGAATGTTTGAACGTTATTTGCTTTGTGTGTCTTAGTGTGTCCGCTGCTTCTGGCTGTTAAGGGCACTAGCGCGTGCGTGTCTTGCTAGTTGCCTTCTTCCTTGTTTAGGGGTCTGGTTTAGTTTGTTTTTGAGAGGTAGCTGTTTGGAACCCGAAACTTGAAATAGCAAAGACTGACAGTCCCTGCTAAACAGTTAGGACAAAATGGTGTGCTTTGACGTGCAGACAACGTGTTCTGTGAAAAATGGGAGCTTTCAGTGCAGTTCAGGGTTTGGTAAATAAGCATTACTGGTGGAAGCAGAAATTGTCAGCTTTATATAAAATCCCCAAGGAGGAGGCTAATGATCACATGCTTTTGGTGAAGCTTAAATGCATGCTGCCTGCCAGTATGTTGTCTTCTAAGATGACTTGATTGCCTAAATGTAATTTGCATATACACAAGAATACGGTATTTTGGAGACTTCTTTTTTTTTTTCTCTCTCTCTTTGTTAGCAATTGTGACTCATTGTGTTTTGTCACACATGAACACTCACACACACACAGAGCCTGTGACTTTGTGGTGCAGGAAGAAGGAAACACTCTTTGGAAGTCCGGAGTAACTTCATATGTTGACTTTTTAAACTTCTAGCTCCTGTTGATTTCATATGTTAAAGCTGCTGAAATTTATATGCTGTTCCTTCATCTGTTTCCTGCATTTTGCAGATGCTACAATACTAGTTGTAAGATACAGAGATGAGAGTCTAATGCTCTTTTCCACAGCAGAGTGGGACCTTTTAGTGTATATGACCCTTATTTCACAATAGTTCGCTAGAAAAATTCCTGCTGCTTGGAATTACTAGACTTGTTAGGTCCTGTGCATTTATGAAGAGATGGATTTAAGACTTTGTGATTTAACCTTTTAGGGTTTTTTTGACATTAAAGTGTATTTTAGTGTTTCAGTACTCGGTCACTTCTGGACCACAGCTAAGCATGAGCATGCTGAGCATGTCTAAGCATGAGGAGATAGAGAGGGAAGAGTTATTTTTGCACTTTTATATATACTGCGCTGAGCTGCCACGTTGAGAATTTAAAATATAGTTTTATAAAAGCACCTCAATGTTGTTCTTTTTAAGCCAGTGTCATTCAGCTTTGCCTGTACCCAAGTTCTGCCTCCAACTTTGTTGGATTTTGTAATCAAATAAGGTTTAATACTGTCACTGTAGCACAGAACAGCAATTGCAGCTGTATGGGCACTGAGGTTTGTGTCCCGATGGCAGCACCATTTTGATGCCATCTTAAAGCTCCTAGACATACACCAATATCACAGAAATTCCTCAGTGTAGGTCAGGCCAGGTATAACCCACCTATTCCTCTGTAAATTCTTGTGTTGAGCTGAAATAAAAATAGCTCTGGAAGCATGATGCTCTCTGAGCCCAGAGTCTGGGGAGAAGTCTGGGAAGAAGCTTGGATAAAATTTGTCTGGTTTATCCTGTATCTTATTGTCTCTTTGTAATAGAATATAAAGATTCCTAATGTAAAGGTCAGAAATACAATGAAAATATTCAGCATTTGGCAGCAGCAAGAAATGACACAAACTGAAATGAGAAGGTAGTGTTAAAGAATAGAAGAGGTGCTATTAACATGTTCTGTGTTGTAAAGGTGGCAGCTCATTGTAAAAACATCTAAAGGAAATGGTGGAAGTTACTGTGTCCTTGGAAAAGGAAAAAGCGGAGAATGTAATTTAGCTAAAAAATGTGGCCTCTGTGAATCTATCGAGCTGTAGAGACACTTCATTTTTAGATTTCTCAGCTAACAAATTTTAAATGTGGATTTATTTGGGGAACAAGTGTAGTTTTTAGGTTTTTGATTTTTGGTTTAAAAAATCTGAAGAATAAATTTCAACCGACAAGAAAGTTTCATAGTGTGAAATGAGCATGCTTTCCGTTCAGAGCCTTTTACTACTAGGCTGCTTAATTGTGTGTGCTCCCCACAATTATGTAATTGTAAGTATGCTCCCCACAATTAAGCACTAGTGTGCGTAACTGTGGGGAGCATTTTGAAGCCATAGTGGACTTAGAATCAAATTGCTTGTGGTAACAAATGATGCAAAACTTATTAGTCAATATTTTCATGACATTCGTGGTGTTAGTTTTGTGACCTGCCCTGTGCTGCGTAGCCTCTTCTTGGCGTTAGCCGCTCTGCCAGTGACTTGGCCCTCATCCCTTCCCCGGAGCGGGGCGGCAGTCCCTGCGTTGCCTCCTTGCTCCGGTGTGTGGCTTCCGGCTGTGAGGAACCTCTTCTCCTTTCTCTCCCAACCTTGAATGTCAAGACCTGTCAGGAACCATAGATGTGTAGTGGATAAGTAAATTGAGTAGTAGGGCTTGTTTTAAGGCCACGGGTGTTGTGCTTTGGCCATGCACATGGCACTAAGAAAGAAGCCATACTCAACCGAGAATAACTCTGCTTTTGTTATTGATGCATCTGATTTAGGCAGAAAACCCCAATAAGGTAATAACTATATCGAGTCCTTGCTCTTCACAGGAGAGGTGGCTTCTGTAACAACTAGCTTTTACTCTAGGCTCTTGAGTAACCGGAAAGGGTAACCACAGGGTTCTGCAGAAAGAGAAGGGCTGTGGGGAGCACGTAGCATGACAGTGATGGGACTAGAGGCCCTTGCTGGAAATAACTTGTATGGTGGATACAACCCTTGCTCATGATTTAGTGGTGTTGTACAGTAGTGGACGTGGAGAGAAGTAGAAAGACGTCAGTGACTGCCAGAGCCAGACCTCTGAAGTGCAAATGACTGCAGAAATATAACTAGTCCCAGTAGGGAAGTGACCTGTGTGAGATTTAGTGGAGAGGGAGGGACGTCATGTAATGATGTTTACTCCTATGGACTTGGCTGAGAGCTGACAGAAGCAAACTGTCATCCAAAAGCTGTGTGAGCACGAGTGCAGAGCTGTGCCCAACCAAGCACAGCTACTCCCTGACAGCGTCTAGGCACAGGGCACAGCAGCGGGTTATTTTGGCTATATAAGCTCTGGTTTAGTGTGCTTTATATACATTCATAGTAAGTAACAGCAAATTAGCATGTTGGAGGTAAAGTAGTGCTTTGCTGTTTTGTGAGGCTTTGTGTACTCTAAATGGTAGCGTGGGGTTACAGTTGTGCTTTGGAGCTTGCCAGTCATGTCTTTGCCTTTCAACAATGTTTAGGGAACAATCTTGTGTGAGGTGACTGTTGACTTGCAAAATATCTGAGCTTAAAGCTAACAAAGAGACTTAAAACAGCTTTTGAGAACAGGTAGTTTCATTTTTCAACCATTGTTTTTTGGCAGTGTTGTATGAAAGTGGCATAGAAGACCTCTAACAGTATGTCTCATTTTACTCAATACGACATGTAGGAAGGGACTGTATTTAGCTTCTCAAAATTTTCTGTCTAACAAAAGTGAGTCAGCCAGAACATGTCAAGAAAAGGTTTTGTTTGCTCCATTTTGCCCTCAAGAAATTAAAGCACAAAGTGCATGTTCTTTGGACAAACCACTTCAAAAACAATGATGGAACCATAAATTGAATTGATATCTCTCTGACTCAAAATCTAGTGACATATCCTTGACTATTTTTCATTTGAATATGAGTATGTAAAATTAGGCAATGAGTTTCATCTGAGACCTAAATTTTTATTCAATGAGGGTTTTGGGAACACATGGAAATGTAGGGAAAAGGTTGATGTCCAGGCTTGCCTGTTTTACTCTTGTTTAAATTTCCCATTATATAAACATATGTGATTATATTAGTTCTGAAAACACTCCAGTGTGATGAGTTCTGAGTGGTGTCAATAGATTATAACTGCACCTGTTAAAGGCAGTCTGTCCCTAACTAATATTGGTGGTTCTAATTAGCACAGTTTGTTTTTTCTTTGAGAAAATTACTCAACTGTATTGCCATCTGGCAATATTCTTCTCCTCTCAAGTGATAAAGGTGCCCCATGGCTAATTGTTAAGCTTTATTGATATAGGTGTTTTGATAGAGAATTGTCTCTGTCACATATGTTATGCCCATGAGTGTTATAAATACAAAGCTATGCCATCTCTGTTTTTGATAATACTTTTATATGTCCTAGGGAACCTTTCCCTTTGAGCCATGTCCAAGGACTAGAAAGGTTTTGGAAGAGCAGAAATCCTATCAACTACAAGAGAAATCCATCAGGCTCAATAATGAAAACCTCCTCCTGCATGACAGTGTTGTAAGAGTATTTGGAAAAGGATGAAAAAAAAAAAAGAGAGACAGTCAGAGCTGCAGGGCTGAACTTTGAATGGTTAAGAAAAGCAAAACAAAAAAATTCTGCCTGGGTCTATAACAATATAAACCTATAGAGAACCGAGAGAATTTCAGAATATGCTGTTCTTACTACGTCCTCTCGTTTTTGATGTCTTATGTGGCGGCTTCTCATTTCCTTTCATGTCTCTTCTTGATGTGTTTTTGACTTAACTGTTTTTTTTGCTAAACATCACTTCTCCTGAATATGTCGAGTTTTTTCATATAAATTCTTACCTTTTTTTCCCCCAGAGTTGTGCACTTCGTATGGCTGCATTTGCTAAAGTTATGCTTTTGCAAAATGCCTTAGATTCTGCACATTTCTTTGTCAGTAACATCCCTTCTCATCTGTCTGCTATGTATGGGGGAGAAATAACAATCATAATGGGAGACTTTCCTTTCTCTGCTTTATTACCATGATTTCAAGCTCACCAAACAATTACTGCTAAATTTATTTGGTGCTTCTTATTTAGGCATTTGGGAACCTTATGTGGTTTAAACCGAAACAATCAAGAAACCCAAGCAGTCCATCCCTTTTTCGGTAGTCGTAGAAATTAGTACTTAATAAGTTAGAGGATCTGAAGGAAAGTAGCACCTTTAAGATCTTTCTTGTAAAGTTCCTCTACCTTGTTTAGGAGCAAAACATGTGATGTTCTTACTGCTGTTTACTCCCACTGAAGTGATTCAACCTCTTGCACAGTTGGTTCCAGAATGAGTTTGAAGGAGATGGTGCTTCTCCCTTCCTTGATGGCTTCCCAGGCACTGCGGAATCCTACTGGGAGGTGCCCTTTTTGAAATTAGTTAAAATCCCCCTACCTACAGTTTTGTGTCTGGCTTGAGAGTGAATATTTTTTCATTAATTTGAACTGATTAAATGAATGGGCTTTGTGTATTAAGATAACTGCCAGGAAATCAGAAGGCCAAACTCAGGCATATCATCATACAGCTAGGAACATCATTTCCAGAGATGCATTTTTTTCCTGTGTTGTCTTTTTTATTTGTTTGCAACAGTACAATGATATTGTAAAGAAATGCGTAAAGACATAGGATGTCCTCCAAAGAACGTGACGATGAGACAGATGGGTGATTTTTCTCATTTCTTTAGATAAGTGGTTTAGGGCTTGTTTGTTCTCCCATGTCTCATCCCTTTTCACTCTTTCTTCTTGTTAAGCGACTGCATGTGAAGGACAGAATGGCTTCAACTCCTTGGCTAGGTGGTAACCTCAGACCCATAGCCTTGCTTCTGGGAATGGCATCTGGGAGAAGAAATGAATTTCGGTCCCAATAAAGAAAATGGTGCCATTTGCTCCAAAGCAATAAGCACACAGACGCTTTTTTTTCCTGAGATGCAACACTTAAAAACAGACAGAAACTGAACAGAGAAATCGAAGTTGTGGGATGCCTATGCTAAAAAAGAGCGGTAATTTTGTGTTCTCAGAAGTGCACATGAAAGTACCATAGCAATGTATCTATCCTCTACAAAATATTTGAAGGAAAGATTGTGAAGGTAAAGGTTCGTATTCTGATTCTTTTTTTTTTTTTTGCAGCTAATGCTTGAGACGTGCACCTCTTTAGATTTTGTTGACTTATGATTTTTATTACATGTATTCTGGTGCACACAGCCTCTGTAAGTAAGGATGTGCAAATATTTATGAATGTTGAGCTAATCTCATTATTTTGAAGCTTGAGTCATAGTTTTTGCATATCCAGGACTGACAAAGTTGAACTGTCTGAATCACACAGGGAGGTGGAACAATGTGTGCTTCAAGTTGTCACGAAGAGGAAAAAAACAGAAGAGGCTACTCAACTAGAAAACCCCTGGAGAAAGATAGGAGTTTAAAATTATCTTCTGCACACTCTTTAAACCATTATGGCTCTATCGGCATCTGCTTACTAGATCCAGTAGTGCTTCCATAGCAATGTGGAGACCTGAACTGGTATATTTTTTAGACAAATCTTATACAAGATCCTGATAATGCCCATCTCACTGTGGAGATACCTGGTTCCTTCGCAGTATTTTAGCAGAAATGAATCTGGAGCTCTTTGGTGATGGAAACCTGTGATTCAAAAGCAGGGGAGAAAACACTGAGATAGCAGGAGAGTGTTGGGAGTAACGGGAAGAAATGTCTTAATGTTCTCCCAGGGCCTGTTTTTTGCACCTTCTGCTAAGCAGCTGGCTTGCTGTCAGCATGAGTTTTTGTGCTTCTCTTGGGGATTTTTTTTTCTTTCTTTGTAATTTAATGTCAAATTCCCAGCTTAACCTAGCATAACAGGCTGCTATCTCAAAACCAACCAATTTAAGCGCCCTTATGTCAACCTTGATGGTTGGTTGGTCTCCATATTGAGACCTTTTGTGGTTACTACACACAGTTGTTTCTTTCTCTTGGTATTAAGCTAATAGTTTCCTTTGAATCGTTCTTGCAGTTCCGTCTGGTTTCTGTTAATCTGTAATTTTGTTGTTGTTTCTTGTCATCAGTTTCTCTCTTGCTGTGTAATAGAAAATTGGTGCTTTATGACTCATTGAGGTGCTTGTTTTATCTAGATTGCCGTTCAGTGGTTAGCACTAGGACTTTGCAATGTAACAACACTATTCCCTAAGGAAGTGTTTGCCTGTCTCAAAGGGGTCAGAATAGTTTGGAGACCCAGATGTAATGCCTTAGGCTGTTTGAGGCACCAGCTCTACTTTCAAAGTCAGGCTGGGCCATTGAGGTTAGTGTAATAATGCCTGTATTTTCTCTGTCTGCCTTATTCAGGAAGTATGCATCTATAAACTTGCTTTAATGCTGTCCTCTCCCATGCACTCATTCTCCCTCCATGAGAGCACTGCCTGTACATTGTTCTCCATAAAAATATCCTTTATTTCAGTCAAATTGAAATCTGACTTCTGTTAACTTCGCATTTCTCAGGTTACGCACAAGGGCCAGCGCAGCAGTTGACCCAGTGATGGAGTGTGGGATGTGTGCGCTGCGGCTGGACAGAACCTCCCAATTAAGAGATCATTAGCCTAGCTGCAACCATCTGCCCCAAAGCGGGGGGAAAAGCTGGGCAGCTGCTGGCCTCAAAGCTGCAACCATGTGTACCTGTCCCTGTCAGCCTTGTCAGCTGCAGGGAACTTGGGTGACAGGTTGTGTTAGGAGACTCCAGCCTTTCCACGTCAGCATTTCAGCCGAGTGGCTTGCCCCCGTTCAACCTGCTGTTTCAGGCTGCCTATGTTCTTCAACTGGAAGTGTTTTCATATTCCTATTTTCTTACTTCCTCCTCTCCCCTGTTATGGTTATAAGAGTGAGAGAGCTATAAGGCCAACTTGTACTTTGAAGGTTCATGATTTAGCACAACACCTGTACTTAAATGGGAGATAAACTATAGACTAGAAGAAGAAAAAACATTATCTGTCTATCTGGGGAGCTTATTTTTCTTGGAGAAGAAATATTGGTTAAACAGGGTAGGAAGTTTTATACAGATATAAGTTTAATTTGCACTTTTTTTTTTCATAACATATTTGTGATATTTAAGCAAATTCCAGCCCTATCCTAGCTGTTAATTATACATTGAGTGTTTTTTTTCTTGTGTTTGTTGCCGTATTAAATGTGAAGGGAAGATGAAGAGTGATTCCAGGACCTTGCCAATTCCTAAGTGAAGTAGCTTTAACTTGCAGAGTATGATTTGACTATAGCAGGACATCAATTCTCCTCATAAACTGAGCCCTACTATTGCCTATGACTGATAATGATAATTCTAGTTTACTACAAGCTGAAAATTCAAGATATACATTTTTGATAAGCTGTTCTTTTTCTTCTGTCACATTCTCTGTGCTTTAGTGGGTCAAAACTCTAGTACAGGTAAGGACCATTTCCAAGCTATCTAGACTACATCGTCAATCTAAGTCAGTGCAGCTGTCCTGCATGGAGAGAAACAGAAGTAAGGAAACAAAAATGATAATTAAAAATAAAAACAACAACAAAAAGGTAGCATATAGCCTTCTAAATTGATGTAGAAAAAAAAGCAAACTAGGTTCACACAGTGACCCAAAAGCAGACTTGTCTTTTTTTAAAGGCATTTTAATATGTTAGTCAAGAAGTTTTGGTGCATATTCTACAAACTCACCATAAGATTATGTGGGATGACAACTGGAAGCAATTTAGTGGTAGCAGCTGAGATTATTTTGTCAAAGGATTCCGCGGATTCAACAACTGTAGGAAGGATAGGAGTATTTTTATTTATACAGTCCTGTATCTGTGGGCAAATACAACAGGAACTGAGATGCTCCTTGGGTGGGTGAAGTTGGAATGGGAAGTCCCCATTCTCCTTTGTGGTTAGGAAATTCTGCTCTAGCCCATGAAGAGGAATGCAGGGCAGGGCCTGTGTTGCACTTGTTCTTATGCTTCACATCCTTAATGGTTTCTGCAACCTGCCTGTCATCGGAACACCTACATTACTCATCCTAAAGTAAACGAGGAATATGAGCATCTTATTAACATTTCTTTAAAAACTTTTTTTTTCTTTTTCTTTTTTCCCTCTTCCTCCTCAATAGGTGATATTCTTGGTTATCACTTGCTGTATCCTTCTTTTACCTTTTGCACTTCTGGCTTTTATTTAAAAGTTTTTACTTCTACCTCACCATGTAGCAACTGCTTTTTATTTACTGAAGCACAAGTGAAAGCCTTCTTGGGTGTCTAACTCCAATGAAGGTGTTAACATATATTTCACCGAGAAGAAAAGAAAGGTGAAGAGAGATATATAAAAACAGAGCATCTGGAATATCCAGAAGTGTGAATTTGACAAGGAGGAAACATGAGCAGCATGCTCTCATTGCTTGCCTTTCTGCAAATGCCCTGCCATAACAGAGGCTTCCTCACTATTTATAGACATGAACTGGTTTTACCTGTCAACATTTTTCTAAGGTGAACTCAAGAGTATTCACTCCCATTCTTTTCAGATGTCAAAACTGAACTTTGTGAATGTTTAGTATCTAAGACCATACCAGTCTGAGTACAGAAAGTGCATCCTCCTGGATCCCAAGCCTCTGTCTCAGTGAAAATCCTAATCTTTGCTCTGGTTCTTTGATGCTGTCTGTGATACATCTGAGATCGAGCACCTTGCTATTATAATTTAGCAGATATTTGCAGGACTTTTACTTTGAGAGTGACTTTGACCTACAGTTTATTATATCCCTTAGAATTCAGCTATGCTTGAAGCAGATTCTTTCCATTAACAAAATGGAAACAAAATGTAGTTTGATTCCTATATGGGTATTTTTGAATAATGATAAAAGAAATATGCTTGGCTACTTTTACTCATGCTTAATGCACCAGTGTCCTGCCCTTCCAGCTTTTGTTGTCATGTAGCTGCAATTGTCTTTAACTTTTTTTGTATGGGGTTCTAAGCTCTCTGAAGCAATTCCAGCTTCTTGCCATGGGTTTTCATGCCTAACTCCACAGGGCCCTTGAGTTCTGTTCTTCCTTGAAAGCATCAGTTGAATTTTGCAGTTGTCTGACTTTCTAAATTATATCCAGATAGGATGTTCTAGTGGTGTTAGGCCCTTGGGTGTTTTTAACTCTTGTTAGTGGGTTTAACTGCTTATCTTTAAGGTAATAAAACTCCTTCTGCTCTAAGTATTTGTCAGAAGAGCATGTTTAACTAGGAGCAGAATTTAGTGCTTTACCTTTGAGGAGTGTTAGGAAGCAGGAAAATAAAATCCTCTCGGATTTAGAAATGATTACATTCCTTTTTTTGCTAAGGTTTAAAGGAGCTCCTCATTGTACCTGGTATTAGATCTTGTGCGGAGGGCTGTGTTTCTTCACATTTATTCAAATTTCTTAGAAGACAGACTTCTTTTTACAGCATTCCAACACCCTTTGCAAAAATTGAATTAAACTGCATTTCCAAATTGTTTTCCAGTGCTGACATGGAAAGATATAAAGAGTATAGATATAAAATGAGCGATAAGAGAAAAGGGCTGTTGCATGTGGTCAAAGCCACAGCTAAGAAGAAAGAAGGATAGGAAAAGGCAGAATAAGGAAGAGAAAACATAGGTGGGCCATGAGTTAAGATGGTGTCAGGGGAAGTGGAGGTTGCTGAAAATGCAGTGGCTGTGGTCAGTGGTTCGTTGCTGTTGTGCTGCTGCATCTCCTTGCTGTACCAAGGTGTGGAGCAGTGCTCACTTGGAGGCCGTGCTTACGTGCGGGCTTTGCTGGTTTCCCCCGCCACCTTCAGAGGCAGCTCTCTTTTAATCCCCTTAAGCCTCTAGTCTCTCACCAAAACATGTCCCTCCTGAAATGTAATCCTCTTAGATCAGTTCCACTGCTGGGGCGCGGTGCTGCATGTCTGCCTTGCAGCGTGGGCAGCAAGGTTTCAACACATGCCAGAAACCGAAGAAATTAAAATATCAGTGCTTTAGTCTTGAATCCCAAGAGTGGTTAACTTCTTTGAAAAAGTCTGTAGATGCCTTATGCTGTGCTGCCACCTCAGTTTTCACCTGTGGCCAAACTATTAGGTATGTTTGAACGTTAATTTATTAGTTATATCACCCTCGGTTTGCTTGTCTCCATGCAGGGGAATGAGATTGCAGACCCTGCTGTATTGCCAGAGAAGTGCGAGGAGAACACGGGATTGTGCTTAGAAGCAGCGGGGGCAAACAGAAAAGGCTGGGGAGAAGCAACATTGATGGGATGAAGGAGACTGTTCTTTTTTGTTTGCTTGTTTGCCCGTGGGGAAGACCTTACTTATATTGCATGTGAAATGCAGGCAAGCTCCAAATTGGAGAATAATATTCTGCTACCGAGAAAACAGGAGATCTTGATGATGTTCTCCTTGCCTGGGCCCAGTTTCGCTATATGTGAAACTCATCCTGGGCAAAGATCACGTGCACTGTTCAGCCATATGGCTGCCATGGGAGACAGCTGCTCTCTGCAGCGCTGAGCATCACTGTGTGGAAGAGCAGGACAAGCAGGGGTGAGCTTCCCCCACGGCAGTGTAATTTCCTTGTACTTCTGGTTTCTCATCTGCCAGGTGGCCCCTCACATTCGCCTGCTTCAGGACACTGCTGTGGAGCTCCAGGATTATATTTTGAAAGGATCTTTTGATGCAGAGAGGCTGTAAAGTTGCAAACTGCTCTATCATTTCATTCTTCCACTTTATCTTAGATACATTGTAGGTCAGATCTTGATTTTAGCTGCTGCTGTTCAGTGTTGAGTAACTGCAGGATTTCACTTTGACAGGGCAGTAGTGTGTGGGAGGAGAGCTGTTATAAAATGCAAAATGCTCTTCTTGTGTTGTGGGCTAAGGTTTCCACCCTGGTACAGCCTTATTTTCAGTGAGGGTGCCCAAGTGCATGTCTGCATTGAGAGTTTCTTCCGACTTAACATCCCCTTCTTGATGGCAGCCATTCTGCCCTCGAGGTTACTAGCAGCAGATGTTATTAAGGAACCTCATGGGGAAAAAATGTTTGTTTTTTCTAGCTGCCTTAGAGCATCTGCTCCATGTCCCTTTGAACTCTCTCTTTTGTGTTTTACCACTGTTCTTTGCTACTTCGTTTTGTGTTAGGATAAAACCGACAATTCTTTGGGTTTTAAGAGCTGTTCTAAGAGCAATGGAATTTTGTCTGGTTGCTTGTCAACATAAAGGAGACACTTTTATCCCCTCCATGTCCTGATCAAGAGTCTGAAAGGGAGGCCTTTTTAGATGCCGGAGGAAGCACTTCCAGGAACTGCAGACCTGTATTTAAATGTCCCCCATCTCTCCATTTTGAAGAGTATTAAAAAACATCATCTCTGGGGTTTATAGGTGTTTGTTGTGGCTACAGGGTAACCTGCACCTCTCGGCCTGCCTGTGTTCAGTTTTGAAGTAGCAGTTTCCAAGTGCCAGTCCTGCCTACCGTGTTCTGCACATGGCTCCTGCTGCTCATCATGCAGATTCCCAAAGCAGCTTTTATTTATTTTTCAGTCTCCTGGCAAATGCTTCAGTGGTCACTTCAGACTGGAAGAAATGTTTCTCAAAAAAAGGGGAGGAAAAAAAAAAGAAAAGGCATTAAATTCTAGTAGTAGATCAGAACTTTGTAAGGGCAACTGTTAATCGTGTGCCAATGGAATGCCCCTGTAGATATGAAGGGGCTACAAGAAGACTTGCCTTCTTTCAAGGTCTGACTTAGTACTTTCAGGAGCTATACAGAAATTACTAAAGGATTTCTGTACAAAAATGTTTCTAATCCTTTAGCAATTCTTTGTAGCTTTTTAAGAGTACCTTTAGAAAACACAACATATATTTTAGTTAAATCTATTATCTTATAAAACTAGTTCAGATTTCATAGATGTACAGGCTTTTATTTCCAGAGTTAATGAATATGTAGAGCAGTGAACGTAGAGAAGATTGAAACTGATTATTTTAAATCTGGTTTTGGTGGGAGTAAATTTAAAGCCAGTTTGGCAAAAGCAAATCATATAAAATAATGCTCGTTTTCTGAAAACTTTGATGCAATTTCCTGTGTCAAAAAAAAAAAAGGGCACTAGCTGAAAGCTCTAGGGAAGGAAGGGCAGGAGATTTACTATGGATATGAGGCTTATTTATAACTCTTTCCCCTTGGGAAATAAACTTTAGAAAACGTTGTGTCAGCATGTGCACGAGAATGCGGCACAGTCCCCACTGGGTCAGCCAGCGTTCTGGCAGCTGCACTTCGTTTGCTGTTTCATACAAATAACAGGGAGGCAGAGAACCCAGCTAAGGGAGTTGTTTAGTACTGCGGGCATAGGAAGAGTATTTTTGGGCTAATGCACATGTGTCTTCCTAAAAAATACTCTGAAACGAAGGAGGATTTTGCTGGAACTGAGTACAAGAGTTTAGGAAAGAGAATGACTAAATGTCTTCAGTTAAGTGGAAAAGCTTCTATTCCAATAAGCTAATGGGCCAGAAATTTTATTTTAGCAGAAAATACAGGCGTTCCTGGGACTGTCGTGATAAATATAGAGTTCTTACGCAGCTGCTGGCATTCAGCTCATTGAGACACAGCAAAACCTGCCGTGTTAGGGCTGCTTGGGAGAGCTCTTCTGGAGGGCTGCTTCTCTTCAGCAAGGGGGTTGTGTTAGACCCACACCAGCTTGCTCAAGACTCTCTTTTCCTGTAATTTGACACAATTTTAGGGTTACGGTGGTAGGAAATGAGGCTAGCTTTATTGAGTGTCCCTTATGGCATGCACGGTGGACAGTCTCCTGTGCCACCTGCTTGGAAAACATCATCCCTTTGCTTCCTGCTCCCTGGCATTTTGCTTGGCCCCTCTGCTCGCAACGAGCAGCTCTGCTGGCCGCAGGGCTAGTGCTGCACAGCTGCTCATTCCTGAACGGGAGTTTCTTTTAATAAAGCTCCCGTGTCTGCCTTTTGAATATGAAACAAATGTAGATTTCCATGTGCAAAGAGAAACACATGTTTTTTTCTAGCTAACTCTTGCTGCAGTTTCTTCTTACTCTCCTTCTCATGCTGCAAGGCAAATTGGTGTTTTTAAGTGTTCCAGGCCCCAAACCACTGAGGTGTACCTAACCTTGGCCAAAATATTATGGTATTATTGAAATATTTTTTGTAGGTCAGGATGTTGTTAGTGGCTCTAATAGCTTCTGAAATCAGAGAGGTTTCTTGCTGCTTTCAGTGGGACCACTAGGCCTGTTTGAAGTGCTGCTTTACGCATTCTCCAGGAAATAAACCTTTGTAAAACACATCAGTAGTGTGGTTCTTAGCCTAGGATATGTGGCTTCATTTACCTGCTTCCTGGTGTTTTTCTAAAGGCACAGGACACAATTATGAGGTCTTACTTGTAGCTGAGCTATATGTCTTTTCTTCGTTTTGCCTTATTTTTTCTCTTAATAATGCGTTTCCATTGTATCTTCATATAAAGGCTTGTCCCTATTGTGGATCACCCCAACTGTTCATCCCTGAATCCTCTGCATTTCCACAATATCTCTTTTTAACAAAGCTGAACTCCTGACCTGATTGGGATGGTGATGGAAGCAACCCTGACCTCCAGAAAGCCGAGATTCCTCTTTTGTGGCCATACCCATAAGCTGCTGATGGCCCATTGATTTTTTTTTGTGCTGTTTCTGTATTCATTTCCAGCAGTTCCTTATCTATGACCTTTGTAGATATTTTCTTTGTTTGTTGTCTGCTACTATATTTTTGAACAGAGAATAGATAAGGTTCCTTTTCTAAAAGTACTCCTGTTGAACAGAGAACTAAAAAAGATGCCACTGAACCATAAGGGGCATACAATAAGTTACTGAGCTAGTGATGTACACATGTACAAGTGATTCACATCAATCCAGCTGGACAGCATTACTGTTAAATAGGCATGAGTATAGGTGGTGGTCTAGGATTTGCAGACAGATGCTCAATTCTTGCCCTGCCGTCTATCAGGATCGCGATTAATGAGTTATCTGTAAGAAAGAAAAAGGGAGCACTGATTAAAACTCTGCTTCTGTCCTTTCCTTTGCCAGTCTTTTCATCCTTTTGCGCTCAGTCTCTGCACTGTGCTTTACTTTCCCTATCCCTACCCTTTTTCCTGTCCTACCTGTATTGCGGAAAGTTAACCAAAATCACTGGGATTTTTTCCTACAAGTAATGGGTCTCAAACGAGTGAGAAAGTGCCAGAGTATCTGTTTGTGACTGAGTTTCTTAGTGTACTTCTCTTTTACTTGTTCCTGAAATTTGTTTCCATGTAACTGCTGGGAACTCTGCACCCTCAAATCCCTTGAAGTTACTCAATATGTTGATCTTCTAAGTGCAGTGCTCTAAATATGGATATGAAGTTAATAACTATGGATTTTTAGGCTAAAGAAGGAGTGAGTGAGTTGATAGCATGCTAAATCCTCTGGGTTGAGGGAGAAGAGGCTTTTGCAGCTTTTAGCACTGTGCACATGATTAAATTGGTTCATAGAATTGGTTTTCTAGTTTTGTTCTGAATCTGTTTTTAGATCCAGAAGGGCTTTATAACCATGGCTAGGAGATGATTGGGTGATTTGCTGTTTTAATATGATGCTTTGACACTGTAATATGAGTTAGAAATGGGGGAAGTCTTGTGGACGTGCTTACCTGAGTGAAGGGAGGGATCAGGTATGGAGACTGCATCCAAATTCCAGGCCATGTGCAACCCATGCAGCCCAGGGCCACCCTGCAAGGAGCATGTGGTAGCACCTGGGCTCTTTCCTTGGCAACTGTCTGGGAAGGGCCAGCTTTTCCCAAAACTTTCTGGGCTGCAGATTTCCTGTGTCTGTTCACAGCTTGCAAATTCCAACTTATGAATTGCCTGGAGGGTTTTAAAGTCTGAATGTTTAAAATAGTTGCTTTGACATGTTCACATGTGTAGTATGTCATGAGAATTTCAGCAGTTGCATTAAATGCAATCACCTTCCAAATGGAATAGTATTTCTTTTAATCTTTTTATAGTTATGGGCTTCCTCTGTGCTGTGTATCTATCTTGCTTCTGTTAAATGTACAAAATTGTTTGTAGTGGCATTTCCATTCTCACAGGAAAGCTTAATGCCTACTGCTTCCATTATCAAGAAAGGCATGTCTTTTGGGATCATATCTTTGTACTTCATATAATTTGTTCCCTAAGGGAAGGATTTATTTTTCTGTCTTGCACTGCATAAGGACATGGTAGGTTGTCTGGCAACAGCAAGATAAGAACATTTATTGGATGCCAAACTCTTTGCCATTTATGTCTTGTTTTGTGTATTGGGCATGTGACGTGAATTTAGTAGTCTACAAATGAACGTAGCGTTAGGGAAATGTACCACACTGATGGTTAAATTTTTTTTTATAGTAGTTATATTTTTTTTATAGTAGAATAAAGTCATGAAGAAAAGTAGCTTTTTGAAGAGAACGCGGTCCTGGCCTTGCCCAGCACCCTTCTGGCTGGACTTCAATTAGGAATGGATCCAGGAACTGTATCCCATGTGCTCCTAAGACCACAGGCAAGACCAGAGACAGCAAGTATAGACGTAGAAACAGCAGGAATTTATCTGGAGCCTCTGTGCCCATCAGGTTTGCATAGCTGTAGGAGAACTTGTACGGGGGTCTAAGAGCTATTCATGAGGTAGAGAGGAGACAAGGTGCATTGTGCCTGTGACCTCTCTGGTACACATAAAGAGGAGAGATTATGTCAACCTCCTGCTCTGTTTGACCTTCTTTGAATTGCTTCTCATTTATACTTTTTGTTTGTGATCTTTTAGCCTCACTTGGGCTAGATTTTGTTGTGTCTGCCCTCACCCCTCCTCGCCTGGGGCACCTTTGCATTCTGCTATTAAAGCCATTTTGTCCTTTTATTTTCTTAGCTCTGTCTTTCCTGTGTAAGCCATATCATCCTGTGGTTTTATTTCTGTTGCTGATGTTCTCAGGCATGGTCAAAAGATCAACACCTGGGATAAAGCTTGTTGATTCACCTGTTTTTCCTCTTCCAATGTTGTATTTTCCATGCAAGTTGTTTCTTCCTCACTTGTCTCCTACTGCATTAAGTAGCTGTTTGATGTGAACATGAACGAGCAAGCTGGTGAGCTTCTAGAAATGCTGCCTGAGTGATGGCTTAGGCTTGCCACAGGGAATTTGCCATAGATTTACCATGGTGATAGAAGATGTGAATCTTGTATTTGCTTTCTGTACTCATTAGTGAATCATTAATCCCAGAGAATCCAGTGTGATCATCCAAGAATTCTGGCTTTAACCTATTGCTTCACTTTGGAGGCGGCAGTTGTGGAATAGAAGACGCTAGATTAGATGTGCTGGACAGATAGTTTGGATTCCTTCTTCAGGGTGATAAAAAATAGCATGAAAAAAATGGCATGATAGTGTGATTTTTGCAGCCCTCCTTGCACAAAACTGACTTTGTCCAGAGTTAAATACAAGGTGCAAAGTGAAGATGCAAGGTGCAAATGCTGTTATTTCTTCCTTGGTTCAGTCAGTGATGAACCTTGATGGTGCTTGGTGATAATCACAGGCGAAAATGTGAAAGGGGCAAGGAGCATTTTGCTAAGCACTGACTTCCTAAACTGCTAGCAAATCCATTGCTCTTGCATGATAATGTGGTGACTGCTAAAAAAAAAAAAAAAAGGGAGGGGAGGGAGGGTGGAGGGAGCATATTCAGCTGAAATGATCCAAAATCCCATTTTCTGCTGAAATAATGAAATGCTGGGTTCTGTCAGTCATAGCACCTACTGCTGACAGAACCTTTGTAATTTAACAATTTATTGGATTTGATAGAGGAAGAAAATAATTCATGAAAGCAATCTCCCAGCAATCCCAGCAATCATGAATCTCCCATCTCTTTCCTCTGGTACAAGCCACCCCAGACAGTTAAGTACATATGCAAGTGTTGTATGTAAAAGGATACATTCTTTTAATTTTCCGCTGTTCAGATATAGAATTACAGATTTGCATTAGTTCTGAGAAATGGTTGCTAAGAAATCTGGTGCCAGTTTTGAAATCTGCAGTAATACCAGTTTCTTTATGGCTGTGTACTGGCAGAACAGCTGTGCATTCATGAGCTCATCACAAGATTTGATGGAAGAACCAAATTTCATTTCTGCATTGGACTTGCTGCTTAACTGTGGAAGAATCGTTCAACAATTCAGCATTTCAGCACCTCACAGTTTCTAGTGAGGCAGGGCTGTGTCCTATTTAGTAACTCTTGGAAGAATGAGAATTGCTGTGTAAATGGGGGCTGTTATTACTTATTCATTCTCCTTTTGAAGTTTTTTTTTTTTTTTTAGGAAAACAACCATTTATATAGAAGACTGTTGAAAAGTTGTGCCATTGGTAGTGGTCAGAGCTTTAGTAGGTATCAGTCATGTGCTTAAACTACCATTATAAAAGTAGCAAATTAAATTACCCTACTATGCACAAAATAGGATTTAAATGGCTTTCAGATCCCACTGTGTCCTGACTTTTTATTAGTCCTTGTGAGGATCTGCAGCCAGGGCATTCAAGTAGGAAGAAGATCAAAACAAAGTATTTGTCTCCGAGCGCTAGCTTGGATTGTTCCATTTCTCTGTTTTTAATTACTGAGATTTTAGGTGGGGAGCTCTTCCTGAGATGAGACTCTTGACTCATATTATCAGGTCACATAACATCACATAAATTTTACTGCAAAATGGGAAGTGTGGAGCCCCATTGGATCCATATGTGTGTGTGTTAAAGAGTTAAACCTTGGGGCAGCGGATGTGGCAGGTCCTTGCCTACTTGTTAGCAGCAGGCGATGCAGGCACGGCTCTCCTCTGGTAGTGAGAGGAGAGAATAAAAATCACCTGTCTAAGCCCCTGGGATAGATCAGGTGGCAATTTCTTCCCTGTGATGGTGCCCATGGGAGAGGATGGGTTTAGTACTCGCCGTCTTGAGGACTGAATGCAGCTGTGAGGTGAGCGATGCAGCCAGCAGAAGGCTAAATGAGCTGTGAGACCACTTCCCTCTTTGCTGTTCATTGGGGTGGGGGGGGAAGACACAAGAAACTCAGGTCAGCTTACCAAGGTATTTTTCGCTTCCATCTGAGTTAAAAGAGGAACCAGTGTGGCACACTGCTACTGTAAGCTCATGAGGGCAGTTTGGGCTGCCTGAGCTCTCAGCAGTGGGTGGAGATGCTCCTTCTGCCTCAGTTAATAGTAACTGGTGCTTTTGTAATTGCAAATGGGTCCTAGTTTTGACCACGTTATTTACATAGCTGTTGTATTTTGTGGAAAATAGCTATATTGCAGTAGGGAAGAAGGGTAAAATAATTTGCTGTGCTAAATATGGAAGACTGCAGTAAAAAGAAGGATGGGAGGTGCCAGTTTTTACATTTCCGGAGTGAGAGGAGTTAGGTGAGAGTAACTGAGGCCCGGTGGCAGCAGAGGGGTGGGGAAGGGCAGCAAGAGCAAGGGGGGAAGCCCTGGCACAGGGAAGCAGGGCTGAGCTGAAGCAAGTGCTGCAAGAGGGAGGCAGCTCTGCCTCTCGCAGGAGGAAGCAAACTCAGGAGCATATAGGGTAAAAGAGGGGGAAAAAAAAAAAAAAAAAAGTGGATGGAGTGAGGCTGCCAAGAGCAATTCAGGCAAGGGCAGAGTCCAGAGTTAGAGCAACATGTACCCATACCACTGTAGGAAGCAGTAGCAGTTTTCCTGTCTCCCAGTAATTTCCCTGCCTCTGCCTTTCTCTTTGCTTCCCCAAAGTCAGGCTCTGGTAAGAAGTGCAGAGCTGCAGCTGGCAGTGGCTCAGGGGAAGTAAAATCCTACAGCACTTGTCATTTTTGACTTTTTTTTTTTTATTTAAATGCCTACGTAGTCATTCTAGTTGCGTAGAGTGCATTTTCAAAGGCAGGGTTCCCATAATCCCACATGGAAGGACTGATCTGCTAAAAGAACAGCGCTTAATTTATCGAATAATCGTATGGTTTGTGTTGGCAGATGCTGTATTTGTCTTGACCTTTTGTTAAGTGCAAAGACTAATGCTCTTGCAAGGGGGAGGGAGAGCGTGGTTGGGGCTGTAATTATGAGATGAGAACATACTGGAGAAAAATCTCTGAACACCTTTATTTATTGGGTAATGATGGAACCGTAATAGAGGCTTAGTCTTTTCACTGCCATGTTAATGCTGATTTGTGAATGGTCTGAAAGATCCCAAGATGAATGTTTTGATAATGGATATGGTGTGAACAAGGAGCTTCTGTTTGTTTTGCCTTTTAATTAATTCATATCTGTTTAACATTTCGGTCCCTCCTGTGGCTACAGTCATTACTGTTAAAATCCACCTGTTCCAGCAGCTCCTTTTTTTTTTTTCTTTCTTTTTTTTTTTTTCTCTCTCCAGACTTTTTCTGTCTTAGTGACTGGAAATAATACAGCATATTTATGTATCATAGCATATTTGTGTATCACAGTATAGGAACTACCAGCAGATAGAGGATCTTTTTAAAAGCTTCCACTGCTTTTTCCTTAACAGTAGTTTTTTTTATCATTTTATTTATAAAAGAGAATGAAACAGCCCAGCTAGAAATTATGACTGTATTACTTGGAAGTGGGTTTTTTTTGCTGTTTAATGATGAAATAAAAGACTGCTTTGCAGAGCAGGCAAGAGAGCGCTCTAGGTTCTTTTTCCTGGGATGTCTCTCAAGCAGCCACAGTGAATTGTAATTGCTGTTCCCCAGCAAAACTTGGTGGTTAACCTGCTATCAGCCCTCCTGGTTTTAAAATCTTATGTGAGAGAAAACCCATGGAGTTGGAGCAGTTGTTTGAAAAAAAAAAAAAAAAAGAGTCTCATGTCTCATTCAGTAAATTTAGCAGAAGAAGACAGGGTAAGACAGGGCCAGCTGGTGACCCAGAGGCTAAGGCAAAGTTACCTGGGTAATGATGCTGCTTCCTAGTTTACAGGCCAGCCAAAATGAAATATTTGTTTGTGTGTGTGCTTGCAAATCCATGTTGGAGCTGATAATGTCTTCTTGGTCAGTTGCATTTCCTCAATACTCCATATTCCTTAAATGAATATTTTTTTAAGAATACTTCTTTTGTTTAATATGACTCCTCAATAACAAAATCAACTGTGCACTATTATGTACTGGTTGGAACGTCTGATAGGTATGTTTCTAGTAATAGATCAATAAAGACTTTGTGAAATCTGTGTCTCAGATTCCACAACATCCATCAGATAAAATCAAGATCCTGGGAGCAGATCAGGAAGACTGGCTTCTGCGGGGCGATAAGAGAGTGTTTGCTCTGCATCACTGCTGCGCTTTGCAAGTGCAGCTCTTGTGCTCCAGCCTATCCGTGCTTACTGAATTTCAGCTCATCCTTTTCAACACTGGTGTCTGCATATGTTCAGTCACACTCCTTCTCGGACATCATTGTCAGTTAGAGAGAAATATTTGAGGAAGAATTGTTAAGAGGAACAATCTCTGCTCTGTTTAATTTTGTCTTTAGATCACCTTGGAACCCTGAAATCTTAGGCTGGATTTGAAAGCATCACCTGCCTGGGCTGTATGTCCTGCTTCAGACAGACCTCTCGTCTTGCTCTTTGTTACCATTTTCCCTGGTCCCACATAGGTTTGCTTCGCCTGTTTCCCATGCAGCCCGATAAGGCCAAGCAAGTGCAGTCCCCTTCCAGCTCACACTGGTGTTGGGGCAAATCTCTGTGCTCACCAGCCTGTGCTGGTCGTCTTCCATCACAGCTTGAGAACATGTCCCTAGACGCCTTTTCTCTTTTTCCTTCTCTTTCCTGCTGTGTCTTCAGTGAACTTGTTTTCTGTTGCTATAGTTACACTATTTCTGATGAAATTTAGCTGGTTCCTTCCCTTACAGTTGGAGCTGATGCCAGTTTTGGCAGTAGCCCAGGCCGATGTTAGTCTTCACATACATGTCCTGCCTGTATTCTTGGAGTTTTTTTTAGCAGTTTGGTTTGGTTCCAAGAATACCGACATCAAGTAATAAGAACTTGTTGGCCTATCTGTAATCAAATGGAGTCTTGCCCTGTGCAAACCTGGTACTGGAGTCAGTGGTTAACTTAGGCCACAGTTATTCAGACCTTAAATTGATACTTACTGATTTTTAATTGTTACCTCCCTTTGTTTTTTAATTGTTATCTCCCTGTATTTCCCAAATTTTAAGGAAGGAAGTACTGTTCATATCCATTGCCAAGGAAATACCTATCACTGCGCTGTGTGGCAACCAGTGTTGTTGCTGCACTCCTTGCTAAACGTCCCCTGCTCCTTCCCTGGCATGGTCATGTGGCAGTAGTTAGCAGTGATCAGGGAGGCTAAGCAGAGAAGAACTCACCTTGTGTCTCCCTGCTTTGGTGATCTGGTGACATGGCTCAGGTTTGAGCAGTCTGGGGAAAGAAGCACTGCTGGTAAGGAAGAGCCTGCCTGCTTTCAAAAGCTCATGATGAAGCCTTTGCGCTGCCTCTCTCTTACTCAGCCTAGAGCTTGGAGCTGCTCTAGGAGCGGGTTGCAGGAACAAACGTCTCAAAGGATCCCCGGGATCCCAGAGCGCGGGTCGTGCCTCTGTGCACCCCAGCCTGTGAGCTCTCTGCGTGTGGTCTTCAGTCATTAAAGGTCACCTGAGTTATAGTGAATCACAGCCAGCAAGCCTAACACCTGTGTGTGTTATGAAATAATTGCAGTTGTCTTTTTTTTTTTTTTTTTTATGTCCTTCCTTGGTACGTATGGGGGACTTCTGTGCCCAAGCTCCACTGGATCTACCAGTGCTGGTGAGAGCTGGAGGAGGATGCTCTCTGTGTGACTTTGGGATTTTCCTTTGGAGAATAAATGGGTGAAGGTGAGATGGTTTGAGTCCTAAAATGTCAGATGAGAGTCACTTCAAGGAAGCCTTACCCAATACAGAGATCATACAAGAATGTAGTAAAATTGTTCTGTTCTTTTTTTCTGACTCAAATCTTTTCACATCCAAGCTTCACAAACTTAGAGGAATGTAAATACTGATACTGTATGTAAATACTGTAACCAAATGTCATGACTTTCTCTGTCTCTACTATTTGCCTGAAAGAGTTTCTTGTTGGATTTTATACAAAAAAAAAAAAAAGAAAATGCCTTTACAGATAGATTCCTGTTTTCTCACCAGTGGAACAATCACATTCAAGTATGTTTAGCATAAATGGTTAGGGTTCAGAAAGCAAAAACCCATATCAGATGAAATACGAGGGCGAAACCTACACTATATTTTGATAGAAGGCGGTAGAATTGTCATCCTTATCAGTCAGGGCTTGCACAGTGAAAGATGAGTTATGGCAACAGTCATCACTGATTCAGTTTTAAGAATTGCAACTTCTGCAATTCTTATATGGTGTTTCCAGTTTAATTCAGAGTTCCATGGTAAATGGAAAGTTCCTTAGTAACTCTGTTTTGTCTCATGAAATGACATGGATGTGGTTATTTGGCCTTGTTTCCTCGCATCGCTGGGATACTTTTGTTTTAACTAAGAATTTACAGCTTAAGTGGCTGGATGATTGCGTTTTCCTGTAGATGAGGCAGGGCCAAGAAATAGCCTTTTCAAAACAGCTGACATCTGGGGAAGGGTCTTTGCAACACTGATAGAAGAGGTCATTATTTTAATATTTAGTTTGTATTTATCTTGCCTCTTTGATTTTCTATACAGTAATTTCATGTTAAACAAACCAAACAGATCAGGGATTGTTGTAGAAGTCAGATTGATATAAATGAAGCAACATCCTTTAAAACCACAGTTGTAACACTTTCTCCATAATATTTTATTTTTGATATCCGCTTTAAAAATGCCATAACTGTGATCTGTTGCTGCATTGATCCTATTCTTTTTTTTTTTTTTTCAGAATGAAAAGGCTTTGGGGCATTCTGTGAGCCGCTCTAGTAACATCTCAAAGGTATGTTCCTCAACACAACTCTCAGTCTTTGATAAATTTGGGAGTACTGGGATTTCTTCCATTTTAAAGTTGGAATGATATACCTGACAGTGTGACTGGCAGAAAATACTGCTTGTGAGTATCTCTAATTGAGATCTCTGTCACTCAACAGTCACTCTGTTGAAACTTTAGAATTCCATTATTTTGCAGATTTTCTTTGTGGACAAATCGAATTTATCTCAGAGTATAGATCTTCTCTTTTGCAGGTTCAACCTCCTTAGCTTGGTAAGAGCAAGATAAGTAATAGGTGTCCAAGATCTTATTTGGGGCGAAGGCGCGGGAAGATGCTCCAAAAACATCATTATTCACATAAGTTTGTTTATTCTGTAAGTTATATTCATAAATTCCATAATATGCTTTGAGTATGTGGTTAGATGCAAGGGACACGTGATGGTCCATGCAGTCTAGTCATACTGGAATCCTTGAGGTCCCTTCCAACCTGAGGCATTCTATGATTCTATGAATATAACGGGTGAACACATTAAAACACAATTACTTTGTTATATGGTCAACGAAAATAGAAGCTGTCTTCACTGTCCGAGGTAACTCATTGTACAGCACATGCCCTACTTTCCCTTCTGCTTACCAAATAAGAAATTTTTTAATTATCTGGAAGCGTAACTGCTTTCTGCTTGCAAAACTGCAATTGTTTAAAAGCTTTAACATTAGCAATGCTGTGCTGCTCTTCATCACAGTTGGTATTATTGGTAATCCTGACTTTTGAGGAGAAACTGAATCGTTGTGGCTGTGATAGGCCTGGACCAGTTCTGATTTGGATATTTAGGCACGACTAGCTTTGTATGCACTTTTCTGCAGCAAAGGAAACGGTAACTTCACTAAATTTGTAGTTCAACCAGTTCAACATAAAAGATATTGGTTCGAAACAGGAGCTTCTTGGAGATATTAATGTACTTAATGTTTCTCATTGGACCCAGTATGTAATCAAACACCTCTGCTCTTCTAACCAGAGCAAGAAATGGAAGTTTCTCAGTGAAATCAGCCATCTCATTCCCCTAAATGTTGGTTGAGCATCCAGACAACCTGCTGCTACAATTGACTCCACAGTCTGCAGTTAGGATGGCTTTCAAAGTATTACAGGACATATGTGAATTGGTTCTGGTAGTGAAATACTGGATGAAAGTATAAGTATGTGGAAAATTTTTCATTAGTTTTGAGGTTTAAAAGGAAAGTTAATTTTATTTATTTAGAAGAATACACCAACATGGCCAATAATGGAGTGTCAGTACGCGTAAAGAAAAAAAACATCAACATGCTTGGTTGTCCTTATGGCCCTTTTAGAATCCTTCAAGCTTTTTGACGCTACGGTATTTTAAGAGTAGCTATTTAACAAAAGTTGAATTTAATCATTTGTATATGTTCAGAAATAATAATGACACTTCCTTCAAATGACTGTTCCAGTTACTCTTTTTACACCCAACTCTAGCTTCCTGCTACAAACGCTTGGTATCGAGACTTGATTCAAAGTCCTTTCTGGTGATGCTATGTCATTAGGAACCTGCTGCGAGTAATACAGAGTATCTTTCCACTGCCCTCAGTTGTAAAATGCAATAGGTGTGGGAAGGATTGAGTCAGATCTCAGCTTCTAGCCAAGAGAGGATGCTGCGTTACTCAGTGTGACTAAGGAAAGGATTCAGTGCCCTAGGGCTAAAAGTGATCAGGGAGTAAGGCAGACAGATGGTACCACTAAAAATGAGATCAGCTGGTAGGGGTAGCAGGACCCAACTGAACATAGACCCCAAGTGTTGGGGCCAGGTGGAGCCATCCCTTGGGAGGAAGGGGCAGAAAGGTCCCCCAAGAGGCAGATGCCAAGAGAGGCTGAGGAGGTGCTCATACATGTGGCCAGGCCACGGGAAGAAAAATAAAAAGAAGAGCCTGAACATTTGGCTGGAGATGGAGGCCAGAAGCAGCAGAAAGGGAGTAGGGGATGAGATGTAGGAGGATCTTCATATGGCGCTATTAGGTTTTGTGCAGTCTGTTACACACTGGGGGATATGGCTTTCCTCCAGACCTGTCTTTGCTTTTTTGGTGTGTGTATTTCAAACATTCCTTTTAAATCCGCTCCACAAGAAGTGTTTGAATTTCTGGAATCTTTCCTGTATTTGTTTTGAAATAGAAAAATAGACAGCGTTGCAGACAGGTTGAATTGACTTAGTCATGAGACTCAGATTCCAAACTTGCACTGTTCGAGAGCACTGACACTGATTGAAAGGCTCTTGATTTGCACAGATATATACAGGGCATAGCTCAGCTGAACCAGAATTTTTGCTGAGAAGTCACAGAGATTTATTAGTAAGTGCCTTAGTGGTACAAGCCACGCAGGGATATAATTAAGCATAACAGAAGCCTCAACTTCTAAATATAAATAGATTTGACCCTAAAACAGCCAGACACTTAGAGTAGCTAAAAAAGGCATTTCCACAGCAATGGTAATTCATGTCCTCTGCTCTTGAATAAGGAATTCTGCTAATAAGCAGATTAAATGAGGTCACTAACAAGGTTGGTCTGCAAGTGGTTATCCCCTAATTAGTGGTATTGTTTTTCTTTAAAGTGTCTGGGTGACCCTGACACTGATGATGTGATGTATGGAAATATCTTCAGGTCATCTGTGCGCTGTTCCTGTCATCTTACTGCTCTGGAGGGATGATTTCAGCCTAGCAAGGAAGTCTTGTTTTCGTAGCCTTCTAAGGGGTAAGCTTTGAAAATGCAAATACTGGGATCAGAGCAAAGGAAGCAAAAGTGCAGTCTTTAAAAAATGTAAATTCTTTGTCTTTTCTGAAGGCCCGTACAGCTTTATCTTTTGAGAAAGCACACTGTCAAGTATTAAATTATTCTTGGGCTGAATGGCAGCCAGTGCAGATGCAAAGTGGTAGCCTAAGCTTGCTATGAAATTTAAAATCCATTTAGGCTGTTCATCAGCTTGGAACAGATTTAGAAAAGCATATGAATACACACATCCACTGTTGCCTAAAGCTTTGAAGGATTCAGTGAGCATCCATCCATGGAAAAGCAGTCCGGATTTTTCAATCGCTGAGCTTAGTTGTCCTGTAGCATATCAGATGACCAAGGTTTACTGCAAAGAACTGCGCTCAGAGGTGTTTTTTCCGGGGGTGTGAGCTTATTTTGGGGACGGGGAGTGGAGAAGTTGCTTAAACAAACAAACAAAACCTGCTTCTACTGAGCTACTAGGGAATGGAAAAGACAGGAAAAATTATATCATGTAAAGGTTAAGATATGTTCTCTTCCTACCCAAAAAACAGGTAAACTTGTGCTTGGATGCAGTGCTATAATGTCCATGAAGAGAATATAACAA
The DNA here is from genome assembly GCA_013389825.1 of Crypturellus undulatus. Taxonomy (NCBI): domain Eukaryota; kingdom Metazoa; phylum Chordata; class Aves; order Tinamiformes; family Tinamidae; genus Crypturellus; species Crypturellus undulatus. The sequence continues at coordinate 64,222 of VWPW01016125.1, read as the reverse complement.
TCTCCCTGTTCTCCAGTGCTCTTCTTTGCTACTGGCATCTCCTTGTTAGCATCATCGCTTCCTATAGGTATGAAGGGCACCTCTTGAAGAAGCAATCCTGAAGAAGTTTTGAGTAGGTGCACTCAGCATGACCAGTTATCCTTGTTCCTGCACTGTGGACTGCGTGTGCTGGTTCAGTTTATGGTCTCTTTTGGCACACACACAATTAAAGGGCAATGTCTTTTCCAGAGCTAAATGCTGGAGATTTTGTTGTTGCAGTGTACTTGAGCAAGAGCACTGAGCCACTGTTTTGCAGAAAACATGAAAATGCAAAAATGCAAACGTGTGGCATCCTTATGAAGATATTGGCTTGGCTGGCAGCTCTGTCTGGAGTCAAACAATTATTTGTTCTGCGGGGAATAGCTGGGTGCATCTCTTGGGTTTAATCAAGATTTCCCTGTCTGCCTTCAACCTAGAGTTCTCAGCAGAGCAAACACTGCCTAGGAGATTAGGTTGGGACTAACCCCATACAGGGGAAGGGAAGTGAAAGGGGCAAGGGTGGTACTGAGAGAGAGAGAGGACTGGGAGTGTGGTTGCTTGCTCCTGCTGTTTCCCTTTTAATAGAGGAAAAGGAAATAAAAGAACCATAGCTGCCAGATCTGCACAAAGCTGAGAGCTACTTTTTTCAAAGCAAAGACTATATCTCAACACAGATCATGGCTCATTGCAGTTTGGCTTGGCAAATGTGTAAGAAGTGACATCCCCTTGTTGAAGAAGAATAATATTAAAGTTCCTTGGGTCTCTCAGTAGAACAGCCCGGATGTCCTTTCACCGTCCAGAGGCAGGAATGTCCCGCAGTGGCACTCAGTGCACCTTTTCACCACCTGCTCGCCTGGTCTCCTTGCTTGGGCGCGCAGCCTGTACCTAGATCCTGCCAGAGGAATGAGAGGGGCAGGAGGCTGAGCAGCAATGAGAGCTCTTGGTGCCTCAGGTGTGCGCTGCACACCATGAGGATCTGCCTAGCACGTGTCTAGAGGCAGCCTTGCCTTTCTGGTACACGTTTAAGCAGGATCTGAGTGAGGAAGATAAAATGAGTTATTTCAAAATAAAGAGCCCAATAACCATTTCTCTGCTCCTCTGTTTTACTTGTTTCTATTGCATTCATCAGTGTGATGTGTTGGTACCAAGAGAGATAAATCTGATAGAAACCAAACTCCCACCTGCCCCTTGCAGGTCACAGAGCTGTGTTCTCAGTGTTGAAAAAACATCGCACTGTGGAGGGATTTGAGGGGATGAGAGATTAAAGGCAGTGGGCCTAGATCGCTGATGGTTTTGGGTGCACAGAGAGCCCTGGGGCAGAGATGGGAGATGTCTGCTCTTATCCAAGCCCTACTGTAATTCTCTCCATCTCTGTCCTCCCCATGGAGGAGCTGCTGGTAGCTGGGATTAGCTTGATGGAGGGGACTCTCACTGTGCTCATGCTGCCCTTACAAGTAAGGGAGGCAGGCAGAAATTCCTGCAGTGGTCTAATGACATTTGTGACATCTTTTAGACCAGTTGAATTTTTGACAGCAGGTGCAGCTATTTTTACTCTAGTTGTTATTGCTGTATTTTTTTAAAACCAAGTTTTGAAATAAGTTCATCACAGAGAACATAAAGGCAGACCCAGAATCAAAACACCAGGTTGAAATTAACGTTGTGTAGTGCTTGGCTTCTTGCTCTATTCTTATCTTTGTGTTTGCCTGCAGCTCCCTGTGCTGCAAGTTCCAAGTAAAAAGCTTAGAACTGCTGCTTTTCTCTAGCTCCTTATCTGCCCTATCATCAGTTGTAAGCCCAAAGGAGAGATACACTCTATTATTAAACTTGTATAATGCTTAGCATGCTCATTCTAAGGTCCACAGTTGAGACTTATAGGTGTTTTTGTAGCGCAAGTAATAGGGCAACAGTGTTCGTGCTAAATCATATGGCACTTACAAATGACAAGCTTTGCAGTTTTGGGGAAAACCTATTTGTTTCCTTCCCATGAGACACTTCTAATCAATGGAGGAATTCTTCGGGAGCTGAGCTGTTTTTAACTTCTACCTTCAGTGAGTAATTTAGTAAAGTTGTTAGAAATGTGACAGAAAATGAAGTATAATTGCTGGTAGTGAAGTGCAGCCTAAGAGGGATGACAAGAACTAAATACAGAAGTGCCTTCAGAGCAGCAGATTATTTTGGGATATACCCAAGCCATTCACATATTCAGCACTGCTCACTGCAAAGATCACTTTGTTTCCTTTTTGCTTTTGCTTTTTGATGGGCAGCATGTAGCCACAGGCAGGTATTTTTTTTTTTTTTTTAATGAAAAAGGCCTCATTTCGGTCAGTAGGAGAAGGAGCAGCTGTGGCTGCCAGCGAGCCTGGAGAGAGCTGCAGGTTTCCAGCGCTTGCCACCTTCAGAAACACTGTGCTGAGCTAAATGCCAGCACGGCGGAGCACACGGCGACCTCGCTGAGCTGCGTTAGATTGGAATGTCGATATACACAGTTAACTGCCTGTTGACCTTTATTCTGAGCTATTTTAGGCAGCCAGTGTGGGTGTACTGGGCAGCTCACTAGAATGTAATTCCCAAGGCTCGTTGGTGGAGATGATGCTCAGAGCAAGGACGTGGAAGTCTATAGAGGGTTCAGCATGTGATTCTGGGTTTAAACGAGTAGAACTTGGGTTTCTTAAAGTTTAGGATGCCTGTTGCATAGGAAGCATGCCAGAAAGCTCATGTGCTTTAAACTGCCTGCTGTCCCCTCCGCACCTGCTCAATGAATGGCGATGCTGCGGAGGGGCAGGAGGGTGGTGCGAGGCAGCTAGAGTTCAGTACTGAGCGCTCTCTAGGGCTGTGCCCCTGCATGAGGGGATGAGCTGTGCTCCGTGCTGCATTCATCCATCCTGTCACCTTCTCTTTGCCCTGTTCTGTCCCAACCTGCCAATGTTTCTTCCCTGCTGTTGCACCTCTCTGCACAGACACAGAGGGTGTGTCTGAATCAGCGAACATGTCAGTGTGCTTTGCCTGCTGCTTTTGCCTAGGAAAGGCAAAAATGACCTCTTGGGCTCTGGGCAGCAGCTTGCATTTTACTGTACTCCTCTTGTCAGTGAGTTGTGCCTCATGGGTGGAGGGTGCCAGCCTCATTGCTCTACCGTCAGCTGAAGTGAGGCATTAGAGAGGCCTGGCAAAAAAAAAAAAAAAAAAAAAAGGTTACTTTGAACTCATCTCAGTACCATGTTCTCTGATTTGCAATGCAGCTATATAAACACTTTCATGAGCACAAAGCATGGGAGGGATGGCAGAAGGGGAGGAGGGAGACAGGAAGAAAGTTGGACTGTGTCTTTCAGTAGGAACCACAGCTCTGCTGAGGGAAAACTGGTGTGCAGGGAGCATGTAGCTTCCCCAGGCTTGTACTGTTCTGCCTTGCGGTGTATTTCGAGGGACAGTCGCTCTGGGGTTATGTTCGTTTTTTGGTTGCGTTTGCACTATGTGGAGCAAAAGAAGGCCTCTTGTGGAGAAGCAGGAAGACCCTGAAGGAGGGACAGGAAATGTGCTTTGTGTGGCCTTGCAAGCTGTCCGGAGCAGTGCTGGCATCTAGAGACTGGCGTTTGACAGTGGCACCACGGCAGTAAGGGCTCTGCTTCTCACTTCCATCTCAGTCTGCTGAGCTTTACAGGAATTCTGACGGTGTTTATGTTGTATGCGTATTCTTTGTTGCATTGGCCTAGATTTCTTTTCTAGCTTCTAATGTTAAATGTTCTTCTTGTCTTTCACTGGCACATGAGAAGAATTAATAGTAGAGCAGTGGGAAAATTCACGGTGCATGGCTGGGGTTTGATGTGAGAAAGAGAAAAGTGCTTTTAAAATGCAAATGAAATTTGATATTCTCTTGCCTGTCCTGGCCTTTTGATTTCCCAAGCATCGTATCTTTGTCACTCCTTCGTGCCAGGCAGCTTCATTAAGAAACCAATATCATGGGTTTGGAAGGGAAATTTTACATCACTGATTCTAGTAATCTGCTGTGAGATTGTCTGTATGTGCTGTTTTCAGAGTATTTCATTCCTGAAGTGAAAAAGTAGAGCACGTAGATTCTTTATATGCAGGTTACCTCCTGGGTTGTGCTCCTAGCAGAAAGCCCAAGACAGATTCATTAGTTGATTTGTGACTTCAGTTCCAACAGTATATGGCTCTGTTTTCATGTTAGAAGGCAACATACTGTTTTACTGGTTCAATATTTTGTTTTTAGAAGATTGCTAAATATGTCTTTTTAAATAATTCATTACTTAAGTCTTATTAATCATCATTTGCATAATTATAGCAGTTCCACATGTCAGATCTCTCACTAACTTGTCTTTCTTTAAAAACAGAATAATTACTGTGCAAACTCTTTTTGAAAGAGAGGATTTAAAGTCAGAGTTGTGCCTACTTTCAGGAAAGACTGAGAATAACACAGAAAATTTGCAGAAGATAGTTGAATTTACCTCACCGTATGATCAGCATCCTCTATAAACATAGTTGCATGATCTAAAGTTATTCTCTTGTTTTTGTCTTATACCTAGCTGGGTAGGATTGGAAACAGCTTAAGATCTTGCTACAGATCCAGAGGTATGTGTTTGAGTCTTGCCCTCAGGTCTTGCAGACCCAGCTGTAGATGGAAACCTGGTTATTTGGTGTTGGGGCATCCACGTGGGAGGCTGGGAACATTGTTCCTTTCAGTTCTGTTGGCTGCAGAAAGGGAGCCTTAACAGCTGAGTCATGTTGCACTGAAGACACTTGCATTTTTGTTTATAAAGTAGCATTCATCTAGCATATCCATCTTCACTCACAAAAAGTGTATTGTGTGGCAAGGGACCTTTTGCTTTTGCTAGCAATTTGCTAAAGCCTGCTGCAGTCTTGTTAAAATAATACCGTAGAGGCCTTTACTGGATTAAATATGGAATCAATTAGACCCTTTAGAGCTAGGCGTTGCGTGTGCACGTGCTGTGCGTAGAGATTCTCGAGCCCGCAGTGGCCCTGCAGCCGAAGCGCAGGGCTGGACGCAGTGTGCTCCTGTGGCAACGCAACACCCGTGAGCCCAGGTGCTCTCCTGCTCTGCGCAGGGCCGGCCCAGCCCTGGGCCCCTGCCGGCTCTGTGGGCTGCGCACAGCAAAGCAGCGTGTCGGCAGTTCCACGCTGTGCTGACCGCACTGTTCACTCGCAGGGTTCAAGCTCTGCTTCACAAATCAAAAGAGCTAGAGATTCTTGCTTGAATTTAGAAACGCGGCTGTGTTTTGCTGCAGTGGACCAACTGCATGGCATATCCGACATCTGTGGAGGACAGGAGAGCCAGTGCGTCTGTAAAGATGTCATCAAAACAGGTCTCCTTCTCTAAAGCCTTGAGGAAGAGTTGAGGGATTTCCATGAATGATCCTGGTTCGGGACATAGTGACAGAAAAAGCCTTTAGTAATAGGCTGTCTGATTTCAGCTGAAGCAAGACTCTTGCTTGAGCAGTGCTCGTGTCAAACATGGCAAAAGCTCATATTTTTGGGGAGGGAGTAGAGGGGTGGGAAAGAGAGGGAAGGTGGGATAGGTTAGTTCAACTGAATTCTGGATTCTTCAGCTGCTTTTCTTCTCGCTCTGATCTTGTCAGGTCTTGTAAATGGGTTTGCTGCCGCATCTTTTGTGCAAGTAGGTGGAAGACCTTGTCAGAATAAGAGCAGGATGAAAGGCCTCCAAGTACAAAGAGTACTTCAGGGAATGGTCAGGTTTGGCAGATGGTGCTCATGTGCATATGCTAGTATTGAAAGTAAGTCCCAAAACAGTGTCCGAATTACTGAAGGTTCTGTGTCATGAAAAACAAGCCTCCAAACTCTTGTCATCATTATAAATGGAGGGATTAGCTATTATGTAGTAGCTAGATTCTAACTAGTCTGTACACACACCTCCATCTAATTACTCTAATTACTGCACCATTGCTCATTTCCTCAGCTATTGTTCTGGGCAATATTTGACAGCTGGCAAGTTCCGCTCCAGAGACGGCTGCATTTGACCTTGGGGGAAATGTTTGTATTCCGATTACTACTTTTTCCAAGGATGGGATAGCATGACCTCCCTTTCTAGCACATGGCAATAACGCCTGCCTTTCTTGCAGCTAGACCTTGGGTGTCAGATGTAGTGTGATAACGGTCTCCATATGCTGTGTTTAACCCTGAAGTTAACTGCAGTGCCTGCCAAACTCTTTCTACCTGTGACTTGCTTTTTTGTTTTGTTTTTGTTTGTTTTTTTGTGTGTGTGTTTTTATTTCACTGCAGGCTGGTAGTCCAACCTCTATCTCTGCTCCTCATAGTTTCTCTCGGACTTCTGTTACTCCATCCAATCAGGACATCTGCAGGTAAAGTGTGTTGTTTCTGTGACTATAATGAGGCTCATGCAAGATTTCGAAAAATCGAAACTGAAAAGCCTGTGTACTGGGAAGTAAGCGATGGGGGGATTCTGATTAGAAATGTCCCATTTGTTTGACTTAACCGCTGTCTAACGCTGCTTCCTCGAACCCCACTCACCATTTGGCCTGCTATGTATGCCATTCCCACACTAGCTGTAACTCTCATTTCTTCACTTTTAATTACATGTGTTCTCTTATTGTAATTGTTTTTACTTTCTGTGCTTTTATTCCACTGTTCTGCATGCAGTTCCAGTGCAGTGTTTTCTGAATGTTGTCATCACAGTCCAGTGCAGTCTGCTGTTGTCTTGAAAAATCCTCACTGCCAGAGCAATCTAACACAAGGGGTCACTGTGACAGTAATCTGTCAGGACACGTTACATGCAGCAAAGAGAAACTCCCGTGGGCAGGATTGGGCCCAGGCCCTCAGGTCTGCTAAGAATGTAAAGCCCACCCGCACTCTGAAATTCTCCAAGTCCCTCAATGACGTGGACCAGAAGGCCCAGAGCACCAGTGAGGGCTTTGACTATGTGGAGCGAACGTGCTCGGAAGGCAAATTGACCCCAACTCAAGAGCAGTGCTCAAGGATTAACAAATTTCATCTTAAAGAAAGAAAACCGCTGAATCTCAGGCGTCTTTCTTTTAGCAATTCTAAACATTCTTACATCCCTTCCCTTTCCAACTACTCGAATGCATCGGGAGGAGCAGAGAACCACAGCACGGTACATATTCCCTTGCTGGAGGACAAGGTGGACCATGACACCTCAAGGAGCAAAAAACTGCTGCGCTACCTTTTTTCCTTCTCCCACACTTCCAGTGCCAGCAGCCTGCATAAGTTCCTCGAACTGGAGAGCTATTCCAGTCACTTTCAAGCTGAGAAATCCTCCAGTGTGCTGGTGGAGAGCACAGACTTCTGCTCTGATGATATGGGAGATGATGACGTCTTTGAGGACAGCACCTCAGTGAAACTGAACACAAAAGAGCAGCGGGCACCGCTCTGTTCCGTTGAGAAGGACAGTGACCTTGACTGTCCTTCCCCCCTCTCAGAAAAATACCCCCCTCTCTCCCCTGTGTCTACTTCGGGGGATACCTGCAGGTTGGTTTATAGGAGAACTGCCTCCGTTGAGCTCTCCCATGTGTAGTGGTGACCATTCTGCTTTCTCGGCTGTCGTGCTCTTTCTCTCTGTTTCCTTTTACCTTTTTTCCTTGCTTTAATATGTGCGGTTGGAAGTGTGCAACCTTCCCTCCCATTTCTCACATCCCTCTAATGCACTTAACAAGTCCACTAAGCAAAAGAATTTCGAGTCAAATTCAGTTGCAATTTGTTTCAGGTTTTGGGTTGTGAGATGGTATTTTTCTCTTATTGGTGCTCAAACTGGGTATATAATGAGAGAATCAGCTACACATATTAAAGGTCAAGATGAACTTTTCTTAGCTTTTAATAAGCAATGTGCTTCCCTGGAGTCATTGAGAGTTTTTACTGGCTTGGATTAAGGGTGGGGAGTAATAAGAAAGAGAGTTTGTTGAGTACTGATTTTGAGATATGGTCAATATGGTTTTGGTTTTTGATCCTTTTATCTGAGATCGCATCTGTTTTGTGTACAAAAGGCTTTCTGGATGCATGAAAGGGGGATTTGAGTGCTGCGTGTTAGTGACTGGCTTGTGTGAGGTCCAAAAAGGATGTGTGTCCTCCTTCCAGCCACAGAAGATTAATCGTGCCCAGAGATGGTAGGAACAGGCAGTTCTGGATTGTCTTCAGGGTGAGTTTTTGGAAAACCTGCCCCATCCCAGCTCCAAAATGTGGCTGAGGAGCCAGAGACGGCAAGTGCAGGAGGAATTATCACACCCCTCTACACAGCGTTTTTCTATCCTAAACTTTTCCTCCCTGCTGTTGCTTTCTGAAACTGGCTTTCTTACTACCTGCCAATATTATTTGATTCCTGTTCTCAGGCAAATCTTGTTTCTTACTGGCTTGTCATTGACAATGTACTCTTGTAATCCACCCCCTCATTCATTTCCATTTACCAACTATCAGCAGGGTTGCAAGAGGCAAGATGCTCCACATCAATAAGAGATTTCAGTAATAGACAGGGATAGCAGCATGCCAGGATGTATAATTCATACATGCTTAGTAACTTGCACTCATTTCCCCAGCTCCTTACCATCTCTTTTCAATTCACGATCTCTAGGGTTACCTCTTCCATGTGGTTAGAAGCACTTAGGGATGTTTGATGCAAACCAAGTGCATATAAATTGAGGATAGTGAGGTAGTAACACTCTATCAGGCATCCCCACTGTCTGCCAAGTAGGCAGTGAGGGAAATGGGGAATATCGCAGACCTGATGCTTCCTTGGCAGCTCTTGAGAAGTGAGAATTGGAGAGCAAAACAGTCCATTCAGAATAAGTGTGTGTGGGGGGGAAATTCAGTGCTCTAGCTTGGCAGTGTGGGTCTGTCTCTTAGCAATTTGCACTAGAAAAAAAATCACTTTGGTTGTGCAAAATCTAGGCTGCCTAAATTAACTTCATAGTTCTAGCATGGGCTCTTTCCCAGTAGATTTGGGAAATTTGTTTTTGTCTTCTGTTTAAAATTGTAATACACAAGTAGCTGTGCATCTCTGTGCATGTTTTGTCCTGGGAAGTGCTGTATGATCTGCTCAAATACTATTCTTAGTGAAGTACTATTCTTCTAGTAGATGAAGAGCTGTCATTTCTTACCCTCTTTTTTTCTTTTGAATACTGATTTTCTGTCAGACTCTGTATGTCTGCCTCATCTAGTAGATAGAAGCTTTCTAGTTAGCAGTTTCTGTGCTCAATTATTTGGTGTGTGTGTATGTGCGTGCATGGCAAAGGGTTCTTAGTTACAGCTCCTTTTATGGGATACGTTCCTCTGATATGTATGTCTAAGGATCCTCACTGGACAACTTTATATGTGATCGTAGATATTACGTGCCTTTTCTACATCCTTTTTGCTTCCTCTGCTCCTAATGAGCAGCTTTGTTTCTGATGCAGGATATGTCACTGTGAAGGAGATGATGAGAGCCCTTTGATTACCCCCTGTCACTGCACGGGAAGTCTTCATTTTGTGCACCAAGCCTGCCTGCAGCAGTGGATCAAGAGCTCTGATACCCGATGCTGTGAACTCTGCAAGTACGAGTTCATCATGGAGACAAAACTGAAGCCTTTGCGAAAGGTAGGCACGCAGAGAGGGACTGCTTTGGTGATATACAGCTCCTCTCTGAAATAGGCTGTCCCTGTCCGTGGACCCATGGAACTCATGTGTTTATCATGTTTGTGTGGCTCTTTACTAAAGTCTGGTCTGTCCTATATGTGTATAAAAGAAACCTGCTTTACCTTCAACCTCACAAATTCAGCATCAGCTGAATCCATCTCTGAGATTTAAATAAGTGTTTTCCTGCTGTCAGCATTTGTAAGGACAATTCTGCTTCCAGAATTCAAGGTGGGAATCCCAAGCCAGAAGTGAATCCCAGCCATCCACGTGGCTATTAAAATCTCTTGTAAGTTTGCGGATTTCAGATTTAATTTTAATCTCACTTTAGGAAAATGATTTGGTTAAAATCTGTAGCCTTTCTTTAAAAAGCAAATCTATGTTAGCCAAAATATTCAGTGCAAGTAAAGAAGGTTGAAGTGTAAATATATTTTCATCTTTATCTTTTCATAGATTATATATGACTGGGTTTTGGTATTTTAGATGACTAGAAGCTGTATTTTTGTTTTATAAGAAATAATGCAATTGATTAGTTTGATGACCTGAGCTACATGGAAATGCTGCCTTTGTAGTAAAGCAGGCTTTTGTTTGCATCCTATTTGTTCTGCCACATCTCCCCCTGGCTTTCAAATTCAGCTGGTGCTTGCCATCAGGATTTTGACATGGAAACTAGTGGTATTCATAGCACTGACAAATCTTGCCATATCTAACAAAAAGAAAGAAATTAATGGCGCTAACCTCAGTCTAGAACAAATAGGAAATTCAAGTGTGATGATCCTAAATCAGGTAGTGTGGGAAGTCCTCCAAGAGCTGCTTGGGAGCTTGTCGGATTCTTAACAGTGACTCCTAATAGAAAATAGAGCAGATTTCAAACACCTCTATTTTTTAGAGATGTGCAGTCTGCAAAATACACAGCGTAACATGTTATGTTGATAGGAAGACTGCTGCTCATGACTGCAGTGAATCCCTGCCTTTTGAGAACCATAGCTGTTTCCTTGATATCTACTTTGCACGGAGCATAATAGCTCTGAGCTACAACACTGGCTGTCATAGTCCCTGTCCGTAGGGACAACGCTTCACCCAACCCAGCCACAAAGCATTAAAGTGTAGAAAGTGCTCGCTCTGCCTGGAGCGGCTGGGCGGCATTTTCTGAATTCTTGCTCACTGTGAGGAAAAGCTAGTGGGCACTTTCTGAACGGAGTCACTCAACAGCATTAGTTATTTCTGAACAGGTCATTTGTGCGAAAGAGACCAGATGCCAAAAGACAGGGACAGAGCCCTGTAAATAGGAAGAGATGAAATTTTAACTCTCCGTTCATCTCAGGGGTGTTGCAGAGGCTCAGCTGAAGCCAGAAGAAGAGGTGGCACCATGTGCTTAACTCCTCATTTGTGGTATCTTGTCAGCCAGGAGGAAATAGTCTGGAATTGCTTATTATGGACAGAATGGGAGAAACAAGAGGGCTTGTGCTTTTTTGGCAGAGTGGAACTTGAGTTAAGCTTCCCCAGAACTGTAAGGCTGTTTTGTAGCATACTGTATTTATTGGTCTGCAAAGCATTCAAACATTTGGGTACGAAGGGAATGGACTGAGGAACAAATTGTGTCCCAATTCCAGTAAAGATGAGGGGAGACATTTTTTTTTGTCTTTTGTCTTTTTAAATTTCAACAGCAAAAGAAAACACTAAATCTGAATTTCTGCTGAATTTTGTTTTTAGCAACACTTAAAAAAAAAAAAAAAAAAGACACTGAAAGAAATGCTGACTGTTTTGATTGGGAAATGCTGGTTGCTGTGTCATCAGAATTGGCCACAGGGACCTAAAGACTCCAGTTTCCTCTTCGGGCTACTGCGTAGTCACAAAATATCTGCTCCTTAGGTGTGCAGTTATATTGCTTGAAGAGATGATGTTTGGTGGCTGGGATGCCAGCAGTTCATGGGAGATAGAGTTTAGCAAGGTAGCTGAAGCTGTGAAGCAGAGAAGAAAAAAAATCAGTCTAAGTACAAGTTCTTGTGGTGCTGTGACAACATTCACAAATAGAGCTCCCACACTTGGATTTTAGCTAAATAAATGAATAAATTCATACTTTCTGTAGGAAGTTGAATCTAAACACCTTTGTTTAGATGGAAAAAACACTTCTCTGCTTATAACATGAAGTCCAAAGGAAATGTTTTGATCTATAATTTTCAAAGAAGATAGAAACACTGTAGCTTTCTAGCACAGCATGAGTCTAGCATGTCAGGTCTGGAAGCCCTGAGTTCTTTTGCCATGATGAAATCTGATTGCCTGCAGGTCTAGCTTTGACTGGCCGAAGTGATCCCCTCTTGGCAAGACAGCGAGGCTCACAGTGTCTCTGTTCTTGTAGTTGTAGTACTGGAATAATTCAACATGATGGGTGATCTCAGTCATACTATTGAGGTCATTCTTACTCTCTTCCATATTCTGACTCCTTTTTGAAGATGCTTTTTCTCCATGAAATGCACCTTTCTAGGCACATAGATGTGAATGACAAGCATATGTGCCTCACTGAGTGCTTTGTAAAAGTATGAGAAAGGCCCATCTTGACTCTACATGGAAAGTATAAGTATCTATAATGATTGTCTGTTATCCTTCCTAAAAGACATTTTATGACTTCTGTTGGGGCTGTTTAAACATTATTAATAGGTGAAAATCTGAGGTCTTAACTTGCTGCACCTTCTCACTTACAAAAGCTCTCATAGCAGTTCTGCTACCTATTTTTAGAGCACGTGTGGTTCAGTGTTTTACCCTTGAAACACTGAAAACAAAACACGGGTGTCATTGCTGTGAGTAATGGTAAATATATGTGACAACTGAATGTGAAACCCCAGGAGTAGAAAGTGTTTTGTGTTCTTACCAGTGTTCTCTTCTTGTACATACATACAATAGTGACCAGAATAAACATCTCATTTCTCGCTCTGTGTGTGGCTTTCTTGGCAGTGGGAGAAGCTGCAGATGACAGCCAGTGAGAGGAGGAAGATCATGTGCTCTGTGACATTCCATATCATCGCCATCACCTGCGTCGTGTGGTCTCTGTACGTCCTGATAGACAGGACTGCCGAGGAGATAAAGCAGGGACAGACTACTGGTATGGTGCTTGATTATCTTCCTTCTCTTCCTCTTGAAATAATTATTTATCCTAAATAAGAGCAGAGATGATGCTGAGCACAGGAGGGCACAGGTGATGTTTTGGCTTAGCCTGAGATTGAGTTGATTTAAAAGCACAATTCTAAAGTAATTTTGCTAGATCAGAGCAAACTTGTTTGTGGGTGCTCTTAAATCTGTTTCATGTCAATTTAGTTTGCACCTGAAGTGCACAGATATGAGAGCTAATCCACTGTAGCCAGACACAAAATTGCTCTGGCTTAGCTAATTTGGTTTAAAATTGGAACAGCTCCTGAGCTGGTAAGGAAGTGAGCATTTGTTCACCACTTTGGCTGCCCTTAGGTGGGCAAAACCAGGATAATTTAGAAAGAAGAAATAGAGGTCCTTTAATCCAAATCTTCAAGGTAAATCAACAAGATTATTCTATTCAGTCATGTTTGAAATGGGTCAGCACAAATTTTCTGTAAGACGTGTTAGATGGGGGCAATTTTAATAAGCATTGATGCAGAAAGCAGGAAAACAATCAGGTCGATGCTTAAGACGGCAATTCACACACTGAGGTGACCTACAGTGGAGTTCATACAGTGACTGCCACCCCACTGCTGGGAAGTATTAATGTCTTGAACAGCAGTTCGTTTTCTTTAATATGCCAGCTGTAAACTTACAGGTTGATGTCTGCTTATCTTGATGTGTTGTAAGTGTGCAGCTATTGCAGAAGTCTCGCAGGCAGCTGGGTGCTCCCTGACTATGGGCATGGGGAGGGACAAGTTATAACCACCGAGGCCAGGAGCCATTAAAACTGTTTCAAGGCAAACTGTGGAAATTGCTAGCTCTTCAAAGTAAGGTTGCCATATGATAACGAAAAACACGTGCCTACAAAGATTTATAGCCTCCAGGTCATCTTAGTAAGTATTTTAGAGGAACATGGAAGTGATAGTTTGAATATTCAGTACTTCCATGCTTTCTTCACTGCCTTCATTTGGGTTCTAAATGAGGAGTCTGTCAACAAGCTGGGGAGTATAGGGAGTGTGTGTGTGTGTGTGTGTGTGTGTGTGTGTGCTTATGTCCACACAGGGCAAGCGTATGCTATTGCTGCTTGTGGATGGGATCAGGTGCCCTCCTGTTCATCAGCAGTTCTGCAGTATTAATCACTGGCAGGATTTCATTAGTTGTCCTGTTACAATTCCCATTGTATTTTGGAAGCACTTTCATTCCTCCCCTGCTACCATGTGTTTCCAAAGACTAAGTGGCACATGTATCTCAGTAAAAATTTGGAGGACTTAGGAGACCATATTTTTCCCAGACTCACAAAATGGTTAAGATTGAAGAGACCTCTACAGACCATGTGGTCCAACCCCCCTGCTCCAGCAGGGACGCCTAGAGCACGTGGCACAGGGTCACATCCAGGTGGGTTTGGAAGATCTCCAGAGAAGGAGACTCCACAACCTCTCTGGGCAGCCTGTTCCAGGGCTCTGTCATCCTCACAGTAAAAAAGTTCTTCCTCACATGGAGATGGAGAGAGACTGCATGGATACCGGCCCTATATAAGCAGAAAGGGTATAAAATAAATAATCTCTGATTTAAATGTAGCTGACAGATATTTAACAGGAGCCAATGACTAAAAGTTCAAGCTAGACAAATTCAGACAAAAGTGTTTATGCTTATTTTGAATATGAAAGGTAATCTTGCCAGAATACTTCAAAGTCTCCGACACTTGCAGTTTCAGTTTTCACATCGAAAGAGATGCTCTAGTTTAACTACAAGTTATTGGGTCTGATGCAGATAAAATGTTCTGACATAAAGAACCTGTTAAGCTCAATGGTTCCCTTTGACTTGATGTACTATGTGATCGCTGAGTGGAACAGACTTCTTGGGTCACTGAATTGGGTCTCCTGTTATCAAGAGGAAACTTTGCCATAAAATTCCTTTTATAATCCGATCAAATTTTCTTTTAAAAACAGGTGTAAAGGAACCTAAGCTTATTAGTGACTGTTGTCTTGACTCTGCTTGGAGTTGTGCTGCACAGGGCCTTAGACCCACAGGAGCAATTGCTTTGTTTCTCTTCCGGTGGGTGAGAATAGATTTAGTATATGAACAAGCATGTAGGATATGAACAGTATATGGAGAAGCATAGAAACCTGCATGCATTTGACTGAAAAGGGCAAAAACAAAACAAGAAAAATGGTCTGTGACCATTTCCTCAAAGGATATCTTTGAGGGCTCCAGTCAATATATAGCCAATATTGACCTGGTCTTTTATGGTTTTCTTTTTTTCTTTTTTCTTTTCTTCTAGGGATTCTAGAGTGGCCATTTTGGACTAAGTTGGTGGTTGTGGCTATTGGTTTCACTGGAGGACTTCTGTTCATGTATGTACAATGCAAAGTGTACGTACAGCTATGGAAGAGACTTAAAGCTTATAATCGAGTAATATATGTACAAAACTGTCCGGAAACTAGCAAAAAGAATATTTTTGAAAAACCTGCACTAATGGAGCCAAACTTCGAAAGTAAAGAAATGCTTGGGGTTCACCATTCAGATACAAACTCTTCACATTACACAGAGCCAGAAGACTGTTCTGCAGAAATCCTTCACGTCTGATTGCTGGGTGGGAGGGATGTTTCTGTATATCCCTGAGGATTTAAAATATCATTGTTTACTGAAAACTTCTCTACCTTTTTAAAATCAGCTAACAGCTGAGGGCTGTCAGATGAATTTTTTTACATTTGTGCTTTGTTGGAATTTTTTTAAATCCCCTTGGCATATCCGTCAGTAGGTTATCATGGTTGCATACCTCTCAACTTCTTGTCTCTTGGACTGGCTGATCAAAGAGCCACAGGATACTGGGTAGAATGAGCCTTGGTTTTGGTATCAAGCAAGCCACTAGCGAACTGTCACCAACTCTGTGGAGTCTGTTACTTTAGAAGATGACTCAGAGTGAATCTGGAACATGTGTTGTTTCTCTTTTTTTTTTTTTTTTATTTTTTTTTAATTTAGCACAACAAAGGAGGTTGTCCCAGACACCTGGATACTGAGGGAAACGAGAGACTAGAATCTAACCTACCATTAACACTGCCACTAACATTTTGTCTTAGGCAGCAGATGTAAGATTATGCTTTACATATTGTGGTGAGACTTACAAAGCATATAGCACTTTTTAAAATCTTTAATTTGTAATATGTGTGTCCATTGAAAATGAAACTTGAAAGAATATGTCATTTTCAAAACATTTCTTTATTCTTTGCCCTCTCCATTCTACTGGAACATAAACCTCTTGCCTTATAAAAAAATTAAAAAAAAAAATCCAACATGATTTCCAGCAAATGCCCACGTTATCTTACTAAGCATAACACTAAAAACTCTGCCTCTTTGGGTTTCCCTTGAGGAATGATGTTTTCAAAGGATATTGTACTTGTGACTTGTATATGGAGAGTAGTAGATGTGTAAAGTGCTTGTTTTCAAAGCATAATGGATTCGGTGCTCTGTTTTGGGGATTGGATTTAGTTTTTTGCTTTTGCTTGTTTTAAAAAGGTCTCTTACTCCGTTGGCAGACCTGAACAACTATGCCTGATGTAATGTGCATTTCAAACCGCTGACAAAGGGTTTGGTGCTACCTTGGTAAAAATGTGAAAAGACTTTCATTAGTCAATACAGCTGAACTTGTTTTCCCTTCATTAATGCTGTGTCCTGTGTGAATTACCCAGGAATTTTTCATTGTGAGATAAGGTGTTGAAAGCTAAGTCTAAGAGGTAAATATTGGATTAAGTAGATGAGTTTAGAATGACCTGCCTGTTTTAAGACCTCATGGTGATGCATTACAACAGTTAGAGAAAAATGGGGTCTGTTATGCTGAATTTGGGGCCGTCTTTTTAAACTCTCTGCTTTAATGAAAAAAAACAGGACAGTTAAAATCAGTTTGAAGAGGTTTACACAGAGTCACCTGAAGACTGGGGTGTCTGTCGTTACTCACTGGACCGCTGTCTCTGTTCAAGCCCTTGTTTAAATCACATCTGCCATCTGTGTGACTGGAATGGAAACGAAGTCCCGGTAAGAGTCAACACACAGAGCCCCTCTGCCTGTGAAAACAATGAAAACTGCCCCTGAAAACTCTTCTCACCTGAGCCTTGTTCAACAGAAAGCAAAGTCAATGGGAATCTCTTCGGTCTTAGTAGGTGTTGCCTAGACATCTGGGTTAAAAATGTTATTACATTTTGAGGTATTGAGCTATATCCTAAGGTCCAGTTCAGTTTTTACTTAGTCCTTTTTCAAATATAACTTTTAGTGGGAAGACATTTGTATAATTAAATTTTTTGCTTTAATTTATCTCCAAGATTATGACCAGCAAGAGGTCAGTGAATTTTTCCTAAAAGGTGATTATTACTTTATTTCTAAGTTAAGCTTTATTTTAAAAATTGGTAGATTTCTTAAGTGGCAGAGAGGGCACTATGCAAAGAGAACAACAAGAGTTGTTCGAGGATGTGTGTGAGAATGAGACAGAGATCTCATGCTTGAAGCTAAGTGGCTGTGATCTTCATGAACAACATGGAACCTTGTTTTGAGGCATTTGAAAAAAATGGCACCTCTAGAAAGTCCTAGAAGAGCTGCTGTGGCTTGGGCTTGCATGTTATGCTAGATGTCACGGTGTACCATACATATGTGATATAAGCAGACAAGCCCTGCATACCCTGCTAGTACCTGAGCAGCCGTCTTCGTGGCAGTGTGCAGTTACCCGCGCCTGCCGTAATGCGAAGCGCAGTTACTGGGGCCCTTCCCTGACCTCTGCGGTGATTGATCCTGTCCTATTATTTAGAACCCAGATAATAATACAGTCTTTGATTATTTTTTTGTTGTTGTTCTGTGAAAAGGTTCACTGGAAAAACTCAGGTGGGTTAAATATCTGGTCTTACACATCTTCATCATGTTCTGAAATGCCTGTGTGCAATGCTTACACATCTGTAATAAGGTGCTCAGGTTACACCTGCAAGACGCAGAGAAGCAGCTGCTGACTGATGCTGTGTGAATTCTCATCTGATCTGTGGCCAATGGGTGAAATGAAAACAGACAAGTTTTAATATAAAACCTGTTTCTCAGCTCTCATGTTTGAGGCACTGGTGTTCTGACAAGTGCCAATGTGATGTATAGTTACATTTTGTCCTGCTTCAATCACTGTCATCAGTGATTTTTGGTGAAACATTGTAAAATCCTGTTTGGCATTTTGGAAGCTCCACGTGGCATATGCTAGCTAGTGTTCTGCACATTCAGGTTACTGATGGCTTTTGCTGGGCCCTTGTGCATCTTGGAAAGGAAAATAATCTCTGGTAAAATTGTCTTGAGGAAAAAAAAGGCAGCAGATGAAACTATTTCAGTCAGTGCTGCCATTAACCAAACATATTCCTGGTAGATCATTTCTCAATGAAAATAAAACCTATTTTTTCAATTCTTTATATCTTTTAGAACTGCTTATATCAGCAAGGGATGCAGAACAGATCCCTGTGTTGGGCTCTGTCATTGATTTTTGCTTATGCTGGTGACTCCTCTCGTGTTGCTTCTTGCTTGGTGTTAACATAGGGCTTCCAGAGGTGTGGTTCTTTCCTTATGCGTGGTGCCATCAGGTAGTATAAAAAGGCTGAATGGTGCTTTTTTCTTCTTTCTCCTAAAGGAGACCCTGTTGACCCACTTTCAGCTTCTTGCTGCAAGGCACTGCTGCTAGCTCAGGTGAGCTCCGTCCGTCCCACCTGGCTGTCAGCGCTGGCAGTGACCGTTCCTTGTCAGACCAGCCATTCCCACACCTTCTTCTGGCGACTTTACCAAGGGCTGGAATAAAAGTCTGACCTCTTTTGGTGATGGTCCCAAAGCCAAAGTCAGGTTCCCTAGGACGTCTTGGAGAACAGAAGGAATAGAGGCTTAATATCATTTACTCCAACCCCTCCTATATTGCGAGAGCCTTTACTAATTTGCCTCGTGGAAATAAATGCTGTAGGCAGTTAACCAAACTCCTCTTGATTGACATAGCAAATTGTGGTCCCAAAACACACAGGCTGTGCTAAGGTAATTCTCCTGCTGCATCTTACTCAGTATATCTGCCAGATCATGAACATGCACGATATTAGAAGTGCTGACAAGTGCTACAGAAGTGATACACTTTAAGAGATCATGAGATAATAAATCCCTATGAAATCTCAGGATTTTCCTCAACTATAACTTTGTATTTGGAGGTTTTATTTGTTGCCCTGTGCTTGCAAGAGATTGACTGGAGACAGCTTCTTATGACTGAAGGACTTTCAAGTTGCCTTTGCTTCCATAGGGGGATTCAGCAAAGGTTGCACAGAAACTGCCGGGGTTGTAGAAGTGCTGGGGCTCTGTGCTGCAGCAGGAGAAATCCCACCAAGGGGCAGTAACTGAACCAAATGCATGAGAGCTGCTGCCAGTGTCTGTACTTGGCTCGATAAACCTCTATTACAAATTGGGAGCCAGATCTGCAGATCCTCTCAAGCAGAGGAGTGTTGCATTTTCTGGTTTATTCTGCTGCTTTTAGCAGTGAAAGTGAGGCCTGTTACTGCATGTTAGCTTCCTCTCAAATATGGGTGAAACAGGGCAGATACAAACACAGCAACATTGCTGGCTGGATTTTCACAGGATTATCCTAGTTCTGCAAAGAAAACTTCTAAGCAGGACCTTTTATTTTGTGATTATTTTCTATTTTGAGATATTGCAGGGTCTGGATATTACAATGAAGTACTGAAAGCACTTGTCTTTGTATAGGGGAAAACTGTTAAAAAAGAAATTGCAATTGATCTTATATTTAGGTAAAACATTTGTAGATAGGTATAATTGTATAATGTTAAGCAACTTGACACTGGCATGTGTTGTATAGCTTATACAAGACACTTCTGCAGACTCTTTTTTAGTTAGTAAATTTCTAGTAACTGTATAGTTTTGTATCTTTTCCTGTACGTGCATTTCTCAGTATTACCACTTGAAGAATAATTTTTAGTTTCTTAAACTGTAATTGGTTATTTGTGTGTGATACACAGGGTTATTGACTGCAGCAATAAAGTGTTTCTATAAGAAAAACAAAACAAAACTGGGATAGTATCCGTTTTGTTTCAAAAAAATAAAAGGACCTATTATAGAGAAACATTGAGCTCCACAGGAGTAAGAGGGCTTTCTGGCTCTTCAGTGTAGCAGGTCAATGCACTGTAAGGGCCAGCGACAATTTAATGTTAAAGATTATTCATAATCCTGAAGAGATAGCCATCAGAGTAAGCGGGTCACTGCTTTATGGCAGTGACTTTGTTCAGGTGCTTTGGGGTCAGATGCAGGAATCCCATGAAGAATTTTCTGGCTTATGTCATGCAGGAGGTCAGGAGAAAGGATTGCAGCAGGTCTTAAGATCCCTTGAGCTGCTTGCATGGAACAGAGTGTTGCTCTGAATGCTTCGTGTCAGCAGTCAGAGTTTTCAAGTGCACGGGTGCCTGTGTAGAGCAGAAGGTGCTCGTTACTGTAATTCTCTTCCAAGAAGAAAAGCAGCGTTGTATACACAGGCACTCGTGCACGGCTGCACTTTGCCTGAGGGCATGAACCCAGTTTTAGTGTTGCGTACGTTGGCTTTCATGCCATGACCCAGCCTCAGAACTGGGATGTCTTTGGCTGTTTTCTGTGGATAGATTTCTAGCACCAAGAGGTCAAGGAAAATGCCCATCTGCACTGCTGTGGACAGCCATAAGGGCTAAAGAAGAGCCGAGGCCTGGAAGCATTGCTTCTAGTGGACCATGAGGGCACAAGGAAATATTTCTTCTTGTTGTTTTTATGTATGTCTGTGTATATATTTTCATATATGTATATCTGCATGTTAGAGAGTAATTAGTTTTGTATTTTATTTTAGCTGAGAAAGATGGGGGTGGGTCTTACCACTGCACCCCTATGGAGGTGTTTTCCATGATGAACAAAAAGCACTTTCCTATATTCCTTAGTGTAGCTTGGTTGTAGTAAATCATTTACTTGTATAAAGCGTACAGAATCTGCCAGCAAGGCCATTATACAGAAATACTTTCTTAGAGAGATGCTAAGACAGTTTCCAGAGTCTGCTGTTTGCTTGATACTCTCTGGGATCAGGAGCTGCTGGACAGCTTAAGGGACAGCCTGTAGAGCTGTGTGTCCTTCAGGTAAGTGTGCTCCTCATGTCGGGGCTCAGGGCATCCCTAGCAAATTATAAAGTTTTTTTTTCCTCTTGAAAGTTTTGTTTGCTCCTGAAAGAGTCTTACTGTGAAGTGCATCCGTCTCCTAGGCAGGGCAGAGCACTGCTCAACAGCATGGGCACAGCCAGGCGACTCCAGCAACAGGCTGAATTTTGCAGTTGATCTCAAGGACCTGGACCATGGTGAGTACATTTCTGTCATTTGACTAACAAGACCAGCATGATTTGCCTGGATCAGAACAGAGGTGATGTGAGGAGGCAGGAGAGCAGCATCTGGGGTTGGTAAAGTCACCTGGGTGCTTTCAGGAGGCCACGGAGGAGTCAAATTTTGCAGTTCTAGCTGCTGACACCTCAGCTCTTCTGAAAACGAAGCTCCAAGAGCCTCTGAGAGTCAGATTTCTGTCTGCTAAGCTGCCCCAATGGGAACCTCTGTAGAAAGGTCTCAGAGAAGTGAAGCTGGTAAGGTGAAAAAAGTGACGCTCACAGAAATTGCCTGGTAGAGACAAGACCAGCTTTGTCAGGAGGACAAGGGCTCTGTCAGGAAGGCAGAGCCAGGAAATGAGCTGCAATGGTGGTGGCTCTGGCCAGACCTTGGTGGCTCACGGCATGTGAAGCAGGAGGCAGGTGCTGAGCAAAACATCAGGCTGGTTCTGGCACGGGGCGGACTGGGAGCTGCAGGCCGGGCGGTTCAAGACCCCATCTAACCAGTAGCCCCAGGAGGACTGTGTGCTGCCATCCTGTAAGGACTATCCCCCGGCTTCTGCAATCCTCCTCTTCCCCACAGCCACCATGTGGACCATCACCCTGTTGTCTACTCCCTCCATTTCAGACTTCCTTATCCATGGCCCATTCACCCACAGCACAGTCATTTTGCTTATGTAACCTCAATTTCCTTCTTCTTTCCTCACTTCCCCTTTCAATCTCATCACTGTTTCTCAGTCACTCAGCTTGTCTCTGGGCAAGACTTGGCAGAGACAACATAGAAGGCCTGGGTGAGGAGGAACCAAATTACCAAATAAGCATGTGATCCATAAAGATGAAGTACCCACAATGGATGCTGTGAAACTGAAGCACCATGTCCATGTGCCATCCCTTTTTTTTTTTTTTTTTTTTTTCTTTCCTGTAAATCCTCTGAGCTCTGTTCTCTGTGTAGGATGCTCTCTGACATTTTGGGATTGATAAGGTATAATGTTATTGCAATACAGTTAGAGAGGGGTGCCCTAGGATGTATGGCCTCAGAAAAATCCAGAAAGACTATCTCATTATAGAACAAGAACCAAACACCAAATCCATTCCTCCTTGCTACACAGAGAGGGGAAACATCTTTTGCAAGGAAGGCAGAGTCTTGAGGAAAGGAAGCAGGGAGCAAGTTGAGTGCATTACTTTGGATCGAATATTGGAAATGGGATATTGCACAGAGTGAGTCAAGCAGTGGCAAGCTCTAAGAATATTCTTGGAGTATTGTGTTGGAGAGGAAAAGGAAATGTTGGTAGCAGAGGAACTGGGAGCTGAAGACAGGGAAGAGACCTTGCTTTGAGTATGATAAGGAGCTGAATGAAGTTGTCTCAAAGGCTCTAACATTACAGGAGTTGAAATAGCTATGCATAAAGCAACCAGGAAGCTTCACAGAGTAAAGGGAGAACACCACTGCTCAGGATGTGCTTGTTAAATCCTCAAAACTTCAAAGGAGCAGACTTGCAATCCTTAATGTTTTAAGGCTGCACTAGAATCAACCTCCCAATCATTTTTGCTGGGAGTCCCTTGCTGTGCTGAGTGTTTCTGATGCTCTCTTCCTCAGAGGCCATTTACAAATAAGTCAGGCCAAGCAGGCTGGGGAGAATCTGTCACCATTGGAGCTGTAGGTGAAGGAGCTGAAGATGTGAAGCCCCAGCCCTGCAGCTCTAAATGGTATTTCTTTCCATTATTCGGTGCTCACAGTGATTTTTCAAAGCAGAGGTCAGCTGCCCCTGGATCCATCCCCGCTTGCTACGTCAGAGCAGCGTTCTGACATAGAGACCGCATAGAATCATAGAATGCCTAAGGTTGGATGGGACCTCTAGAGGTCATCTAGTTCAACCCCCCTGCACACACAGGGTCTCCTAGAGCACGTGGCACAGGGCTGCATCCAAGCGGGTCTTGAAGATCTCCAGAGAAGGAGACTCCACAACCTCTCTGGGCAGCCTGTTCCAGTGCTCTGTCACCCTCACTGTCAAGAAGTTCTTCCTTAAGTTCCTGTGGAACTTTTGGTGCTTAAGTTTGTGGCCGTTTCCTCTGGTTCTATCAGTGGCCACCACTGAAAAGAGGCCAGCACTATCCTCCTCACTGCCTCCCTTGAGGTACTTGTACACACTGATTAGATCCCCTCTCAGCCTTCTCTTCTCCAGGCTGAACAGGCCCAGCTCCCTCAGCCTCTCCTCATAGGGCAGATGTTCCAGGCCCCTGATCATCCTCGTGGCCCTGCGCTGGACTCTCTCCAGCAGCTCCACATCCCTCTTGTACTGTGGGGCCCAGAACTGGACACAGTGCTCCAGATGTGGCCTCACCAGGGCTGAGTAGAGGGGCAGGATCACCTCCCTCGACCTGCTGGAGATGCTCCTCTTAATGCACCCCAGGATCCCACTGGCCTTCTTGGCCACGAGGGCACACTGCTGCCTCATGGTCAACCTGTCCTCCACCATGACGCCCAGGTCCTTCTCGGCAGACCTGCATGTGGGCAAGTACTTCAGAACTGGGCCTTGCAGGGAGCCACAGCATGGCCAGGGCACTCAGGAGAGGGGAGGAGCTGGGACCTCATGGGGCAGAAGGTTCCTTTGCCAAGGCAAACAGGTATTTTTGTGTTTTGGGGAGAATGGGAATATGTGGGTCTGCAGACTGCTCCATATTACACTCAGTATCTGCTTTTCACCTGAGCATCCCAGATTACATACAAAGCACATTGCCCCCTTCTTGCAGATAAACTGAGGTCTCTAGAGCCTGGTTTGCCACTAGTTTTGTTCTCGTATTTAGATTTCTTTTGAAAATACGATGTTAAAGGAAGACATTCTTTCCCAGCTCTACAGGGTTAGCTAAGTCATATTCCATATTGTGCTAAATGGAATGAAGGATCCCATAAATACCATCTCAGAAATGATAGGAAGTATATGGGGAGAGAGAGACTCAAGACCCTGTGAAATGCTGAAAAGGTTTAATGATACAGTGATAAGTGATGATATTGCAGCTCTGTTCTGAGCTTTGTCTGAGGTCTGCTTTGTCACAGCCTGGATGGCACAGCAAGGACACACTGTGCTGAGCTTTGCAGCCCTAGAGTTAATTTCTGGACTCTCTGAGCTGGCACAGACACAGATCTACAATGATTTTTTTTTCTTGCTGGTCTGGTGGAGCAATATAAAATTAGCAGCCATATGTTCTCGTATATTAATCCCATGTCCCTTAGATTATTTACATACCTTGAAAATTTCTGCAGGCTCTACTGATCTCAATCATTGGTTAATTAGCATGTTGTATCATTCCTCTCCACCCCAGTCTTTTATTAGCATACTTGAAGAGAACCATCTGCCCACCCAAATTAGCTGTAGCCTCAGGAGGGCCATAAGGTATATGTGACATCTTCACAGAACAACCACGTTTTTCACTGGCATGACAACTTTTTGAAGAACAACTGATTTCTGCTGTGAGAAAACACGTGACAAATTTGAGTGATACGTGGAGGAATGGGACCTGTGAAGAACACCAGCAATATTTGTAGCAGGGGAGATATATCCTTTATAGAAGGCTATTTTAGCCCCTGACATGGTCCGCATGGGAATGGCAGTATTTCTAACTTAAAGGGCCAAATTCCCAGGTCAACACTTGTAAGTGCAAAGAGCTGGCTGCTGCCTTGGTCATCTCTTTCCGAGCGAGAAGCGAGATGGACGTGATGGACAGCAGCTCAGGTGTGGTGGTGCCAGTGCCACGGGAGGGACATCTCAGTGCCAAGGTAAGTGTCTGGAGGGGACAAGGCTGCACTCCCTGCATGGGTGGCCACTGTGACCAGGAGCACCTGCCAATTGTGTGAGCAGTTCCTAGAGCCGCAGAGCCTCAGCGGCCGCGCACATGGAAGCCATTACCGGCAGTGGCACCAGTGGCTTCGCACTCTATTGCATTTGCGCTGCTGGGGGTGGTTGAGCAAGGAGGAAACATTGCATTCAGAATTACCGAATTATTATGGTTGGAAATGATCCAAGATCAAGATCATCAAGTCCAACCATAAACCCACCACCATGCCTGCTGAACCGTGTCCCTAAGTGCCTTATCTACGTATTTCTTGAACGCTGCCAGGGACGGTGACTTCACCACTTCCCTGAGCAGCCTGTTTCAATGCTCGATTACTCTTTCCATATAGAAATTTTTCCTAATATCTATCCTGAACCAACCCTGGTGCAACTTGAGGCCATTTCCTGTTGTCCTCTAGTCCTCTGGGTAGTTATTCTGGAGCAGGTATCGACCCCTGCCTCCTCCCTACACCCTCCTTTCAGGTAGTTGTAGAGAGCGGTAAGGTCTCCCCTGAGCCTCCTCTTCCCCAGCTCCCTCAGCTGCTCCTCATAAGCTCTGTGCTCCTTCAGCAGCTTCCTTTCCCGCTCTTTGGACACGCTCCCGCACCTCCATGCCTTTCTTGTAGCAAGGGACACGGAACTAACGCAGCATTCGAGGTGCAGCCTCACCAACACCGAGGGCAGGGAGACGATCCCTGCCCTGGTCCTGCTGGCTACGCTATTCCCCAGGGCGCCCCTGGCCGCCTGGGCGCGCTGCTGGCTCGTGTCCAGGCGGCTGCGGACCGGCTCCCGCGGGGCGCTCCCTGCGGCCCCGGGCGGCCCTGCCCGCGGCTCCTCCTCCGGCCCCGGCGCTCCCCGCCTCCTGGCGGCCTCCTG
>VWPW01016125.1:0-34646 GCA_013389825.1 Crypturellus undulatus | reverse complement strand
GGGCGGCGCTTTGCGCGGTCTCTGCCGCGGCGCCTCCGCAGCGGCTCCGTGTCGTGCCGGGGCCGTGCCGTGCCGTGCAGCGGGGCCATGCCGTCCTACACGGTGACCGTGGCCACGGGCAGCCAGTGGTTCGCGGGCACAGACGACTACGTGTACCTGAGCCTGGAGGGCACGGCGGGCTGCAGCGAGAGGCACCTTCTGGACAAGCCCTTCTACAACGACTTCGAGCGCGGCGCGGTGAGTGTCCGTGCCGGGCACCCCCGCTCCGCTGCGCTGTGCCCCGCTCCGCGCTCAGCACCCCTCGTTCCGCTGCGCTGTGCCCCGCTCCGCGCTCGGCATCCCCTGCTCCGCTGCGCGCGCTCCTGCGCGGTCCCGGCGCGCTCGCACCGCGCAGCTTCCCCGCAGCGGCTCCCGCCTCGGGCTTCTCCCGTCAGTGCTCGGGACGAGGCTTGTGAAGGACCCCTCAGGGCTTCTCCACGGAGCCCAGGGAAAGCTGGTTGCTGCTGGATGATGTGAGAATGATGGTGTGCTCACGGGTTATCTATAACCTGAAGTCTGGGGAAGATTCCCTAGCAAATTCGGAGGTGTGCAGCCTTGCTATACGTTACTGTTGAAGTTACCCTTACTATTAAACACGTGTTGCTCAGAAATGTCATCTAGCTCTCTCAAGTGGATGTTCACACTCTTTTCCTTATTCATTGAAAATTCCCATATAAACGTAACTCCATTAGCAAGAGAGGTTGAATAAGACTTCAGACCATCCTGCAAATTTGTGCTTAAGATGCTGTCCCAGAAGCAGAACCCAGGAGATTCAAAATCCTCCTGGCTGAAGATATGAGGTTTTGGTCTTGCGGCTGAGCAGTTTCTGCTTATCCCATTTACAAAAGGAGGTTCACTGATTTTGAGAGCTGGCCATGATGGGGAGGCTTGCAAATCTCCAGTTAGATTAGATCCTACAGCAGGGAGAAAATGCCATGATGTGGCATTAAGTATAAGGTCACCAGCTGCCCCTGAGCTGCTGCAGGGCTGGTTGCAGCAGGAGCAGATGCCTGTGGGCGCCGGACACCCTGGTGAGGAGGCAACACAGGGAGGTTTGTGGACAGCGGTAGCATTACGGCAGGGTATATGTGTGCCTAAAAGAATTACGTTCCCTTGGGGAATTTAACTTTTAGGCACATTAGAAAGTTTTTACCTGTATCCTAGCATTTTGTATAAAATATGTTGTTGGGTAAGTACGCTTTCTGAGGTAGGGACAGCTATAGGTGTTTCCTAGAGCAAAAATCCACGGCTAAGCCCAGATCAGTATTTTCTTCCCTAACCAGATTTATTTCCTCTCATTCTGTGTGCTTCTGTTTAATGTTACAAATGTACATCCATTTTTTTGAGTCTTGTGGATAGCAAGTTCCACAACTTACTGGAAACTTGCAGTATGATGTGCTGAGTCTTGGTTTTGAGGGTAGCGTTTTCTTGGACAGTGCTGTGTTTCTCCAGGTACCTGCTCAAGTAACGCTGTCCTCAGAACACTAAATCTTACAACAGTTTAGACAACACTAAGTTGTCTAAAGAAAGAAAAGAAATATACAGATACAGAACTCTCCCTGCTGCTCCTTACCCCCAATAAAAGGCAAAAGACTATCAAGTTGGTTAGTCTGCCAAATGCAGCATTCGAAACCAGTTCTGTCTTAATATTTCTTTCACTATCATTGCTCCTTTTCCACAAAGCAATTCAATCAGGAAGACGTTTACAAAAAGGGACTTTTCAAGAGACTAGCCAGAATTCTGTGTTGCATCTTGTATGGCTTTTTCCATTTCAGCAATTCCTTTTCTAAAGGCTGTGCCAGGGTCAGTAATTCCATCATCCAAGCAATGGCTTCATTTGAATTAATGCAAATTGTGGCTATTGCCAGATATGATGAATGATGGCTTGGACCAATTTTGAATAAGAGATTTGCCTGTCAAATATTGTATATGGGAAAGAGATGTGGAAAACGCAAGGGGACTGGCACAATGGGAGCTCAGTTTTCTCTTTTATTAGACTTTCTACAAGTACTGGACACAAGCAATTTGGAAAGCCGTATTCTTTTTTTTCTTAGTGACTTTTGAATAAGTTCCTGTTGATACGGAGAGATTTCAGTGAGTGACACAGTGACAGTTCCCCGTTTTCTTCCTGTTTTCCTTTCATCTCCTTTTGCTGTGGTTGAAAGAAACTCACTCCCTAGTATTTCTAGGAGGGAAATATGGTTCTTTCCACTTGGAGTTTTGTGCTTACGAACAGAGCTTACCTGTGTGATGACCCCTTTTGCAGTATCAGGCTGGTAAGTAAGCAACTCTCCAAAAAACCTCAGGTTTTGCAAGAGATTAAATTGTTTGTACAGGATGTGCTGTGGGCTTGGACAGTCCAACGGTCTTCATTACTTCTGTTCTTTCAACTGTTTATGAATGAATTACCCATCCTTTGAGACTATGAGAAGCAAAGTTAAAGAAAAGAGCTAATGAGAGAGAAAAGCTGTCAGAAGGGACTTTGGGCACATTGTAGCAATGAGGCTTTGGAACCAGCAGTGCATGTTTTCCCATTAGCCTCGCTGGCCTGCAGGCAGGAAAAGCTGGATGAGAAGTCAAACCTCACTTGCAGCAGTGCCCTTAGCTTGGGCACTCTGATGGTCAAAAAAAGATTAAAAACCTTCAAGCATATATGGACTAATTGAATGTCTTTTTTGTATGACACTGACTTTTGCAGTTAATTTAGTTTGCCTGAGGAATGAGTGCCTTATGGCAAAGGATTGGCTATAGATGGGACATTTCCGTCAACTCTTTGGATTTAAAATTTTAGGTTTATTTATATAGGTATGAGGTCATAGGAACTATAGAAATGCATACGTGTAAGTGAGGATTTTTAAGGGAATTTTTAGCTGAACATTTAAAGAAGACAAGACTAGTTAAATATCTTGAACAGTGAGGAGTTCACTGTTCAGGCTTTCTGTGCCATGCAAACTTGACAGCAATGGGTTTTCATGAGAACTTGAGCTAAAAATAATACCATTTCCTTCATCCAAATAACTGCTGCTCGTCAGAGAAAGAACTGGAACTAGAAATACTTCAGAAGATGAAGAAAAAAAAGTGGTAACAAAATACAAAGCAAAGCTGATTCAGATGCAGTTTAACATTTGCTTCTGTAGCGTATGGCATTAGTCTTTGCATTTTAATTCCCTTTACAGTGATGAACAGAAATGGATAATAATTCAGGTTAGGCTTGTTGATTCATTTGGACTATGTAGCGGTGGCCTTGTCACCTCTGTAAGGTGGTTGGTTACAACTCTGGACTTCCAAGAACAACAGGAACAATGGTAAAATGAAAGAGAGAATTGATGTTGTGTTTGCAATTACGTGTAGAGGTGCATAAGGAGGAAACCCTTGAATCTGACGTATGTGGTATTGCAGCCTGTAGCAGGTAATAATTTTACAAAGTGCTGTTTGCAGAAATACTGACTCAGTGTGAAACCCTAGCCTAATAGGGAGGTTATTGTTACAAATATACAGTCACTTTTTATTGAGGAAACCAGAACTTACAGGAAAATGAATGTGCAGTAGGAAGGATTTAAGTATTGTCTATTTAGAAGTAAAAACTGTAGCACAGGAAATAATCTGAGCTTATTACCTACAATTTCTAACCGGCATGTAGAATTCTTTGTGCTGATCGACAAGGATGAAGCCAAGAAGAATGGACCTTGGATGACAGGGAGAGATCAGGATGTCGTCTGAAATTGGCTTCTGTGGGAGGAAGGAATTTTGTCTCCCTTAGCCAGGAGCTTGGGACATTTGTCTTCGATTCACCAAGTGCCATAGTTGTCGTTTAAGAAAATGTATTACTGTGATTTTTGTTTGGTTGAGCAAAGCCTCTCAACATTTTTCAGTGTGCCCAGATGATTCAAAATCATGAATCATCATGTGAATTAATTTACTTTTGTGCATCGTCCTTTTAACTGCTTGGAGATAGTCTATTAAAAGAGTAATGTGCAAAGGTGAATTCATTACCTTGATAACTGGTAACAAACTTAAAAAAATATGAATTCTTTATTGGTTCTGCTGAAAGAAGTAGCTCTGTCCTACCGTGAACATTCAAAGAAGTGAGAGGCATTATAATGTGTTAATTGAAATCTTAGCCCTGGGGTTTCCGTCTCTCAGTCCAAGTCCTGGCAGACAGCTGCTGTCATCCCAAGATTGCCCAGGATTGCCATGATGTCCAAGAAACACGGATGGATGCAATTCCCCTTTGTGACCCTCTGTCATGTACGAGTGTGCTATTGACTTCAGCAATGCAAAGTTTGATTTAAGACATGATAAGGCTCATTTTTAAAAGTAACAGTTGCTGTTGCAGTGTAGCACTTGTCCTTCACAGTTTCAGAGCTGGTTAAACCACATCTCTGGGTGAGGATAGGCCAGGACAATGTTTCGTTGTCTGCTGACAAAGCCTGAATGTTTTTTCATTTTCTCTAACTTCTGTGAGTCAATTAGATGTGACCACCTTTATGAAGGCTGGTAGATTAATGTAATGGATTATGAGAAAATTGAGATCTACCACCCCAAACCTGGTGGACAGATTGATGCCTTCATCCCAAAATGATCATCACAGATGGTGAATCATGCACAGCTCAAAGGAAAGGGTTGCCTCCTTGGCTGGGAGACTTGAGCTAAAAAAAAGGAGAGGAAGGGATACCAAGGGATCTTCCTAATCATGTGTTTTCCTTAATCGTGTGGGTGAAAATTGGTATCTATCTTTCTTTTGTAACTGTTCAAGTAATAGGGGTTATTTGAAGGTATTTTAAAAATGACTTTACTTCCTTTTTCTTCTCTGGAGCTTGATCTTTCTTCACTTTATAGAGTTGATCCTTTGGTGAATTAGGCTTTTCCTGGAAAATAATGCAGTTGGGGGATACATCAGGTGTCTGGGGAGGGTTGGGAAAATGCTCCCGAAAAGAACAAGCAGAGTATTGTGCCTTGATCAGGAGTCAAAAGACAAAATTGCGGGCGGGCAAATTGGCACAGGGCTGCAGCACGCGCAGGAAGAGTGCTCTGTCCTCTCGATTTCAGCAGCTGATTGGTTTCTAAGAATGTTGATTGTGCTAAGCAAAACTAAAAGAGAGTGAAGTCTCGTCTTGTATCAACATTGCACTTAGCAGGATCTTATTTTGAGCAGAATAGGTTTGCATGCTCTCATGATTGCAATAGCTAATTCAGCCTTGTTATGATGTGCTTGGCAGCTCCCATTTTCTCTGAGCTGTTGAAACTCTTGGAAAGGAAGAGTCAATTCTTGCTCTCCTGGATTGCCCTGGCATTCCTTAAGAGTGCAAGTGTGACGGGAATGGTAGGATGCCAGGTGCTGTCCTAGTGTGTAATGAGACACTGTGCCCTTCTCAGAAGGGTTAGCCCCAGGATCTTGAAGGGACTCAAGTGCCTATTTTTAGGATAAGAGTTCACAACCCTAAATCTATTGGGTAATTTAGTGAGGCACTTAAATAGGCACTGAATCCCCTTCATTATGCTCTTAAAATACTTGTTGAGTGGATGGGCAGAGTTCAGCTGAAGAATTTGTAACAGCTGCTGTGCTGAGCAAGTGCTTAACGCAGGCAAGAAGGGCCGCGGGGAGCAGCGTGTTCACAGCCATCCTTCTCCCTGGCCGCTTACCCGTGTACTCATGGCAGTTTTGCAGGGACGAGGAGTCATGTTTCACCTTGGTGGCCACCCTGCTGTGTGCAGGTGATTGCTGCTGTGTGGCTCTTGGTGGCTAGAGCACCTACCCACTTACTTTGGCGCTGCGCATACCCACAGACGCAGCCACCCCAGCGGACCCCAGGGACTATATCCATTTCATGGCATCTGATGGAGGAGCCTTGGGATATTGGTTTCAGGACAGGCCTACCATTTTCTAGGAGTGCTGTGCTCAGTAGTCAAAGCCATTGTGATTCAAATGGAAAAAGAAAATGTTTGCTGATATTTCTTTTATGACCCTGTAACAGGAACAGTCGGCAAGACTGACAAGTCAGCATGGCCTTTGGTGGCTTCTTTTCTCATCTAACGCAAGCAAGAAAGTTTCACGTACCGGCGGCACACCAGTCCACAGTGGATGTCAGATAGGCTTATGAAATGCTGGTTGTGCTTTCTGGATACTCAGGAGATCCCTAATTGTATTTCTGCTCTGCAGGTTGACTCCTATGATGTGACTGTGGAAGAAGACCTCGGAGAAATTCAGCTAATAAAAATTGAAAAACGAAAATATTGGTACCACGATGACTGGTATCTTAAGTATATCACTGTAAAAACTCCACTTGGTGACTATCTGGAGTTCCCATGTTACCGATGGATTACAGATGAAAAAGAGATTGTCCTGCGAGATGGAAGAGGTGAGAGCCATGAGAAATCTCATGACTTATGAAGCAGCCAGGTTTCCTCCACCTCCCTCTTCCCTTTCTCTGCATACCTCCCAATCTTCTCCCCCATGGGCAGCTCCCGTGCCATTACTCTGAATCCCAGGGAACTGCTTCTCCCTGCTGACCAAGACTTGCTTACGAGCAGGTTGTTGGTCTGGATGCTGGCTGTTGATTTGGGAAAGTTGCAAGGGAGGTTCTCTAGGTCGGCTTGAATATGAAGGCTGACTCTGATGACAAGTTTCTTCTGCTCCTGGAAGTCCTTTTGTTCTTTGACCTAATCTTGTTGCATGTCTCCTAGTGAGTCCCCAAATATGTATT
Source organism: Crypturellus undulatus (assembly GCA_013389825.1). Lineage (NCBI taxonomy): Eukaryota > Metazoa > Chordata > Aves > Tinamiformes > Tinamidae > Crypturellus > Crypturellus undulatus. The sequence continues at coordinate 27,903 of VWPW01016125.1, read as the reverse complement.
TTTTTCCCATAATTAAGTGCATCGAAATTATCTATATTTCTTGAGTAAAACAAAAATCTAAAAGTAGAATGCTGCCAGGCGCTAGGACTGGTTGGAAATGACAGCTTCACTCTTCCCTCCTGTACTATCAAGTCAAGCAGAAGGCAAGATGAGATGGATACAGCTGTTTTGAGTAACAGTGGCCAACAGAGAAAAGTGTTTCAGCAGTTCTGTGCTCTGTTCAGTGAGCTGTTGGCCCTGAGACGTGTGTTTTGGTTGTCTCTAATTACCCGCATAACCAGGGCTGTGACAGGGGACAGCACAGTCATTTGTCACCAAGACTTGCTTGTTCCCCTTCGTGGTTTCTCTGTGCAGCTTGGTTGCTGCAGTGGCCTGTGGCATGAGTGCTTGGAACAGAACAAACGAAAAACACTCAAACCAGACAGATAGACTGACACAGAGTATGGAGTGGTGGGAAGTATGTGTTTTTCTTCCTATTAACTTTTTGTCTGCCTGCGTAGTACTTGCTCTTGACTGGGGAGTTGTGTGTTTAAAGCCTTTTTTACTATAATCTCTCAGTTTCTTTTTGATCCTCAAAGGGGCTTTCCATGCTTTTTCATCTGATTTATAAAAATTCTGGTCTTACAAAGAAAGCGGCTTTCCACGGCCTTCAAATATGACTAGATAAAGGGAAAAAGAAAGGGACACCCTGTCTATAACTTTGGCAGCCAGCTGGAGGCTTCTAACCCTGTCGTATCAGTCACCTTATCTCCAACATTTCCAACTCCAAACCCCAAACAGCTATTTCCGTGAAACTCATTCTGACATTATCTGCCTTCCCTTTTGTATATGTAAAGTGAGTCAGATACCTTGCTCCTTCTCCTGATCTCTACGGAAATTGCTGTGTTATTTAATGCTATTATGAATAAATGGTCAGAAGAGAAAGCTGTCAGGGAATTAAACTTCTCTGTTTTATTCTTTCTGTTCTCTGTTTTATTCTTTCTGTTCTCTGTTCCCATAGTAAGAAAAAATACTTATTCCTCCAAGCTGATAGGGGAGAGTATGGTTCAGTGTAAATGTAATGTAAAGATAATTCAAATCACTATTCAGATCATTTAACAGTAGATGCATACACCAGGTATCTACTGTAGGTATCCAGGTTTTAAATACAGTTTGAGATAGATATTCCTAACTTAAGTGCACTGGCCTTTGGAGGTGCTGAATTAGGAACTTACCCCAGACTATTAAATATTAAATAGTCCACAGACTATTTAATGACCTATGGTTCTACTCCAGGAATTAAATAGAATCATGCAACTTATTAAAGATGTAGGTCAGAAGTTTGAACGTTTGGAAGCATTTCCATTCTCGAGATCTGGGCATTGATAGGTAGAGGGACCTCACAACCCCCTATACCTTTCTTACTTTTCACAGCAAAGCTCCCCCGGGACGACAAGACCCAGATTCTCAAGCAACACAGACGCAAAGAACTAGAGGGACGGCAGAAAATGTACCGGTGAGTTTCCTGTGGTTCCCCAGAAAATGCCAGTCCTGTTTTCCTCCCATCACCATTTAGCAGCAGTGCTTTTCTATACGGGAGCTAGCGGGCAGAAACAGAAAGGGATCGAACACTGGATGGTAACTCTGCCCCAAAGATCAGTGTTAAAGCAGAGCAAGAAGTAGTCGCAGTATGAGGTGTGTTGGGACCCATGGCTCCCCCGTGTGTGTCCTGGAGTGTGTGTCACGGCTGACAGCCCCGAATGCCGCAGTGCTGTTAAACAGCACCAGCAAATCCAAATCAGGTGAGCTATGGCAGAAGAGGAGTATGTTCAACTTATCTTTTTTCTGATAAAGTGAAACTGAATTCCCATGTTTGCCATGTATGGGTTCTGCTTACATGGAATTCACTGCAAGTAATGATCGTCCTGGTGCAAAGGGTGTTACCAGTTACTTGAATCCTAACTAAGCCTCTCTGGAAGGTCTTGGTGTGAATTCAGTGGTACAGTTTGTATGGGGGCCCTCTGGAGCACAGTTATGCTTTCAAGGAAGAGCCAAAGACAGGTTTTATATGCTATTTGTATGCAGTATTTCACTGTGAACACGACCTGAACATGTCAGTTGTTACCAGAGCTTATCAGCTGCTACAGCACGTTAGTCCTCTTGTTTCTTGCAGCCAGGTTCAGTGGGTGGTTTGTCTCCTTTGGAGTGAAATGTAATGCACTATCAAAGCAAAAGCAGCATTTTCATCTTCAGAGGTTCTTCCCTGCATTTGTTTCCAACATTTATACTGTCATAGACCTTTTCTACTAATGAAGAGAAGGTCACAAATGGGGAATACTATCTTTCATCAATGGGTAACTCCAGAAGACGTAAAACATTTCCTTTCCCTAGAAACATGCCCTTCCTTAGAAGTATAAGAGTTTCTTGCAACATGAGAATAAGGATCAGAAGAATAGAGGTTCTGTTGAGAATTGTTTTATTGAGCCTTGGTGTATGAGTTTTTGTATAACTGAGAAAGGATCTTGCTTACAAATGATGTAAATAAAACAGATTAAACTATAGCTCCAGAAAGATGTGTGATACAAAATGTGATTTATGTATGCAAAAAGGAAGGCAAAATCATTTGTAATTCCAGGGAGACAGCAATTTACAATTCAGATGCATAACTGATAACACACAATGTGGTCAGTGTGGGAGGCAATTTGGCAATAATGTTGAAACATTTTTTCCTAGAAATGGCCTTGTTTTGTTTTGAAGTAAAAATTCTTCCGCATTAGATGCCAAGGTGAACAGCCCAATGTAAGAACTTATGTTGCAGAGAATGGGGAAGGTGTGTCATGACCGTAGGTCACGCTCTTCTGAGAAGCTAAGGCAAGGCTGTACGTGTCTCTGGTAGAATGGCCTTTTGCAGAAAACGTGCCTGAGCAATTCTAGCTGCTAGTCATTCTGCAGGTTTCTTTTGCAAATGTGGCACAGATGGCATTTCTGCTCTGTGGCTTCTGCAGTGCCACCTGGGTAGAGCGTTATTTTGAATGTAGCAAGGTAGGTCACTGAGCACACCTTTGGACACTGGGAACTTTTAACAGGCCCCAAGTCACTTACAACTGTGTGTTTCTGTGTCTGTCTGTTGCACAATTAGATCTGAAAAACTCATGGCTGCTGTATTTCAGATGGAACCCCCAAGAGGAGGCTAATGTGATCAAACAGTGTGTAAGGCAACGGGCTGTCCTGCTGCCTCCCTTCCCTAAATATGAAGCTAGCCAATTAAAATAAAATTGACGAGTGTTTGGCAATATTACAGATATTGAGTTACTTCAAGTTTTGTGAGTATAGGTGGCCAAGTAGGTGCCTTTGACTGTACTTCACAAATCCATATGATACTGAGAAGTACTCATGTATTGTAAGTTATTTTAATTGTCCCAGATCAGCCTTCTGAGTCGCAGAAGCAGCATAGATGAGGGAATGTCACAGCTCTTGCTGGTAATATGGCTACGGTTAATGTAACTTCTCCATTCCTCAGCTGGAAGGAGTGGCATCCTGGCTTTCCACTGAGCATCGATGCCCATTCCCACAGCGAACTGCCCCGTGACATCCAGTTTGACAACGAGAAAGGAATTGACTTCATTCTGAACTACTCCAAAGCGTAAGTGTTTGTGGAACTTCGGAGTTCCAGAAAAACTTTCTGGAGGTGTGATAAGGATATCAGTGTTTTAAATTTTTCAGACTTGGAGCTGATGATCCCCTGTATTTGCATTAGGCTCTATTTTGCTGTAGAAGGGACAGGAGGAACTGCTGAAGGGCAAATGTGTAGGAAAGAGGACTGGTGTTTCACCTGTGCTCTTTCAGGCATCTGTTCAGTCCTCAGAGTTGCCCATTGGAGATGCTCATCTCTTTTGGCTGTGTAGGGAAATGAGGTCTTAAAATCAGACACCAAAAAAAAAAAAAAAAGAAAAGAAAAAAAGATGGTATGTGTGTCTTCATGAGACTCCATTGAAGGAAAACTATGCTCTGATTGTGGTCTCACTTAATCACAGGTGAGTGTATTTTGCCTGGGGCAACAAAGTCACCATGCACCCACTTGCACTTGTCATATCATTGAAAAAAAAAAAAAAACCAAAATAAAACAATTAAAAAAAAACAGTTTTGGCCAAGCAGTGAGCTCCCTCAATATGACCGGCTTAGTGAGGCAAATAGGCCCATAGTGCTTTGTGAGTCCCACTCAAGTTGCATGTGTTTTGCTGCTTTGCATGTCTTCAGGCAACATCCCTTGCCTTGACCTTGATCTAACTTAGGATCAACAACCTTTCCTACATCTTCCCTATGTGGAATCTGCCTGACTTATTGTCATACTGCTTTAGGCACCTCCTCCATTTTACTGCCTGCGTTTCCCTAGACTTTCTGTGCTTTTTTACCCGTTCTTATCTAGGTCTCTTCAAGGTACCTCAGTCTGACTTTATTGATAGTGAATATACCCTTCTGGGGTTCTCCTTTTATCAGATTTTCAAGAAGCTTTCCTGTGGCTTTGTAACCTTTCTTTGCTCTATTATCTGCCCTGCTTATCCCTGTGTGCTGGGCATGCTTCTCTTTGTACTTTGGAGTGGTGACGCAAAGCCAGCTTTCTTCTTCAAATCCATTGGTTGCCTTTCAGTCAAAATAAATGATTTTGGTTTAATCGTAACAATTTTTGCATTTATATAGTGATTTAGTACTTATCATGGTCTTACACGTGATGAGCTTGAACTTGAGGTGAGGGGAACTTGCTTGACTTGTTTGCAGGCAGAATTCTTTCCTGAGCGAGAAGTGGCCAGTCAGGTGTTTCTGGCGTCCAGCTCCATGTCTGCAACCTAGTGACTTGGTTTCTATTGTTAAAGTAGAGCATCAAGTTAATTCCCTGCCAGAAAATGTCTGTTGCACTCGATTTTTGTTTGTTTGTTTTTCTTTGGCTTGTTTTGTTTGTTTGTTTGTTTTTTTGAGTACAGATTTTGTATGACATAGCTCTTATGTTACCGCATGTAAGAGCCCGCTGCCATGTGGGCTGCCTAGAATAGCCTTGGCGTGGAGTTCAATAAATGCAGTGGCGGGTAGGGGCTCTTGCGATGTCTTTCAGGCTCGCATGTTCAGGTGTAGCCAGAAAATTTCATTCTGTAGGGTGGCTGATCTTGAACATTTTACCACTAAAAAATTTGTTGTGGGTTGGTTTGTAGAAGGGTGGAGAGGAATTGTGAAGGCAACTGGAGAAGCTGAAGATAATTTTTTCCAAAGGTGGATTGTTTTTTTGTTTGTTTTTTAGGATGGAGAATCTCTATATCAACCGCTTTATGCATATGTTCCAGTCCTCCTGGAGTGACTTTGCAGATTTTGAGAAGATCTTTGTCAGAATCAGCAACACAATCTCTGGTGGGTACATCAGAGTCTTCTCGTGCACATCCCAGAAGCAGTTGTATTGATCATTTCTGATTAGGGCGGAAGTGGCTGACCACACTTCTGATCCTCCCTGCCTTATCATGAACACCACTATACTCTTAGACTGCTGATCCCACTAGTAGACTGCAAGACCAGAAAGTGAGGCTACAATCTCCCTCAAACTAAAATTTCTGATGTTTGCTTCATAATGTTCTCTATCCTGTGCTATCCTGGAGATGGACATCATCATCATATTTTCAGATATGTGCAAGGCTTATACTGATACCTTTTTAAAAATACTTAACAAATAAACCTGGAGATAGCTTACTGGATTTTCAAAGCACATTAATTGTTAAGGCTATTTGAATATTTCATCATGTATCTCCCACATCAGCCATCTCGAGGTACAGGGAGGACTCCAAGAGGCACTGTTGGAAATGTTATCCTCTAAAAGCAAGAGCGGTGGTCATCCCTTTTGGCCTCCTGCATAGGCCAGGTGCAGGAATATTGCCCACGTCCCAGTCACGTGTCTGGTTCTGGCTGTGCTGATGCTGAGAGTCGCCTGCTTTGCCATGGGAGGGTGTCCCCATCACCTCCCTGCTGTCCTGCTCCGGGTGCAGCTCTCCCTCCGCTGGTCCTTGCATCGGGTCAGTGACATGGGGTAGTTTAAGTACTTTCAGCTGCAGATTTTTCCTGACAGGATGGCTTTGACAGAACTTGTTTCTGGTATGAATGTGTATGCTGTTAGAGCAGCCTCTCTGGGGACAGGTATCAAATGGCTGGGAATGACCCAGGAGCTGTAACTTCTTTACTGGGTCTGCGGCAGCCACAATAGGCCCGAGTAACCCTAAAACTGAATGGAAATTGGTGGGAGTTAGGTCTGCAAAGCCTTGTGGCATTTATCGGAAATCGTACTGTTTTCAAAAATACCTCAGAATTAGTTGTGCATCCTGCCCCTGCCTCTAAATGTTATGCTATGTTTGCTATTTTGCAGTCGCATCTTCATAGAAAAAAAGTATTAAAAAATTATCATTCCTCTGTATGAGTGAGTTTCACTTTTAATTTCGGCAATATTAACTTTCTGGAGTATCTTTCAAACTGTTCAAACTCCATTGATATAACATTAAAACACCGTGTAAAAATATTTATTTTCTGTAATCCTATTCGATATGGTAATCTTGGCAGTTACTTGAAAACCCAGTAAAAGAATTTCAGACGGGCAAGTTTCTTGAGGCTGATGGTGTCAGATCCAACCTGCACTTGTGATCCACACAGCAATACAGTTTTGTTTTATTTTGCTGTATTACTGGACGTGATAGGTAAAGAGTGTACATTTGTTATCATATGGCTTATCGAATGTGTGTTTTCACTCTTGCTGTGAAATTTTGTACCTCTTTAGGGAGGCTAAGTGCAGATAACAGGCATAGGAGTAATTTCTGTAATCACTGGTATAAAACAGAGCACACAAGGTGGCCAGAAATACAGCAATTTTTGCATGTAATACTTTACTTCCTAAAGTATTTTTATAATAAGATTTATAATACAGATTAATTTCATTGATAACATTTCCTATTTGAGAGTGAAACTCTAATTCTGTACGTCTTGAACGTTAATCATCAGTCTCAAGTACAGTTGTGCAACTCAGAACCTGCCTATTTGCAGAAACAAGGCTAATGCAGAACCTGGTTCAAGAAAAATAAGTTTTTCTAGAAAAATAACTTGCTTTCAGAGAGAGATTTCTGGTCTATTTTCTGGCTGAAAATAGGCAGTAATGGAAAACTTAATTTGCTGTGTTTTTCCCCACAAGACACCAATAGGATCTTCGCACCGATCATTTTTTTTTCCAACTCAGAACTTGAAGGCTGAAATGCTCACACGACATTACAAAACTGAAAGCTCCAATTGCCGAAAACATATAGTAGTTCTATGTATGTTGTAGTGAGGAGGTTGAGTACCTGAAGCTAGTGTTTTTTTAAAGAATAAATTGTTAATTTGGTCACTGACAAATAAACAGAGAAGAGAAAACCAAACCAAACCAAAACAACAACAAAAAAAGCAAAGTAACCAATGACAGCTGTCTTGGGAAAGCCAAAGTCAATACCCTCCCCAGTCATAGGTTGGATTTGAACATCTAAATATGATTGCTTTAGCATTTAATGCACCTCTGCCTACCTCCAGCTGTGAAAACCGTGCCAGTCACTGCTTTCATTTCCCTACCCACATTACTATGTATTTCACTTCCCCTGTCTGTGCCATCCTTTTGTGGTTCATTGCCCTGTACTGCATACCCTGGGAATTCAGAGAATGGTGATTAGCAATATTCCAGGAGACCTGATAAAGTGCTCTGCAGATGGAGAGAGTATTTTTCATCAGACTGGCATATTTTAGCTGTCACTGGTGTTGCAAAAGGAGGAACTATTGACTAATTCATTTTGAAGTGAAAAGCAAAGATTACACTATGTATTTATTTTAAGAGATGTATTAATTTTAAGTTCTATGGCAACTATTGAATTGTTTTCTTGCTACTTTATTTAGTCAAAGTTGCTGTGTGATATAATAAAAAGTGGGTAGGCAGGGAGGAACCTCATATTGCAGTGATACTGATGCTGCAACTTTCTTTTTTCCTTTAGAATATGTGATGCAGCACTGGAAGGAAGACTTTATGTTTGGATACCAGTTCCTAAATGGGTGCAATCCTGTTCTGATCAAAAAATGCACGGAGATACCCCAGAAACTTCCAGTGACAACGGCTATGGTGGAGTGCAGTCTGGAGAGGAACCTGACACTGGAGGAGGAAGTAAAGGTGCTGCCTCAAGCAAGACTTCACTCCAGCCTTTCTTTCCATCTTCTCTAGTCCACAACCCTGTCCTGACTGCTTTCAGCTGCATCTCCTCTCCTCAGGCTGTACGGTGTCATGGCAAAGCTGGCTGCTACTGCACCTTTCTGTTCACAGTTCTCCTGGAGCTGCAGGCCATGCCTTTCTCCAGGTCCAGTTAGGCAGATGTCATCAGGAAATGAAGGGTCCTTTCTTAGTGGTTTCCTTTAAATGGTTTGGGATTGACTGACTGCCAGGAGAAGACTGACTGCCTTTCTCTTTCCTAGCAGTATCCTGCCTTCTGTCATCTGCAGAGTTAGCTAATGTACTGAGGAAGGGAGAGTGAGGACAGGGCCTTCTTTTGGTTTCTATCAGTCAGGAAGTCTTTTCTGGGCTAGCATGAAGAGGATGTTTGCATTAGCATCCTTGCAGGCAAGCCAAATAAGCAGTAGCTCTTTGTTGAAAGACTCGGAAATGGGTTCTGCAGGCACAAGCCAGCTGGTTTATACTAAGGTACCTGTTGTCTCAAGGGCATATAGCATCTCTGATATATGGATATACATCTACAAGTGGGGGTTCACCGGCTGCCAGCTTCTAACCACAAGGCACCAGCCAGTTACCTTGGTCTAGACTTACCAGCTGTTTTGGTCTGAGCCTTACTGCTTGCAGCTTTCTTCCCTACCCTCACGAGTGCTGTCTATCCTCTCTCATCTCTCCCGATTGCGGCTCTGTCCTGTTCTCCCACACTTTTTGCTGTGTTCCTTTCTCTTTCCCCATCTCTGTCAAAACACATCACTCCCTTTATTTTTTCCAGCAAGGAAACATTTTTATTGTGGACTACGAGCTACTGGATGGTGTGGATGCCAATAAGACAGATCCATGCACAATACAGTACTTGGCTGCACCCATCTGTCTACTGTATAAGAATCTGGAGAATAAAATTTTACCCATTGCAATCCAGGTGGGTTTGCTGTCCTGATCTTTAAAGGGATACTTGGCTTGTTGGCTTGGGCAGCCCTGTAAGCATGAATTACTTGGATTTTGTATTCTTCTTATACCTTCCAGCTTGGTCAAAAGCCTGGGCCTGGAAATCCCATATTCCTTCCTTCAGATGCCACATATGACTGGCTGCTAGCCAAAATTTGGGTTCGCTCATCTGATTTCCACATCCACCAGACAGTGACCCATCTCTTACGGACACACTTAGTCTCAGAGGTGTTCAGCATAGCTATGTTTCGGCAGCTGCCTGCTGTGCATCCCCTCTTCAAGGTTGGTTTTTGTATGTGTGGTTTTGCGAGTTTATCACGTTAACCTGACAAACTAAAGGGAAACAGAGTCCTGGTGATAGCCCAGCTGTGACAGCACAGCTGGCTGCTCTGTAAGGTAGTGGGAAGCTAGTTGCCATCCAAGCGCTAGTTGCGCTTCCAAGTCTTTAAAATTTGCACCCGATTGTTGTAATATTCCAACATGAATATTTGCCTTCTTTCACTGTTTTTTGCAGCTCTTGGTGCCCCACATGCGGTTCACAATAGCCATTAATACCAAAGCCCGAGAACAGCTTATCTGCGAGTGCGGCCTCTTTGACAAGGTGAATAACCTGCTTTTCAAATCTTTATTATTCTTCCCAACTCCCTACATATGTTTATCCTTTAGCCATCACATATTGCCTCTTTCTTGACATTTACACTAAAAGGCAAACACTGTCAGTATAAGGTACCTATAGACACACAGTTAAGTGCCTTTTTTTTTTTTAAGTACTCAGTTATACATTTTGGGCAGGGTGGTAAGAAAAAAAGATTCTGATTGAAGAAGGAAATTCACCTGGTCTCACAGAAACATATGTGAATATAAGATAGATTTCTAAGCTACAAATACAGGGCACAGATGATAGCCGCTGTCTTCTTGAATTGCCATAAATAGCTGATCTGCAGATTTGTTAGGATTAAAATTTTCATCTATGTTAATAAAACGTAGCCCTTTATCATGGTCGGTGGCGCAGATCATAGGTTGGATTTGAACATCTAAATATGATTGCATTAGCATTCAGCATATACCCAGCTCATCCTCTTCTGGCTTTGATGATGAGTATGGTATTAAGGGCTGCTCAGAGGGAATCCTGCAGCTCCAGGATCTGATTCCACTGTAGGTGAAAAACCAGCTGTGATAAAATGAAGTATAAATTTTAACTGAATACTACTCCAATAGTAGCATCATATGCTAAAAAGGCAAAATTTGGGAACTTTTTTGCAGGTGCTTCATCATTTTAACTGCCTTCTCCTGCAATTTGCAGAGCTCAGCACAAGGTAATGTGTATCTCCTGTAACTGCTGCTGTTCTTCCTGCAGGCAAATGCCACAGGTGGCGGAGGACACGTACAAATGGTGCAGAAAGCAATGAAGGAACTGACCTACAGCTCCCTCTGCTTCCCTGAGGAAATTAAAGCTAAAGGAATGGACAGCCAAAAGGATATCCCCTACTACTATTACCGAGATGATGGCATTAAAGTTTGGGAGGCCATAAAGAGGTAGGAGATGATACATGCTAGTTTTCTGCAGAAGAGAAGCATGGTAGATAGAGAGAAGCGCTGGAAGAGATCTCTAGAGAAGTTGTGAAGTCTCCAAGGCTGGAGGTTTATGCAATTAGCAGTTTATATAAATAGCTTTCAGGAAGTGGTGAAGATAGTCCTGTCCAATGGCAGGTAGTAAACACTGTCATGTTGTCTGGTGAAAGCGGGTGTGCCAACAGCTTGTGAAAGAGCAGTCAGCAGCTCCCGCGAGGTTCTGCTGTTCGGAGTGTGAAGAGCCACAGACTGCGCCTCACACACCTCTTGCTTTTGCAAGGCACAGCGGATCAGCTGAGTAACTGCAATGCACCCAGCGGGTGCTGGGCCCGATGGCCGTGTTCTCATCGGGGGAAAAATAGGTAGTCAAACATACCCGCCTGAAAGGTTACTAGTTCCAGCTCTTTTCAGCCTTGTTCTCTAGTATTCTGTATTTCAGAAATACCTGTATAATTACATATGTCTGTATAGAGTTCCATAGGGGTCAGTGAGCAGGAATTTAGCCCTGCAAAGGAACTGTATTTAGTAACGTTTTCAGTGATGCACAAACCAAAAGAGGACACGGCTCTGCTCCTCGGACTCATGAGCTCCGCAGGGTTGATGAGGAAGTGAAAGTGTGAGCTTGGTTTGCAGGACAGAGTTCTGTTTAGAAACCCAGGCAATTAGGTATGAACTTTTTTGAACAAAACCTTTCTGGAAATGCCTTAAATTTGCAAGGCCTGAGTTTTGTCAGGAATGGCAGCAGTTCTGCATTTGGAGATGTAGTACAGGTCTGCTTCACTGTACAAACACAGCTCCTTTCTGACCCGAACCACAGTCTCAGAATGGACTGTTTCACATGCATTTTACCCTACACTGGCATTTTAGTCACACAAAAAAATGTATTTTTCATTGTAGAAGTGGCTTGCTAGATCTGCAGCTGTTTCTGATCATACAACTTTAGAAAAATCTATTCAGTAAAAAGCATGTTTTGTATCCACAAAGGTGGGTGCTTACCATTCAAGCATGTTTAGATATATTAGTTATATGTTTGCCTCCTGTGTTTTCTATGTTTTATTTGCAGGGGAGAATGGTTATCTTGCAATATTTCCTGCGATTATTAGTGATTTAAGTTAGTTCCTTTTGAGAGAAAAGGAAGTCATAATTTTAGGTAGCTGTTTTCTTGATGTAGTATCTGTTTTCTTGATGTAGTCTCCCCTTTTATGTGTGTTTGTTCTCGCTCCTCTTCTCTACCCTGTGTTTTCTTGTTCTGACTGAGATTTGATGTCTTTCCAAACAGCAGATAGTGCTTAGTCAAATGCATTAGTGGGGTTAGTGTTGGTGTTAACTTAAGTAGAAGAAGATTTCCATGTCAGTCTTGGCTGAGAAATTAATTTCAAATGAATAATGTGGTTTACAAAAGCCTGGGAAGTCCTGGCCCAGGTACGACATCATGTTTGTATCTAATCACTATGATGGCCACACAGCAAATTTTTAAATGTCTTCTGTGATACTCAGGTTGCTATTTCTGATCAAAATGCCTCCGTTTCATGAAGACATTCCACCTCTAAAGAGGCCTCATCTGGATTTCATATAGTAATTTATATTTGCATTGCAGGGAGTCTAAAATGCTGGGATGTTGTAAGAGGAGGATTACAGTCTGTGTGCATTGGCACAGATGCCAGCTTACAGAGGCTGAACACGTGCAGAGCAGAGTTATCTCTTTCTGCATCTTTCTGTTTGGTTGCCTGTGGAAGCAGAAATTATATAAGTGCATTTATGCAGATGTCTATCTCAGTAATAACTTTTGACTATTAGCTGATAGCAGCTGGGTTGATGGAGTTGTGAAGGTCTCCAAATTGCTATAAATTTATTGCTTCTAGGGGAGAAATTAGGATTGGATAACAATTCTTCATCCCATTGTCAGGTTTTGCAGTTAACTGTTTCGCACTATGGGTTGCTGTCAAAATACTTAGAAGGAGATTATAGGAACTTGCAGAGCTAACAGAGCATCTGAGCATAGCCCCGTTAACTGGTCATTCAGTCATGAGTTGTGCATCTGCTGGAGATCAGACTTTGCTGTTTTCACTGCTCAGAGCTATCCTGTTGCACTAGTATTTGAGGGCCTTTCTTTCTGAGGTGAGTTGTCCCGGGCAGCTTGTACTGGGGGAGGGATTTTAAGAGAGGATCTGAACAGAGGGTGGCTGCTATGTGCAGTGGCTCTAGAAAATCAACAAACAAACCAAACTCCTCAAGACTTGGTTTTCTCAGCAGTAGTTTTCTGGCCACCCCCACTTTGGAGTGCACCAATGGGTTTTGTGCAGTTGGAAGGCATCAGCTGCTTGAGTGGTGTGCAGGGGTGCTTTGAAGTATCTCCTGCACAAGGTGCCTGCAGAGCAATTTGGGATCCCCTGTCCACAGTGTGAGGGCATCGTGGGTGATGCTAGAGGGAGTCTGTGCTGGGAGAAGGGAAGGATGTAGGTCTGGGAACAGAGGTCTGGGCATGAAGAAGGTCTCCGAAGAAAGAGTGAGGAGCACAGAGGGAAGTGTTGGGAGAGTCTGGGGACACTGCTGCTCAGCATCTTTGTGGTGGGAAGTGGCACTGCTGTCAGCAACGAAGCCAGGTTGCCTCTGTGAGTTCCCAGCGCACATCGGGAAGAGGTGTCAAGTCCTCTGCTTGCCTCCTGCGTCATGCAGGAACTGCCCTCTCTGGATGCCTGGCTGGCTTTCTGCTCCTTGTTTTTTGTTCATGTGTTCCCTTGGCTTCAGTTTTGCAGAGGATGTGATTGGCATCTACTACGAGAGCGATGAGGTGGTGTGTGAGGACGTGGAACTGCAGGCTTTCGTCAAGGACATTTATGTCTACGGCATGAGGGGCATGAAGGCCTCAGGTAAAGCACTGTCTCCTGGCTAAGTCTAAGTCTGCAGGGTGCCTGCTGTTATGGGAGCAGCATGTGCAGCGTGTCTTGAGCTGCTGGAGACCCTCTTCTTTCTTAGCCCTGTGATGCAGTTCTATGGGTGAGACCCTGAGTCAGGCTCTCCTCCCTCAGAGAGGGATCTGTGCCACAGATCCTGACCACAACCTTGAGCAACTCACATAATTTCTCTGTACATCATATCCCTTCCTGTATGCTGGGAATCGGTGCTTCTCTGCTCAGACTCTGAACTTGTCTACACGTGTTTACAACCCCCAATAACTATGTATGTGCTTCCTGCTCTTGGGACCACCAGATCAGGACTGTGATAGAAATCAAAACATAAAGCAACATTCCCTTGAATCATCTCATCCCAACTTTGCACCAAAACAGAACAAGTAAGGATCTCCCCAGAAATATTTTGCTGCATTTTGCATTTGTCCAGTACTTTTGTCACCATCAAGCTTTCTGCTGTATGCAAGATGAGATGCTCATAATTCTTTCCAAGATTTATTTTTCTTTGCTATGTCTCCTCTCCCTGCTTCTCATTTATGGCAAGCCATAGCTTGACTATGAGAGCTTTACTCTATCACATGGCTCTATTCTCCTACCCAAGTTAACTTTTCTCTACCCTTCATTAGGCATGTTTGCTTCTTCCTTCTACGTGTTTTATCCAAGCATATTTTCAGGATTTATACAGCCAGGCAGGGATTCCTCATACTGCTCTGAGCACTTTACATCTGGAAACACCTGCTGCTCAGTGGTGTGGCACAGATAGCTTTGGCTTTGCATGCATGTGTGTGTGTATGGGGAACTCCAGGGAGAACTGTGATGTTTCTACACATTAACAGTATGTCCCCGTGTTCATGTCCTGAGCATTCCTGCAGCAACTCGGCTGCGGTCGGGAGAGCAAGGGATTGACTGGGGCTGGAAAGAATAGGAGAAGGTAAATGGGGAGGTGGTGACACCCTGGGCTCCCCCTCAATCCCCTGCTGCTGGGAGCACTGGTCTGGCTGGGAGGGTGCTACTCCTTTTGCAAGAGGAGCAGAGCACAGTGCGGGATGGGAGGAGGCAGGAAGGGAGGGCGCTTCTTCCCCCTCACCCGGGTCAGCCAGGGCTGCCGCTCTCCCTTCCCTCCCTCAGCCCGAGCTTGTGTCTGCATCAGGCTGGTGGTGGAGGCACAGCCACCACCAACCCCAGCGACCCCAGCACGGCACATGGTGCCACCGGCTCCTGGGACCTGCAGCCATGCCAGGCCAGGGCAGGGACAGCGAGCTGGAGCCCAGGACTGTGATGGGGACAGGAAAGACAAGCTTGGGGGGGCCTTGGCGTCAGAATACTTCCCTAGCCCTGTCCATTCCTTCCTTTATTTATATAGTTCTGATTATTCCTCTTCAGGGAGAGCTTGATGCAGCTATTTCTGTTCCTCTTTCTCTTGTTTCTCTTTCAGAAATTCTCATTTCCTCACTTCCCGTTTCAGCAGATAAGCTTTCCCTGCGCTTTTCCTCACAGTGCACCTGATTGCCAAGCCTGAGACCTTTCTAACCCCAATCATGCTGTCATTTGCTCTTGGCACGAAGTTTCCCTGCTTGCTCTGCAGCCTGAAGAAAAAGGGAGGATCTGAGGCCCCTGTCCTGTGGACTGTCTGGGTTCCTTGCTGCAGGGTAGGTGGGTGAAAGGATGTATTTACAGTATTTTTTTTTAAGATATGTCTTCTCTTTCTTTTAAGAAAATCAAAATACTTTGTAAACACTTTGCTGATCCCTCACAATCCTTTCCGAGTAGTCAGGATCACCCTGTCTTTTATGACTGGATGGCAAAGGCATGGAAAGGTTGGGGAACCACAAGAGAAAGCCTGTGTAGAGAGAGAGACAGAGAATATCCTGTTCATGATGATTACCCTTGTTGTCCTCTAACTCATGCCGTTTCGGTCAAAAGACCATATTGGATCATCCAATGACCCTAGAGCTCGTAGCTGGGTAACAGCAGCTTTCTTCTTCCTCATTTAGGGTTTCCTAAAATGATCAAGACCCGAGAGAAGCTGGCAGAATATCTAACAGTGGTAATATTCACCACATCAGCCCAGCATGCAGCTGTGAATTTTGGTCAGGTATGCATTTCTGGGAAGACTGTTCCTTCTGGGGTGGGACATATATTTGGTAAGGCCATGTCTGAGAAGTGCTTTTCAGTATATGAGCAGACATTACATTACATTACATTACATTACTCTTTTTTTTTTTCCTTTTTTTTTCCCCAAAATAACTGCAGAATCATCTGCAAATCCCAATGAAGCCCGTGGAAGCTTGGTTCCTTTGGAAGCAGGGGGAGGCATTTTGACTCGTAGATAGGCAACAAATCTAGAATTTTGAGATTCTAGCTTGTACAATTGAGTTCTCATGATTTTATTGTGGGAAGCATTTTTAAAAGCATATAAATGGGCCACTAAAGCTCATTCCAGAGGTGTTGAAGGGTTCAGGTGCACAGCCAAGCTACAGCAGCACTCCACTTTTCTAGATATCACCTCAATTGCCTGGCAAGTGCTGGTAGTCTGTGTCTCATTCTGCAATGAAACAGTGAATTATGCCAAGTAGCCTTACTTGACATATGCTACGTGTGCGTGAATGGACGATTAGCGTGGGTTGCTCTTGTAGGCCAGCTTAATTTGGCAATGTGCCAGTGCCCAGGCAGCATACATGCTATCCTTGGATACGACTTCAGTCATGTCTGCAGTGTAGCCCAGTGCTGTGACTGCAGGTCATGTAGCTGCATGTACTGTCTGTCTTTAATTTGGTTCAGTTAAGGATTTCCAGCAGTATAGAGCTTATTGGAGTAGTTACCTTGAGAGAACCCTGAGTTAAGTAGTTAGAAGCTACTTTGCACCCACCCTCAAAAACTTCAGTTCCACCTATCTGTGACTGGTCACAGACAAGGGGAAATCTCACTGAAGCCAGTGGGACATGGGTCAAGATCCTCAGTGATATCCAAGTATTTAAATTCCACTGAAATATGTAATAATTGGAAGCAGAATATTCTGAGGATCTGGACTTCGGTCACATATTCAAAAGCACCAACATGATTAATATTCCTGATGGACAGATAGGGAATTGCTACCCGTTTCTGGAGTTTGTGAGCCACTTGGCACTTTTGAGCTACCTATCTGAGGTTTAATATGTCACATACTGATAGCTGGTGTCATTATCTGCCTTTACTGACATATATATGCCATGAAACTACAGCAGCACTTAGCCTTCTAAATGCTGTTTCTACCGACATCAAAGCACTTAAGAAAACAAACTCCACAGCCAGAAGCAAAACTGTTCCTCAGTTTGCACAGAGTTTTTTTTTTTTTTTTTTTTGACACATCTTTTTGCTTCAGGTACAAGCTCACAGATAAGCTGTAAGACATTTTTCCCACAGCAGTTTTTCCCCCACACATGCCACATCAGCTTCTGTGCTGACCCTTCTGCGCTCCCCGACAGCTCCGAGCATGAGTCAGGCTGTTCCCTAGGCTCAGAGCCAGGTAATGCATTCGGAGAAAGGCTTCGGTGTCCCTGGGCGCCCAACTGAGCCTGCCAAGGGAGAGCACAGAGATGCCAGCCCAAGGCTTGGTGTGCAGGTGGGATCACCTCTAGGAGTGCTGAGGGGCCCCAAGCACTGGGTGCTCAGTCTTGCCCTTGAAATAGAAGGCAAATCTCTGTAATGCCCTGACCCTGACACAGAGAAGAGAGGCTATTCCTTTGTCATATCTGTGATTGGGGATCTCTCAGAGTTTATATCTAGCTACTTGTTGCAACTCATCCCTCAGCTAATCCTGTCTATTCAGCTAGCACTCAAAAAAATAAGTACAGTACCCGACCTCCCTCAGTGAAACATCATGTTTTAGTATCACCCATACTACTAAGGGTCATCAGAGAACATGCAGAGAATGAGAGGGTGATTTGACGTGCCCAGGATAGTCAGCCTGTCACAAAAGGGTCTTCAGGAGGACATGGCAGGGAGACATGGTCCTGATGGTAGGGATGGCTGTGCACTGGGGAGCAGGGAGACTGAGAGAGCATAAGCATGGCCCGCGTGCACTGGGGGCTTTCCACCAGGCAGGGCTGAGGATGTGTATGGAGGCTGGTGTTCGAAGAGGTCTGAGTTTCTCTATGACATTCCTGAGGACTCACGGCTGTGCTTTCTCACTGAGCTTCCCTACCTTGTTGTACAGTATGACTGGTGTTCCTGGATTCCCAATGCCCCACCAACAATGCGCTGCCCTCCTCCGACGGAAAAGGGAACAGTCACCATTGAGCAGATTGTGGAGAGTTTACCAGACAGGGGACGCTCTTGTTGGCACCTTGGAGCTGTCTGGGCCTTGAGCCAATTCCAAGACAACGAAGTAAGTCAACCTCCCTTCTTCAGGCTGTGGGGATATTGGTGAAGCCATGAGGGCTGTGGCAAGACCACATGGTTTCGTAATGTTGAAGTGATGCTCCTGGCTCTGTGTTTGATATGAGCATGTTTGCTTCCCTGCGTAGAGATATCAGTAGTGTGGACTTTCCCTTGCTCTGTTGGATGCAAGCCAGCTGCAAGTCAGGAGTCATATGTTTACTCTACAAACAAGTTTCAATGAGGATAAAGGTTTCTGAACTCAAGGATGGGTCTACCAAGCCAGGATGCTAATGTGAGAGGAGGAGAGCTGTGTGGGCAGAAGTTCTCTTCCTTCTGCTTTCCCCAAGCAGTGCTGATGGAGAAGCTACAACACTATTTATCCCCTACGTCCTGTCCCTTTGGTAAATCAGCCCACTGTGGGCCCTACCTAGAGACTTAGCAAGCATCTCTGCAGCCTTTTCCCCCATGTAAAGTGGGGTTGCAGGTACTTTTCTGTCTCACCCAGGCCGTGCCTAGAGTAATCTTTAAATGAGAGGTGCTGGACAGAGGATACTTCAAATGAAGTTCCCTTTAAGAAGAAGCTAATAGTATGAGGAGCCTCATGGGAAGGAGTTGCTTAAAGCAGAGAGATGATTATTGGCAATGGATTATTCAGTTCAGTCTTTGCAGTCTAAGCAGACTCAAGAAACTGTCAACTGTCAACTCAAGAACTGGTCCTAATTTGACATAAACTTCCACCATCACTAAAAGAAGCCATCTCTCTCCTTTCTCATTGCCAATGGTTCATTCCCCTCCCATGCAGCCAGTTCCTTGTGTCATTGCAGGTGTTTTGGAGAACAGTAAGCTGACTTGGGGGACTGATCTAGTTGACAACCAGCCTGATAAAAAGTGTTTATTTTCATAAATGCAATACTGAACCAGCACTAGGGAAGGAAAGCAAGATACAGGGGTGAGAGCAAGCATCAGTGGTGGAGGGAAGATGAATGTCTTTCATTGGTAGTGCCAGCCTATGCTAGCTTAAACATTGATTGTACTTAATATTAGTGTTCCTGAAGCTCTGGGTGTTGTTCTACTGCATGAGGTAATGTTGAGAGAGAATGGCCTTTTCTTTCTCAGAACTTGATTTCCTGGTTTCTTTTTCTAGCTATTTCTAGGCATGTACCCAGATGAGCACTTCATTGAAAAGCCAGTGAAGGAAGCTATGGCTAAATTCCGCAAGAGCCTTGATGAGATCGTCAGTGCCATCACTGAGCGAAACAAGAACAAAAAACTTCCTTACTACTACCTTTCCCCAGATCGGATTCCCAACAGTGTGGCTGTTTGAGCAGATTTCCATGAGCATCCAGAGGCTAATGCTAATGAATGCTTTCTTATTAGGTATGCTTGCTATCAGTGACCTTTCAAGGATGGATGAAATAAGAAATCTGCCCTTTTCATCAAAGCTTAGTTTGACTTGAACTTGCATAAACTAAAACAACAACTAATTATGACTAATTACAGTTAAATTCTATCTGAAAACCTTCCAGCTCAAATTTATTCTAGAACTCCTGGGAAAAAAAAAAACTTGTATAAATCTTAGAATCACTATGCATGTTTCTGTCAGATTTCTATCTCCTGGTCAAAACGATAAAATCCCAGAAAGTATAAGTCAAACTGAGCACTGCCACATTATATGTGATAGTTGGGCAATAAGAGTAACATGGAACTGAATGGAGATGGATATTTTTATATCCACATTTTGCCCACCTTTGTCAGTGAAAATAAATAGAATCGAGGCAATAAACAAGTCACTTTTAAAAATTGCTTACACTGGTAGCATATGAAACCAGTCTTTAAAGTTTATATATTGTTTTTCATCCAATTAAAACAAATGTTAAATGTTTTCACTGCAACTTGGAATGTTGGAATAGCAATGGAAGCAGGGTGCTTCCACCTATGCATGACAGAGCAGAGGGTTTGTTTAAACCATTTTCTTGCTGATTACATATGATGTGAAATAGCCTGCTTCATAAAAATCAGAATTTTGTATCTCCATAAATTTACTTATTTTTTTTCCTACAAAACATATAAGATTTGCTTCGGTCTCAGTTAGCGGAGTTTGCTGTCATCCATATGCATGTGCAAATGGTTTGCTTAGCACAACAGTGACAAAAGCAGCTGCAGCAGTGCTTATGCAGGATTCCCATTTCGTTGTTGAGGCTGATATTTCTGTGGATAGTTTATTCTCTTTTGTGGGGAAAGAAGGGGTTATTTTGCATAATGATAAAACACGTGGAGAAGGGTTAACTGACAGCTTCTAAGGGGAATGTTTGGATTTGACCAAATAATCACAGTCTGTCTCACCTTTGTTAGAAACTGACTGTGTTTTATTTTAGAAACTAGGGCTATGGTTAAAGTTTGGGAAAAGCATAAACACACTGAAAGTGAAAATGAGAATTTGGAAAATTTGAAGAGTAGTGGTTTTTGTTAGTGACACTTTTCATTTATTTTTTCCAAAATTTATTCCTTGTACCAGGTTCTTCAGCCTGTAGTGTGTTTTCTCAATAAATGATAATGCTTCTTGTGCTAATAAAATAAAATTAAACAATAAAATCTAGAGTTTCTTTCTTAATTCATTATCTAAGCTGTATGTCTAGAAAACCTTGTAGAAATGTGCAGTATGCTGTGTAGAGAAACCAGGCTCCTGCACTTTGAGAAATACAGTTATTTCTGCCATCCATGTGAGTATCAGGAAAGAATGATAATAAAATATTCATCCTCTCTTTTTTTATATAAAACATAGCAGTGGAAAGCTGAACAGATGTAGACATTTTGTAGTAGGTTAATTCCACTTTTTCCACACAGCTTAAGACTTTCAGCAAAAATGTGGAAGGTAAGACCACTTCCTTTTCTGGAGGAAGTACATTTCAGGCTCATGCGTCTTCCTTTTACCACAGCCTGTGAAAAGTGATGACTGTAGGAATCAAGACATGCGATTGTTTAGCAATGCTGGAATTGGACGAGGCGATCAGACACAGTAATATGAAAGCCACACACACAAAAAAAGCAACTGAATTACACAACAAACTGATGCAATGTAGTCAACTTACCAGCCTTAACGCATGTTTTTCCCCTGCCCCTGCCCTCTAGTTTCAGCTTGCGTATGATAATGATCTGCACAGTAGCCAACGTCTTCACTTTCGTAGCTCTTCTTTTTGCTCTGGCCTGTGGTTCTGGTGTACACATGAAGCTGAGGGGAGGTTTGGGGACTTTAAAAGTTGGTATTAACCTTGTATTCAGCTGCAGCAGAGAGAGTGGAAAGATGTAAGAAAGTGGGAAGTAATTCTGGCACCAGAAACATGTGAAAACATGTGCAAATAGTAAAGCATTCACTGGGTTGTATGCTTCCTACGTGTGGGCTGTGGGTTGCACCCCTATCTCCTGCAGGGTACCAGTCCTTAGCTGTGACTTGTAACATTTTTCCCCTGGGTCATAGTACTGTGTACGGGTGCTGTAAGGATGCCTTTTGGGTGGATGTGAACAAATCAGCTCTGTCTAAAGAAGGTCGTGCAGATCTTTGTGATAATTTTACTGTCTGGTGTCCATTGTCCCATGTCTAATGGTCTTTGTCCTGGCTAGATGGCTGCTGCTGCTGGCCAGTCTCAGTGACTCTAGCCTGCCTTTTCCACACGCACTGGGTTATCTGCAGGACGCTTCTTCTGGAGAACAGACTTCATGTGTTTAATACTGGCCACTCAGACTTTGCTCTGTTGCATCCGGGGCAGATAATGCAACAGAATCCAGAAGACTTGTTTCTATGGAGCAAGTTTTAATAGAGCTTTCCTGCCACAGCAGTAGCTAAGTGGTATCTTAGGAAGTAATTGCACGTACTGAGATGGTAGCACAAAATGCTTAGTTTATTTTAATTTATACTGTAAACAGGAATAAATATTGTGCCATCAGACTTGGCTGCTAAATGTGGATGTAACTGTGTCATTTCTTTTTTATGGCCAGAAAAGATGGTTATGATCACTTGGGCTGTTTGCAGCATAACAAGCATCTTCGGATTTCCTTAAAGGATTTCTGTCTTCAAGCTTTGTAGGTGTGATAAATCTTGGAAAACCTACTCTGTAAAGACACCTAGTCATGAATTACTGAATTGCAGGAAAGAAACATTCAACTCGGGACTCAAGTCGTTTGCCTCACTGGTGAGTCACTCTTGCTGTTAAAAATGTGTGTCACATTTTTATCCTGCATGCATTCAACTATTGCATTTTGTTTTGTGTAGTAGCTTTGTGTGACCTGAGAGCATTCTCTGATGAAGTCCTCAGCAGATCCTTCCCTTTTTTTCTGGTAAACTGAATAGATTAATTTCCTGGAGCCTTTTGCTGCAAGACTTTCTTCAAACCTGTCATCCATTCCCACTGGTTCTCTATTAGCACTCTGTGAACAGTTGACAACGCTCTAGTAACACTACATGCACAGCACGTAGGCCCTCACCAACTGCTGTGATCCAGTCGCTACTTCAGTCATTATTTTCTGTGCTTCATTCTTCCCTACCTGCAACTACACATCTACCCTTGGTCCCTAGGTTTTGGTCTCTGACACACAGAAACAAAGCAACAGGTTGTTTGCTTGCAGCTTGCTGCTCAAGACACGTAGAGATCTCTGCAGCCCCGCGGTGCTCGCTGCAGTTATCGGGGCACTCGGGTGCTTCTGTGGTTTATCGGCAACATCCTTGTCACACTCATTTCAACATTCAAATTCCCCCGCTGCTGACTTCTTCAGTCTGTGATCTCTACTAAACTGGTAAGTGGGAGAAATCAAATTTGAATGTTACAGCTGACACATCTCTAGAGTGCAGAGGGTACAGAAAGGCTGGGAGGAGGAATTTTAAGTAAGTAGAAAGCTGCTACCTGCATTTGGATTTGGCTATGTAGTGAGTTTAAAAGACTTAGGAAATGGCTAATCTGCCTCTAGTCCGATTCCTTGGTTAAAACACAGTTTGATAGGGCTATCTGGCACTATAGCTAGGAGTGTTTTGAGCCCTCCTCATGGAGGAATTTTTCTCTCTTTGGAGGGGTCAACACATTTTCTATAATTATTCACATTGGTACCACTACTAGAAAGCACCCTTATTTAACTTAATCAGGGTTCACTCAGAGGTTAATTAAGGCTTTTGGTTGTCTGCCTATACTCCATATACAACAAAAGTTCTTGGTGGGTCTGGCCAACCAGTTAAGCACATCTGCAGAGATACTGCAGAAGAAAATTCCATGCTCAACATAATTATCGCAATTTGTGTCAGCAGTGGGAACTAGACCATCCTTTTACGTGGGTCACTGAAGAGTCATCTCTTTCCCAACCTGGTACTTGCCTGTATAGCTCTGCATTGACTTTTCAGTACGTTATTTTTGTACCTTCCTCATAGAGTGATGAATAACTTTGGCAGACTAGAATTTGTCACTCACATATAATTATTTTTCCCCCTATTGCTTTTCCTTTCCACTTACTGCTGTGTCAGGATCCATTTTGAGAGAAGTCCCAGTAGGTGAGCACTACATTGCCCTTGCTGAAGACTTGGCAACAGATTCTCCAAATCATTTTTTTTTTGTGCTGCAGAAACAGCCACAGTCTCTGGAATTGCTGGAGCATATGGGCAATACTCATGTTACTGGGATGTCTGTTAGATATTTTCACTTATGACACAGTATTTTTTGGTTGTGACCTGCAGTTCTTACATTTTTTTTTCCTTCAGTCCAGGAAAAAACTGAGAGACAGAGAATTTTTTTGCCTCCAAGACTTTCTGTAGACGTGATAGCCAAGGGAGGTCCCATCCCCTCCTCACAGCCATCTCCTGAAATTATTAAGTCCTAGGGGTAATGGTAGCTCTGTCTGCCTAGAAGGAAATAAGCAGAGATAATAAAATTTAATTATGTTTTATTCTCCCTTCTGTTTGGCAAGGTTGCTTTGACAGCAAAAGTTTCCTCAAAATACACATGAGAAATATTTGTAGCAAGAAAACTTTCTTAACAGTACTTGTGTCTCAAGAGGCAGTCAAGATACGTAGCAATAGGGAGATGTAGGATGCCTTGCAAAATTCACGTAAGAACGCAGTGACAGAGCAGGTCGGGCTGCATGTGCATAAGCCCCATAAGGTTCAGAGGCTTTGCTGAAATGACTAATCAAATTGGGATCCTATTCAGATGTGCGAGCTCATCCAGTCATCTAAGGAGAGAAGGTCTTCCCCGTGGTCTTTTTCAGAGTTTCTCCACAGATGGAGATCCAGAAACACAAACATGGGGAGAAGTTGGTAGCTCAGTCAAAGCTGAGATCAATTCTGAATGAAGTTTCAGCTTGGGTCTGAGAGTTTATGTGTAAAATCTCCCCTCATGGACGTTCTCAATCATGAGAGAACCTGTTCTTCATACATTAGCTCAGTGTGTGGGAAACTGCCAAAGGAGGGACTAGGCACAGGTGACAGGGGAACTTCAACCATTTAAGGCCTCATAAACACCCAAATCTTGTGAGAGTAATTCCTATGAGACTTCAGAAATGATGAGAATAAATGATATCAGAAGCAGGTTTGTGTCTCAGGGGAAGAAATTTCAAGGATTTATAGCTCTCAGAGGCACCCAGGGCCACCTCACTGCCCTTGCACTGTCCAGGAAATGGGGTGCCTTCCAGAGGTGGCATCTCACCCATTTTGGATAGTCTTAGAAATGATCAGGAGTGATGTAGAGTGCAGTAACCACACTAACAGAAGATTACATTTTAAGTTCAATTCCCTGGTCCCTTTTCACTCATTTTTGGCTAGCTGAACATGCTGTGCTAAAAACATCAGCCGTGCAGAGCAGAGGAAAGAACGTGCTCTCGTGGTGTGGGGTTATTCTACACAAGTTACTTTCCTGAGGAGTGCTAAACTCTCCTTTTTTAAAAAATGGAAGGCCTGATACAAAACTTCCTTAGGTAGAGATGAGCAAAGAACAATGCCCCAGGCATAGCTGCAGTTATCTCAACATACACCTGGCATGTATATGAAGAAAAATAAGCTTCCTTGTATTTTTGTTGTTTTTTCAAGTAACTTAAAAGGTGTGATCCACCAAATGTATTCCCAGACATGTGAGAAGACAAGGTTGGCAGAAGGTGATATTTTTATCTCTTTGCTTTAGCAATGCGACTTTTAGCTGCTTTATCAATAGAAATACTTAAACTTTGCAGTCAATTTTTTTTGAAGAGACATTAGCTAAAGACACAAACTAGACATATTCAGATAAGAAATATGACTTGTGGTAGATTTGTTATCTTCACTGGCAGCCTTTAAACTTAACCTGGCTGAATCTTGCAAGGTTATGTAGGCAGTTCAGACAAGCAAAAATTCATTGACTATGCTGTAGAGAAAGTCCAGTGAACATAACACACTAGTTTTTCATTGCTTCATCATTTATTATAACTGCACACTTCAATTAGAGGTACCAGAGTAATATCAAAATCCTTAAAAAGCTGGGAAGGAAATGCTGTGGAGAAAATTAGATATCTGTAGCTTTTATGTGAGACTTCTTTATGATTTTGTTTAATACTTTCGGTATAGCTTGGCCTACCAACGTTTTTCTCTTTCTGGGATTTTCAATATGAACATTTCCATTTTGAATGAATTTGTTAACAAAAGATGCAGGACTGAGTTTCCTATAAGCATCATGTTTCATATGCATAACAGTCTCTTCAAAAGCAAAGCTTCTCAGACCAATAAAATTTCAGAATAAAAAATTTTGGATACTTGTTTCTGTTTTTGCAAATCTTGAGGTGTTTAAAGTTGAGAAAAGTTTCTTCTAAATGTCAGTGAAGTTAAACCATCAGACTGTTCTTTTACTCTTCAAACCTTAACAGTTGTTAGAAAAATGTAGTTAAATTGATAAGGCCACTTAAGATAACTTTTTTTTTTTCTATTGTGAAGCCCATAATTCTTCAATTACTCCTTTCAAGTGATGTTCCTCTAAGGTTATTAAAAGAAGAACTTTGCTTTTCTCTACTGTAAAAGGTAAGACTCAAATCCATCATTTGCTTCATAAAGACAATGGTGTTTTCCTCCCAAAGAGGATCCTGGCAGTTAATTTTCAGGTTCCCTTGCAAGATGCCTGCATATGTGAGCTGGAGTCATTCAGAATGAACTGTACGATGAGGCCAGCTCTGTGTGCACTGAAACATACAGCCAGTAAAAGAAATTACAAGCTACGTCCCCATAACCACCACACTGGTGAGTGCAGCAGGGCTGGTTTGACAGAGCCTTGCTGTGGCTCTGCGCTACCAAGGGAGCGTGGTCTGTGGCCCAACTTCCTGCACAGGGAGGGCTGGAGGGTGATTGCTGCATGTGCAGACATGCAGGCGAAATAAGAGAGGGCAGATAAGATGCAGCTGTATGGTTTTGAGAGTCTGGGTGGGTGGTTCAAAAAAAACAAAAGGCAAAAAAAAAAAAAGAAAATAGAAAGTTTAACAAGAATGTGAGCCTTCTGCCTTGTTTCAGGCGGAAAGTTGTATGGGTGGATATAACCTTGTGACTGCTGAGATAGTCCTCTGCGTTCTGGGAGGTAATCAGGAGAGCTAAGAAAGAGAAACTCTTCATTGCAGTTCAGTGAGACTGGAGTTTTCTAGCGTGTCCTATAACAGATTGACAATGTGCAATCACAGCAGCACTGACTTCCCAAATTCCAGGTGGGATTCGTTCTTTGGGGCAGGAGAAGGCAAGTGACACAGCAGAGACGCGGGATTGCCCCGCGTGGAGCTTCAGCGGGACCCTGGGGCTGCGGAGGACTCTCCCTCGCTGCAGAGGGACTCTCCCTCGCTAGGGCTACCCAGGGCTCCACAGAGGTCAGATGTCCCATTGCATCTGGTGCCCTCTGCTGATCCGTCACCTTCATTGCCTTAAGCACTTTTAGAAATAATCTTTGTCAACATTGTAAATCTCTACTGACTGATGAAGCGAATGCACTGGCTTCCCACCACAATATATCTAAGAGAGCATGTGTAGACATCTGGATAGGATGGCATTTTATTTCTTGATAGAGTTTTACTTTTGGCAACAGCAAGGTCTGCATCCCCTCTTTACTTCTCAGCAAGTCACCGAGCAGCCCATCTCTGCTGGTCTGCTCTCCCTCGAGGCCAGCTCTAAGCTCAGATTCAGCGTTCCTGAAGAATGATATGATTTTACCTCAACATACTTAATGCTCCCCTAGTACAGTGATTTTTTCCATGTATAACCACACAGATATGGCTTTATTTGACTGAATGCCAGATCGTTATGATCTCTAGTTTTCTCATGATCAGTATAAAATCACTGAGTCATTTTGTTGAGGCAGCATGCCTGTTCCTTGGACATGATGCAGAGTCACTAACCTCTGTCTCCATGTGCCTTTTTAGTATTTCACAAGTGGAATCTTCTACCACTGCCTGTGTGTGGATTTGATGGTGGCAAGTGCATGATGGAAAGGTTGATGTGTGTGTGTGTGCAGATCCCTTGTGTAAAACTTGGTCAGAGGAAAGCAGGCTGAGAAAGGCTTCTGTTAGCAGTTTTCCTTCTTTCTGAAAACAGATATAGAGACCTCAAATAGGGAATATTAGGGAGCTTCTGGTTCTCCATGAGCATTTTTCACTCTTCCTGTAAGCAACAGCAGTGAAGTTATAATCCCACAGCAGAATGATTTTCTAACTATAATCAATGGATTGTTTCTCTCTAATAAAGTATTCTTTCATGATCACCTTAGAACTAAATGATAGACCATATTTTCCTTGGATCTATTCAAAATCAGTGATCATTCCGTGGAAAGATCTTTTAGAAGACGGTGAACCACTGCTGGTAATTCTGCTCTTATCCATCCCCCTATTAAGCTGCAGTCATTCTTCTGA
>VWPW01016121.1:0-16943 GCA_013389825.1 Crypturellus undulatus | reverse complement strand
GAGGCCCTGAGGGCTGGGTGGCTCTGGCAGGCTTCAAACCTGGAGCAAACACTGGAATTCCCTCCCAAACTGACCTGAAGTTGCTGGCCTTTCTGCTGGCACAGCAGCCAGCAGGACCTCTGCTCTCCTGCTCTGTCATCCAGTGTTTTGCTGACTGCATGCAACAAGAGCCCTTGGCAACATAAAATGTGTACATTAATAGACAGAATTTTTTTAATTATAGATTCTAGTACGCTAACCCCAAAATGGAGGATGAACAAAAGCAACCTCACAAAGTTCAGTCATAACCTTATTGCTTTAATCAAATCCTCACCACTGTATTAAGGAGGAAGGATACAAGGCTTTAAGCCCCATGGTGAGAAGCTTCTTTCAGGCTTTACTATGGGTGCCTAGCAAGCTGCACCATCACACACTGTCGCTCAGAGTTTTGCTTATGTTATGGCTGTGAACCATATGGACCTCTACAGGATGATGCTTCACAGTTTGGAATTGTGTCCTCTTGGCCATCGCTTCCTGTGGAATTATTAGGTAACAAAATAAAATAATCTGTGTCACTTCAAATAATCTACTGCACTTCTAAAGATAAAATCCACCAGCAGTAGCAAAAATGACATTGATACCCCATATTCTGTGCCACTTCTCCTCTTCTGAAGGATGCAATGTGCAGAATTGTGGACTGCTGCATGGTGATTTCCTCAGAGTAGCACCTTACTGTTGTTATTACTGAAATGCTGAAATGTTTCTAAGCCCATGGGAATCCCTGTTTATCTCTAATAGTGAATGTAGCAACAATCAAGCAGCAGACAGACTGTGCGAGGACTGAGACAGTCACAGAGGATTCAAAATCTCTGTCTTCTTTCTATATAACCATCAGCATAGTCAAATAAGAAGAGAAATAAGAACAGGATCATCTGGGACTAGAATCCTAGCAATTTACTAGGGACCATTCCAGGGGGAGCAGAAAGGACACAGTCATCAGAGAGATGGCTTTGTCTAACATTAATACAAAGCAGGAGCTCCCAGTCGGTTTTAAAATTAGGCTGGAAAGAACTGACAGGTTTCTTTCCCTGTTCTCAACCTCTCTCTTTCTTTTACCTTCCTGTCCTTTTATTTGGACATATCCTATCCCCAGTTCCAGGCTCTACAAAGAGATAGGATGCCCCACTGCTTCTCTTCTAACGCATCCTAAACTGTAATGCACCCTGGGCATTAAGCCCCAAGCCATCCTACAAAGAAGTGTTCAAGTCATTCTCAGACTCAAGTCTTTCCAGACTTCTTTCCATTTAAGACAAACATCCTGGCACAGCACCAGCTGTTCCCCTGAGTCCCGTCTAACAAGGAACATGGTGTATGTGCAAGAGCATTTCCACTTCCACTCTCCAGCTCTGTTGAGTTCAAGTTTTGATACAGGCTTCACATGCTGCACAGATTTGTTTCTTATTTCACCAAAAAAGGCAGTCTTTTGGCTGAACAGCTCTACAGTTGTGTGTGAAAACGAGGCAAAATTATTATATAAAATCATTTGACCCTCAATAGTTTTGGTTCAACATTACCTTTATTTTTTCTGTTTTGTAAATCTGCAACTTAAAGTAAAGCTCAGTACTCTTAGTACAATCACATAAATTGAAAAGACTGAGGTAGTTAGTTAATGCAAAGCATGAGTACCTTGCAAAAATATATATTGCCTCCCAGCAGGGTGACATTATAGAGGATTACCTTATGAAGTGCAGATTTGGATCTAGTCTTCCCAAAGATGCAGAGGTGCTGACATTCAAGGATATGGTTTTTTTAGAACAGGTAAAGCCAAATGCAAAATACGGATCTAGTTTTGAGTGTCCTTTCAGCTCTGACAGAAGTGTGATTCAACAAGCTTTTTCACTTCTAACAAAACAATTGACAACTGACTTATCTTTCTAAGTAGATCTTTTTTGTATGACGTTTTTGCTGTTGGAATAAAATGATGACCAGTAGAATTGCAACTGCTCCCCTGTCCCCCTCAAACCAAATAATGCTTAAGAAGCAGAAAGGAAAAGATAAGGAAAGAATTGTGTCATTTATCTGAACAAGGTTTAGTTAGGATAAAACACCTCAATTTCTGGAAATCTGGGCCTAATACATGAAAGTCTAGGATGTTCCTAAAAGGTTCAATAGCAAGAACTAAAAAAGTCAGTAAAGGATTTGTGGCAATGAATGCAAAACTAGACTTTGATGCTTGACAAAGTACTTTTTCAATTTTAGCAAAAGAATATAGAGATTTAGGGTTAAGCACCTCCAGTTGCCTGTTGTTTGTGGATGTGCAAAATAAGTGACTCTACTGCTTTGAGCTTTGAGCATTTAAAGAAATAGAGAGTAGAATATCAAAGCAGATGGGGTTGTAGGTAAAGTCATCTCAGTAACCATTTAAACAACTGGGAAAATTGATCAGGTGCTACAGCTTTTCTTTAACTAAACATCAAACAAAACGTTATTGGAAACAATATACAGTGTCCTTTGTCAGTATGATGAAAAAATCACTGGATTTTGCCCAATGCCAAAATCACATGTGTCAGGAAATAGGCCCAAGTCTGGATTTCTATGGAATGCAAAGCAAACAGCAAAATGTATTTTGAAGTGGCAGAAAGGTTCTCCACAGACTTCTCACAAATGGACATTGAGGCAGAAATGACTGGTGCAAGTGGAAGTCATTGCTTCTGACGGCAACATGACACCTTGGTGCTGCAGGTAGGTTAGGGAGGAAGCACAGAAAATCAGCTTCCCTTGCCTAATGCATCACATAGACATGAGCTGATTCCCTGTTATTCACAAATGGGCATACTCTGTTCCCATATTGCTTCTATTCAGCATCCTGATTTGAAGCCAGATTGTTAGGTTATACCTTCAAAGAGTGATTCAGAAACAATTTTGTTTTCTGATTTTATTATTTTCAAATGTGTGCTCTCACATTCCCTTTTCTTGCCTGAGTAAGCTCCACGATTACTGTTGCTTATAGAGAATATTTGTGGAAATTTGTTTTATTTTTCTTTCTCTGATAATTGCTCAGACTCCTGCAGTGTGCACAACCAAGAACTTCCACTTTCACTGCATCTTAGGATATGCAGTGGTTTTCCGAGGACATCAGCTGAATACAAATCTTTCTAAGGTAGCTGTCACACACCCATGGGTTGGTCGTAAACTATTCTGCACTCCTGACTTGCTTCATTGCATTTGCAGCTCAGTGAAATCACTGTTGACAGCAGCTATTAAATCTATTAGTTACAGAATGACAGAAAAGTTGTGAAACTTCTCTAGGATACTTTGTTCACATTTTCATGCCCCTAATGAAATGGTTGGGAATTGCTTGGTGAAAATTCAGTAGACTAATGAGGTTATATTCCTGTTCCGCAGAGCTGGAGATGGCATCCCGGCTTTCCTGTTCAGCCTAGCACCTTAACCACTAAGCTAAGCCTGACTCCTTGGCTGGACTATAGCTTAGTTTTAAGCAGTGGGAAGAAGAGTACACCTACTCTGTTTTTTCAGCAAGCTGGTGGTTAAGGCATTTTATCAAAGAAAGAAAGGCCACTGGGCAGACAGGAGCCAAAACCCTCTTAAAGGGTATAGGTCCTTTATGGGCTATAGCAAGTGAGCTAACTTTGTACAGTTAGGCAAAGGATTAGAGTTAACATAAGAAGCCTGTTGTAACTAAAGAGGTAAAGAGGTCAGCTTCCAAGTAGCTACAAGAATCTCAGGTTTCATAACAGCCAGAATGATTACATAAGATAGATAACTAATAATGTAGGTAACTAATTTGTGAAGCCCGGTCTGTCTTCTGCAAACACCTAAGCTCCCTAGTCAGACAGTGGAGATGCACCTAGGGACCTGGTTCTTCTTCTGCAGATGTGAAAGACATTTGCTTCACTCCTGTACTATCTGTAGAGAGTTTAGATGGTTATGTCACAAGAGTGGGTTCTCCTTGTTCATGCATGCAGGTTCAAATGCCTATAATTTCTGTGAGGGATGTCACTGAGTAGATTGCACAAATCCCAGTCTATCCATTGCTCTGAGGTAGGCAACTGGTGTGCTGGTAACCCCAGGATCCCAGGGACTGAACACAGTCTCTCTCCATCTGAAAGCTGCACTTACTTCCTGGCTCATCTCCAAGGTGTGGACCTTCCCTTGGCATGCTGGAAGGCAATCAGAGTGCTTGTTGGTGGTACCTAAAAGACCATCTCTTCACAGAATCACAGAATGGTTAAGGTTGGAAGGAGCCTCTAGAGATCATCCAGTCCAACCCCCCTGCTCCAGCAGGGACACCCAGAGCACGTGGCACAGGGTGGCATCCAGGTGGGTTTGGAAGATCTCCAGAGAAGGAGACTCCACAAGGAGCCTCTCTGGGCAGCCTGTTCCAGGGCTCTGTCACCCTCACAGGAAAGAAGTTCTTCTCCATGTGGAGGTGGAACCTTCTGTGTTTCAACGTGCACCTCGTCCTGTCACCAGCCATCACGGAGAAGAGTCTGGCCCCATCCTCCCTACAGTCACCTCTCAGGTACTTGAACATGTTGATCAAATCTCCTCTCAGCCTTCTTTTCTCCAGACTAAACAGGCCCAGCTCGCTTAATCTTTCCTCATATGAAAAATGCTCCAGTCTCTTAATCATCTTTGTAGCTCTCTGCTGGACCCTCTTCAGAAGCTCCACGTCTCTCTTGCATTGCGGGGCCCAGAACTGCCCCCATTACTCCAGATGCGGCCTCACCAGGGCTGAGCAGAGGGGCAGGATCCCCTCCCTCTTGCTGGCAATGATGCTCCTGATGCAGCCAGGATCCCCTTGGCCTTCTTGGCCACGAGGGCACATTGCTGCCTCATGGTTAACCTGTTGTCAATCAGGACTCCCAAATCCCTCTCTGTGGAGTTGCTTCCCCTAAGGTCAACCCTTAAGGTCAACCACTAATCTGCACTGGTGTCTGGGGTTATTTCCAGGTGCAGGACCCTGAATTTGTTCTTGTTGAACCTCATGAGGTTCCTCTCTGCCCAACTCAATCTCTTCTTTCCTTATATGTAGATTTTTCCAAGTTGTCATATCCATTGTAGTAGTAGAAGCACCTTTACTAATAAGGAAATGAGAATAATAAATTTAGGTTATCCTATCCACTAAACAAACAAACAAACAAAATGTTAAAATATGCTTTTCTTCATTCCCTTTGTAACAATATCACATCTACCTATAGCAAGTGGATAGTTAGCTCTGGGTTTACTCCTGCAGAGGATATACCTTAAAATCATTCAATCTCAAATTAGTTTTATGACTGCAGTATTTGTCTGCAATGTTTGCAAGCAGAAGATCTGACAGCTAGAAACACATGTTAAAAACTATATCTGATTTTTATTCTCAAACCGTAGATGTCTGCTCTGCCACCCTCATGCGCAAGCAGCTGATTGACAACCAAAATGGAGGAAAATGAATATATGCTGTGAGCATGCATATCTTTGTGCTTTGAACTTAGATGTCTACTTCTAGAAAATTAGGTGATGCCTGTCTGGTTTTTGAGATATTATCCTCTTAGGCGAATATACAATACTGCTGAAAAAGAAATAGAAGGCTTTATCCAGTTCCTATTAAAATTATTCAAGCCATTGTCTTCTACTAGAGCTGGATGGAGCTGGATTTCTATATTCTATAGAAATATCTTCAAACTGCACATCATATTCTTTCAGAAGTAGCTACATCCCTCTGCTCTTGCAAGTGTTTGTTGTAACGTCTGGTAAATCTCACATGAAGATGCTGGAGATTTATGAGTTGCCACTGTTGTTTTTGTCTGTGCTATCTTAAGGCCACAACCTCTGGAGCTCACTTGTCTAACATTTTCACACTGTACAATTCTGAAATCCTGTTTGTTAAAAATACTACATCATAACAAAACCTCTGAAATAACACCAGGAGACATCGCTCTTACTTAACTTCAGAGAATCATGTGCTGTAATTCTGCTTAAGGAAAACTAATCATATGCAGCATATGAGAAAAAGAGCTGCATGCAGTTTGAGATGACATGATCATTTGCACTGGAGGTAAAAATGAAGGGCCATTAATTTTATAGCATTAAATGAAGAGAAGTGTTAGACCTCCATAATTAGTTTCAATGAATACATTTCAAAGACATCTTCACAAATGAATGTAGGAAATGTGTACCTATATATACCGTTGGGAGAAAATTATTATATTAAATCCAGCCTCATATACTGTATCTTTCCAAGTATAAATATATATACCTTGGTAGATTTCTTGCTCTTTAACATTGATTTAATTTTCCTGCCCTGTTAATGGACATAATTCCAAAATTACAATATAAAGGCTTCATGGTAACTGTTGATCTCTAGTCATCTCTGGTTCTTTGAATATGAGCTATTTAAAACCCGTGTGAATTCTTCAGTACCTGCAGCATTGTCCAGCTCCGTAACAGCTTATCAGTCACTTTAAATGTACTTATACCATTTTGTGCTAAAATTGTATACTTATTTTTAGTTTCAGGGATTTCTTTTGTATTTCTGTGGGGTTTTTTTGTTTTTGTTTTTTTTTTTTTTACTGGGAGAGCTTTGCTGCAATGGGAATCATTCAGTGCTGTAATCTAGTTTCGTGAAGAAGTGCTCCACAAAAGCCAGGAGAAGCAATCAAATACAAAAGGAACAAGAAAGAGTCTCTATCTTAAAAATAACTAAAGAACACTGAGATTTTACCAGATCTAACTCAAGGGAAGAGCAACGCAAATTCTTCATGGAAGGTGTCAGTGGACTATGGGAAGTCAACAAAATATGGAAACCAATAAGGCCAAGATCTTGAAACAGAGACAAGAAAAGTTCTGTAACCATGGGAGCCCAGGGCTACCGTGAAAGACCAAATGAAAGTTCATTTCACCTGCTACCCTTTCTCTGATGTGATGACCTTTAGAAATGTGTTGTTACAAAGACATTTCTATTGGATTAAGCCACCCTTCCAAAATATTTCATTCCCTTATTTCAGATACCTCTGATATCTGCACGAATTCTTGATATCCACAGAAATACCAGTCCTTTTAAAAGCATTTTACTCATAGGTTTCCTTAGTTGCATTTCGACCTTTACTTAAGATAAATACTTCTTTCTTCTCACTCGAGGCTGCATAGAGCATAAATGGTATTCATGTCCCTTCAGTAAACTAGTCACGGACTCCTGTACTGCTACCTTGCCTCTTGTTAGTCATCTTTCTCAGTTAAGGAAAGCCAGGTCTTCTGAGCACCCTTCTTGTCACGGTTGTTTCAATGGTCTTTTCTACTAACTAGTAAATTTGGCTGGTGTTTTCCAGACTATATTAGCCAGCCAGTCTCCCTTAGAAATACCATTTCTTTCAGATAACTGAAAATCCCAGTCTCAGTGTAGACCACTAAGGTCTCTTATGGCATGTGTCATGCAGTCAAGGTAATATTTCAGAGGGACATTTCCTGTGTACCCATTGAGTGGCCTTTCTCCACTGTATCGAACCTTCCTCTCCTAAGTCCCCTCTACAAGGAGAGTGACGCCAGCCTTGCCTCTGACACTAGGATATTTCCTGTCATTCTGTCCCAGGCCCTGCTGGAATTGAGTTCCCCTTAAATATCTGCCAGGCACTCAGATTTTTCTCCTTGATCTCCTTTCATCTCTCCTTCACTGGGATTCCTACTTGCTGAAGGTCATGCTGCGAGTTGCGAGTGTCTGCATGTGCATGCTGGCCAGGGGTTACACTGTTACAGCAAAGCTAAAATCTTCCCATTAACACTACGCTTTCTGAAAATCCACCTCATGTTGTAGTTGGGGCTGTGATGCTCCTTAGTCCACCAGTCCCTCCAGACTCCAGACTGGGTAGTGGTTCCCTCATATTTCCTTACCTGTCTGTCCTTATTAACCACCTGTGTTTAGTCATGAATTTTGCTGTGCTAGTACTGCCACAGTTATAAATAGAAATAATGGCATAGTCAAAGCAATATACATAACACCACAAAACAACTAACCAACTTCCTACCTGATATATCTTAGCTAAACATTCATTTAAATCAGTGGACATCCCTGGGGACAAATTTGGTCCAGCATGTAGCCAGAATATGAAGGACATTCCCTTAAGAATTCCCTAAGGCTAATACTATCAGATTTTTAGAAACAATACAAAAGCGTTAGTGTGAGGGAGATATGGAGATAGAGCAGCAGGAAATCTGGGTTTTTGTGGTGTTTTGGCCACTAACAAAACACGTGACTTTTCGGGTGTCTTTCATCTTTTTTTCCCTTTCCACATTTATGTGCTTTCCTTCTTTAGACTGTAAGATTTCTTCTTACTATGTGTTTGAACAGCACTTAGAATAATAGGGCACCAATGACCACTAGAATTAACAATGAATCCCCCAAAGCAGTAAATCTCCTAATCCTCCCAACCCCTTAGATGGAACCTCTTGGTGGTCCTTCTGATTTGTGGGATGAAAAGTAGGTAAGACACATGAAAAAGAGAAAGAAACAGCCATGTCTACACAATAAATTAGAGACTGGCAGATTATGTGTTTAAGAGGTAGGGTCTCTTGGCTGGAAGGCCAAGAGTTTGACCAACTAATGGTCTAACGATCTTTTCTATCTTTTATTTTAAAGGAAACAAAATCCAGGAAGATCTGAATTTGCAATGGAAAAGAACAAAACCTTAAACAGAAATAATAAAAATAAAATCTGTACTGATCCACCAGCTAAACTGGAAAGTAAATATTACAGAACTATCAGTGTGTGACAGTGCAGCATTTTTATATAGTCTGTCTGATATGCCAAAAGTTCATTAAAAGGTAAATAAGTAAATGGAAGGCACCACAAGGAAGCACTGAGCTCAGCAATCTGAGACAGTGAGACTACCCTGAGCGTAGTTAACCAATTTAAAATTAGCCATGCATATTTCTTTTGCTAGAGATAAAGCAAGGGGCTCCAAACAGTCTGACCTGGTAAAAACAGGGTGAAGGAAAATGACAGATATAATCTTTTCAATGTGGTCTCAACAAAGCACCATAAAATGATCACACCTGAATAATAGTTGTTCCTGAGAGCAGTCCAGCGGTCCTGCCTCTGCATCACTCAGCACTTCCTTAGTACTTCACTGCATGCAAGGAAATTATTAGAGGCTTCATTTTGCACCAACTAGCTTGTATGTAGTACCATATTAAAGCCCAACAATCTCTAGCAAGAAGAAGGAAAGCAACTCTGCAACTGCTGTGCATTGACAGATTTCCTACTTGTTTCAAGCAATTTATTCAGAAGACTTTTTGATTAAGTGAACAGGAAGGGATCCTACCAATCAGCTTCTTGTCACATTTGTTCTTTATTTCTAATATTATAGTTTAGGGATACTGGAGATATAGTGCCTATGAAGGTTCTCCAGGAAGGAGGGTTTCTTTGTTCATTCTCACTTGCCAT
Source organism: Crypturellus undulatus (assembly GCA_013389825.1). Taxonomy (NCBI): domain Eukaryota; kingdom Metazoa; phylum Chordata; class Aves; order Tinamiformes; family Tinamidae; genus Crypturellus; species Crypturellus undulatus. The sequence continues at coordinate 7,522 of VWPW01016121.1, read as the reverse complement.
TTCAGTGACATGGAATGAGGAGTTGCTGTTTTGTGTCAAAGATTTGATGCATCCCTTTGATCATTTCTGCTTGAAATAGGAAGATGAGAACAAAATATTTCTCCATAAATGTGAAGTTAAAGGTAATCAGAATAAAGAGAGTTTCCATCTGGTCTTGAGCCTCGTTCATCTCTACAACTGGGTGAGGTAGCAAAGGAAGGGAATTTGGAGGAAGCGGGGAAGGCAGGCAGGCAGGCATTTGACTTCCAGAATAGGCTTTCACATGAGCACTGAGTGTTTAGGTGATATGCCTGTTCAGCGCCTGACTTTTTGCATCCTCATGGCAAAGCGTGGACTGCCAGATCTGCTTGCTCTGCACACCCAGAGATTCAGAGCTCAAGCTGTGAAATTAAACTAAGGAACTTAAAGGTGTGGAACAGAAGGTAAGCTAAGACACTTTCTATCATTTGAATTGATCTGTCAGTGTAGGAACAATCCTATTATTTACATCTCATCCAGGGAAAGGATTAATGCAAGATATATGGATGTCTTGCAGCAATATTGGCTTGCATCTGTTGAGATTATTTTCCAAGTATCCAGCCACGCCAGGCTTGCTGAAACTCATCCCTCAACAGGCATGCGCCTGCTGAGCCTCGTAGGACCAGGGGTGGTGGTGGCATCTGGTTGGTCACCAAGCTTCTCTTGATGATATTCCAGCTTTCAGGTAGGACCCCATTTGTCTAACTGCTCCGTATCTGGAGCCTTTGGGTAGTTGAATGACATCCAAAATGTGTCTTTAAATACTTGAAATGAATGGTCAAGTCATTGAGATTAATGAAGTTTGTATAGGTGGATTCTTTTGTGTGTGTGGACTTGCTTGCAGGTTCCTTTAAGTAAATTAAACTGACATAGGCTTGAATTAATTGCTTTTAAATCTAGGGCTCATTTTCTCAATATGTGCTAAAACTTTCACAAAAATATTTGAAGGGCAAGTTCATGTGCAGAGCTGTGGGCAAAATTTGCACTAAGGTCTGTACATGATAGGTATAATAGTTTCTCTTGAAGATTTTCTCTCCAGTGATTCCTGATTTCTTTGGTTTATCATTCACTGTATACACGTGAAAAAGCATATGTCTGAAAAAGGATGATCTGGAGCTTTTGGTTTAACAATTATGTAATGATTTATTTACCAGAACAGGAATTATAAAACCCCAAATATACTGATACCTCATACCCTCATTATTACAAAAAGTCACCATTGTTGATGAAGGAAGATGAAAAAAAATCCCTCTCCCACAGCCCTACCTAGACACCTCCCTGTGTTCCAGGCAGCTTTGTCTGCTATCCATTTCCCCTATCATTCCTAGAAATTAATAACTTAAGGCATATTTATTAATAACTTTACATTGTGATACATTTTTTGTGGATGTTTTCTTTAGACTGGGAGATTCTGATCCTTCATCCATCAAATGGCAGCCAACACTCTGCTCCTTCTTGATACATGATATCATTTTATTTTAAATGATATATAAAAAGTTAGGTGTTTTTTCTATTTCTCCAAGTAAATTATATTTAAGCTCACATTCCAGGGTTAACTCCTGTTTCTGAGTGAGGAGAAAAGGGTCATTACAAGAACGTAATCTCTTTGATTATTTGTGAGAACTAGAACTTGCATATTATCTCAGATAGAGATGTGGGACTTGGTATTACTTATTCTAGAAGAGGATATTTTAAATAGACTGAAACCGGTCCTTGTTGCTCTTAAACTGTAGGGATATATTAGCCATGTTTTATTATTACATGTCATCCGGCAGCCAGAAGTGCTTAATTTGCCAGAAAATTGAACATTATTTCTATATACTATTTAGATGGTTGCATTATTCATTCACTGCTCAGGACCAGAGGCAGTCAAGACTCTCTGCTCACTGTCCAGCTGGTTACAGCTGTGCAACATGAACACCTTTATCATCAGTTCAACAGGCGCTTTTGAAGCTTTTTAAAGATGCAGGTCCCCATACTTCCTTCTCATAGCTAGGAATAACACCAAAAATAATTAAAAAACATGCTGATACAACATTTAAAATTCTTGTAATTCGTGTATTAACTAAACTAACTAGAGATGGGTTATGTATTGGGTAGTGGTAAACCTGTTGGTTCCTTCAAACCATGCTCTTATTCTCAGAAGTCCCAAGAAAGAATTACTGAATCTCTATGACACCATTTGACAAAACGTTTGCTTTTGTATCCCTAGACTGTGTGGTTTCTGGGACTGCTGTTCTCCCAGGACTGGGAGAACAGTTTAGCTACATTCTGTAATTTGTGCCTGTTTTAAGGGACACCCTCACACAACAACTGCATGTTCTTTTCTGTCACTGATATCATCTGCAGCCAAATTTTCAAATAGTGCAATTTTTTGTCAAATGGACGATTCCTTTGATCCCAATTCATCATTATTTGTTTGTTTTCACTTTCACTCCTCTTTCTACATATCTGCAGTCGCCAGTGCAGCTGGCACTGACTTCTAGCAACAAAATAAAATCTGATTTTTCAGGTTTTGCTAACCAAAAGGGCAGTAAAAGGCAACTCATACACAGGCTATGATAATATTCTGTAACTGAAACAGTGAATAACTAACACCAAATATAAGTACTTTAATATTTGGATACCATTTTCCACCAAGCCAGATGAAAAGTAGTAAAAGATAGTAATTATGATGCCCCAAAAAAGAGCTTCCTTGCTTGAAAGTACTATTCCACAAAACTATAAATTCCCTTTGTCAGACTTTGCAATGTCAAGATTTCTATGTCTAGTAATAACAGCTGTGATATGCATGAACACATCTTCAGTTATATTATCTTTTATGGTGGATACAATCATTTGTGACAAGTCTATGTTACTTAGGTTATTTCAAGAGAGAAAAACACATCTACAGCAACTCAACTTTTCATGTACCAGTAGTCTCATTTCCAGCTGTATCTCTGGCAGTTGCAATCCAAACATCATTTGAGGTGTTTTTTGTTTGTGTTGTTGGTTGGTTGTTTTTAAGCTGTTTGATTCATATACAACATCTTACCCTGGCTTTTTGTTCTACTGCTATTGTCAATATTCTACCAAGAGCTTTTGCAAAAGCCAGAGCTCTTCTAGGATTGCATTCAAACAACTAATCATAAATCTTCAGAGAAAATGAAATCCTTTTAGTCTTGGTTAACATTTTGCCAAACCCATTTTGGTCATCATGATAAATGTTATATGGTCAATCTCTGCTGACACTGGCCTCTCAGAAATAAAGTTCTGAAACCTTTTACATGCATAGACTTATCATGCTTATCTCTGCAAGCATACTGAGTTCCATTTTTTATTGATAGCTATGGCACATATGTTACAACTCTCCAGAAATTATTTTAAGAAGCTGTGAGGACTATATCGGCTTCCCCTTTTGAAGCATCTAAGAACGTGACAAATATTGATGGCACTTAAAGTGTAGGAAATTATTTTTCTTCTCCAGTAAAGAAAAGAAAATCATCAATTCTTCCCAAGTGCATTTAATTCTTTATTCTATATATAATAAAAATTTTCTGCCATTTTATTGTACAATGACCAGTGACCATTTCCATTTTGGTGGATCTCCTAATCACTTTAGGATACCAGGGCAATGAATCTCACAGGCATTTGCGTGCCTGTCTTATGTGAAAGGAATTTCACTTCATGAACGAAGCATGAGAGAGATGAGTTCCTTCCACTTTATCCTATATGCAAGAGAAAGCTTCCTCCTCCTTGAGAAGCCTTACTTTGCTTCCTCTTCTTTGCTTCCTCTTCCTCCACGATTTTGATCCTCTGTCCCTCCAGAAAGTACAAACTTTAAATAACCGCAAAGGGATGACACATTTTCCTACAAAATCAAATAATTTTCTCCAAGATAAAGTGGTCAGTTGCCTTATCCACATATTTGCTTCTCATGGAAAAGATCAACATTTAATCATCTCTGCTGCCTGTACTTTTCTTTGTCTGCTCAGATGAGCATTTCTAGCACCAAGGGTGCAGGATTATTACTGAAAGACTCATCTGAGGTCAGTTTGGCAAGGACCACAGTCCTTGGTTACTTGGAAAGGTTGAGGAATCTACATCCTTGGAGGTTTTCCAGACTTAAACAGACAAAACCATGGCTGACCTTATACAGTGCTTGCAAAAGTCCTGCATTGAGCAGAAAGCCAGACCAGATGTCTTTGGAACCTATCCCTCCCAATCAGTATTTCTGTAAGTCTGACACAAAAGTTAAGGTCCCCAAGTTAAGGTGACTTCAGCTCTGATACTGGCCAGTGCTTCCTGGAGGATTTTCTGGAAGCTAAGAGTGCTGTTGTCATCCTCTGTATAAGCAGTGTGCTATGCAAGTTTCTTGGATTTTTTTAAGATGTGTAATTTGCTGTAGTGCCTTCATTTTTAAGTGCAGGGCACTGTCCTCATTTGTGCTGTTTGCTACATCTTCATGTTAGCTTTTATGGATTTGAGCTTTGAGCCTTGTGACTCTGCCACATGTCTGCTTTCATGCTGTTTTGGATCCCCCCAGTGCTCATTTCTCGACTTTTCATGAGCTTCAGATGGAAGTAGCTAACTATTTTTGCTTGGCAAATTCTAATTGCCTTGTCAAAAGTTATTTTTGGATCTTCCAGTTATTCCTCTGAGTGTCTGACACAACAACCTCTTCCTTAATCAGAAACTTGGTTAACCCCTCCAGCCAGATAATGAAATTGCCTCCTCAGGGTTTGATCACTCAGAAGATTTCTGTATGCCTTCTTCCTTTTCTATTTAAAAACGAATAAACTATATGTCCAGGAGTCTTACGAAAGCCAGTGCTTTCATATAGAGTGCAGTAATCCTCAAATTTATGTATGACACTTTCATAGTTAGCCTCTTTGTATGAGTTAACTGAAAACTATTAAAAACAGCTAGTGCCTGAGAATCAGTGACTGCCAGGAATAAAGCTAGTTTCTGATGATTTGCCCTCTTGCTGGCAGTTACAACTTACAGAGACAGGGAAAATTCTTGTCTGAACCATTTCCAGTTGTCCTTGCTACAACCAGTAATTTTATGACAGGGTGTCTAACTGCTCCCTTCTGACAATCAAGATTTTTTCCTAAGCTCATTTTATACGTAGTGGCAGGTATTCTTCAGCAGTCGGTCAGTACCAAGGTGTCCTACAGACTTCTGCTTCATTTGCCCATAGCATGATGTAAGAGCTGCTCCCACTGGTTCATCTCCAAGCCCCTGCACACTGCTGTTTCACACCAGGACATCCCCCAGTGAGTCAGGCAGCAGTTGAACTGGGCCTTTCCGCACTCCACAAAAGCTTTTCTCAAGGTTAGAGAGCAGCCAAAGGCTGGCCAGGCCCACTGACACCAGCTGCCTTAAGCAGGAAGCCTCCTTAGGTGAAACATCCTCCAGCTTGCAGGAGAGGCATCTCCTGCCTGCTGGAGAGCAGCTGCCTGGTCCCCATGTGCGGGCATGGGCTCCATGAGGCCCTTGAGAAGCCCCCTTCCAGATCCAGATCTGGCTTTAGCTGTGCCTATCTTGCACTTAGGCTTATTCTGGCTGTAGAAACATGCTGTAAAGTCATGACTTATACGTGGAGTGATTTTAAATTCATTTTTTACTTGCATTTTTTTTTTCATTTAGATATAGAACTGTGTTGTCAAATTAGCTCTGAAAATAAACTCTTGACCTTGTTTGGCTTTTCTTGAAGAAAAGTCTCTTCTTAATGATATTTTAATTGCTTTAAGCTTTTCTATTTTCAATCAGGTATCTTTTTTTCATGAAGTTTACTCTGCAGGTCTGATCCTGGTGCTTCTCAGTTCCTACATTTTTCCTTACTGGAATAATTATCTTTGCTTTTTGCTGGTGTAGTCAAATAACTGGAAGATATTTCCTTTGATTCATTACCCACCTGAATGGAAGAAGTCTCACTAGCTACATAGAGTCCATGTTAATAAGACAGTGTACACTAATGCTATCATTAGTGTATGTTGTCCTGCAGCCTCTGATGACAGCTGGACTTTATAAACTGCATTATCACTTGGGAAAATTTGTCACCAAGAAAAGTGAATTGGCATATATACAGTGAGACTTCAAATTGCATAGTTCCTCTCTTCCTTTTTGTTTATACAAGAATTAATTTTGTGTAGTGATATACTTAGATACAGATCAATCCGCTACAGTGTTGAGCAAGCACACTTTCATTACTCCATCATCCATTTATCTTCCAAAGAGTTTTTTAAAACCTTGAAAGCATCAAACAGTTGAGATTCTATCAAACAATAAAACACATGGGCCTAATTCATTGCTGGTGTCACCTAAATGATCTATGGGATTACATCAGAGATCATCTCAGGTCCTTGTATCATTATGGTGATTACATATTAGTTTTACCAGAACTAAAATAAAATTGAGAGTCTACATTTTTATAAAAGCTAATTGCTTTATCCGTTATTATTACATGTGTATTGCAGCTTTCTATATGCCATAAAGTAGGAAAAGCTAGGAAAAAATCTAAAAGATGCATTTCCTAGATAAGCAAGATAGTCTAGCTACACTTGGTACTTGCTGCATAAACATTTTTTCCTTAATTATTTACTGACATACTTGCAGCAGTACCTACATTCTTTACTGAATTAAAAAAAGGTTTTATGTAAATCAATGAATAAAATAATTACTTCAGTGTTTATTTTATTTTATTTTTGAAGGCATCTATAACTAGAAATGTGACAGCAAGCACATATGCAAGAACATATTGAGATGGTACTTTACCAGGACTATTTTAAGGAATAGCTAAAATGGTATACATGCGTATTATGCATGCATCATGGTATCTATAGGTGTGTATATAACTTGAATTAATTATTTAAAGGCATTGAGGATACTGTCTCTTATTTTACGAGAACATTCATTGATGATTTTACATGATGGCTATTTAAAACTGAATAATGCCTCAAAATTATTTATTTTAAAAACAATATATCTAATTGTAGGAGAAGTATTCTGAAATTGTTATCTTTTTCACTTGGTAAGGATTAAATAACAAAGTCTGTATTCTTTACTGCTGATTTGTACTATTAAACCAACTACATATAAGCAGTGCTGATTGCAATATAAAGAATTATTCTCTTGGGTCCTACTTGTATTCATTCTCATTCTGCACTTTAAAAACCCATTCATCAATTACTCTGCAGTAGCACCCGAGCCTAGCACGTGCATATTATCTTTCGCTCATATTCCAGTGCAGTCTTCTGGAGAGGAGGAGGGAGACCGAGCGTGTGCGTAGTACGTATGACTCCCCTGCTCTATACACATGCACACATCTATCTGCATGTACATTCCTAGTGCACTGCACATAATTGCTCTGAAGCCCTTTGCAGGGGGTGGATATAATAGTCTTCATTCCTGCTTCGCAGAATCTCTTGTAATGTTTTGGAGTCTTAAACCAAACCAGTCTTGTAAACAGCTAGGTGAGCATCAGAGACGGGGGTTTTTGATATGCAGCATAAGTGAAATG